>CANSGD010000503.1:172500-772500 GCA_947645195.1 Patellifolia procumbens | reverse complement strand
TTATTTCAATCAATAAAATAAAATTATGACCTTTTAGCCTAAATCATAGTAGTAGAATTTTATTAATTTTTAAATTATCCACAAGAATCAGATTAATACATATGTAGGCATTTGATAAGAAAAGAAGGGAAGATGATGGAGATGGAGAACAACGAACGAAGAGAAAAAAGAATGAAGGAAGAAGATGAATCTTTTTTTTTTAAAATCAGTATCTTTAAAAAGCTAATTAAACTGATGGACAAGATTGATTTATTAAAATAAAGGGTTGAGATTGAAACAGTTACAATGGCTACAATTTTATTGCAGGCACTGAATAATCTTCCGACAAATAATATGTTTTAATTCTAAAAAATTATTATTTAAGTTAGATTTATTTTTAGACTTAGGTTTAAATTTAGACTTGTTATTTATGTAGCATTTTATTTTGTAGTTAATATTAGTTTTATTTCATTTTGAAATAATTAGTTTATTTATGATTTATGAAGAAATGGTTATGAGATTAACCAAATTAAGTTATTTAAACTAATTGTTTATTCACTCGATTATTTATATGATTATATTGGTTTGAATAATCCTAGCATTGTGGAATATTAATTTTAACAAAATTAATTTCCATAATGTTAGTAGAGTTAGTTTGTTTTGAATGCACAGGTTTTAAAGAGTAAACTAGTGTGTTGCCCCTGAAGATGTCCGGGGTTTATTTTTTTTTTATTGAGTTAGAATAATATTCTTCATAGATTTTTTAAATATTAAAATTTTGATGATATAATTTAAGAATCAAATAATCAAATTAAAAGGAACACAAAAAAATGTAATGAATGAGGTCTCTTTACTTTTTTCCAAAGTTTAATGAAGGTATTAAAATTTTGATAGTATGATTTAAGAATTAAATAAACAAATTAAAAGGAACATGAAAGAATGTAATGAATGAGGTCTCTTTAATTTTTTCCAAAGCTTAATCAAGGCAAAAGGAATTATTAATTACAAGATGACAACAAAAAGGGATGTGGCTTGGTGGTAGAGCCTATGACATTACATCTAATAGGTCGCATGTTCAAAAGTCATTACTTGTATTTTGTGTATTGCAAATTATCACGTACAATAGTGACACTGACATGGAGTGACACGTGGCAAGCTGCAACCCTTGCTTATGCGTTTTAATATATACTCCCTCCGTTTCCTAAAAATCGTTACACTTGCAAAAACACAAGAACCAATGAAGTGAGTATAAAAGCATGACAATGATAGGAAAAAATAACTTTGGGAGAGAGAATAAAGAATAAAAAATTAACTTTAGGAGAGTATAAAGAATAAAAAGTTGGTGGGGCCATATATCCCAAAATGGTAAAAGTAAAGTGTAACAATTTTTGTGAAACGTATTAAAAAGGAAAGCGTAGCAATTATTGAGAAACGGAGGGAGTATATAGATGGTACGTGCAACAACGAGCAACAACTCAACTAGAAATTAGGAAACAAACTCTGGTCAGCAAGTTCCTAGTTTCTAGGAAAGACCAAACTATCAGCTGGTTCCTGGATTCTAGGAGGCCTAACGAACTGCCATCTTTTTAGCGCCAACAACTAACTACATTCTGTTGAATTGGAGATTGAGGCTGATTGAACGTGGATTTAGTGCGCTAACTTAGTGGAGATAACGGCTACAAAGTGGTTGGTTGTGGGCTACATTCAAGCGCTCATAACAACCTAGTGGAGAAAAATGAGGAGCACCAGGTTTCCTATTTATAGCTGAAGAAAATCGAATTCAAACTTAACACTTTCCAGATTTTCATGTATTACATCTAAAAAAGTTTAATTCGGTTTTCTCTCTTCAAAGCATTAAAATCATTGTATTTTCTTGGAGTGAGTGAAATTTTGAGAGAGAAAAATTCTGTAACTAAGAGTGAAAGAGAGAAAGAGAAAGAGAAGACTTCTAGAGAAGTCAAGTGAGGAAAGTCACGTGTTCAGGGAGAACAAGGAAACCGTGAACAAGTTCCTAGAGGAACAAAGTGATGAGTTATTTATAATAGGGTGTTATACCTATTATTATAAATAAAAGGGCAAGATTTCTTCTTAGAGAATTTTGGAAGAAGATATTGTTTAGAGTATCTCTTGTATTCCTACTTGTTTAGTTATTCTCTTTATTTTCGTTAAGTCTAAATATTTTGCAAAAAGTTTTAAATTCCCCACAACTACAATTCACCCTCACTCTTGTAGTTGATCTAGTGTTCATACCATAGTAACATTTTTCATGAACACATTGTTATATCATAGGTTTGTTATCTTTGAATTGAACTAAAATCAAAATAATTAAAATCAAATTAAATGAATAGTGAAATATGAGATTAAAAGTATCGTGCAGAGTTGAACTAAATTGAAAGTAAGTTGTGGAGAACATGTTCTAAGTAGTGGTTGTCCTCATTTTTATTTTTATTGCCACTACATCAGAAACTCAATATATTGATTGGAGTTAAAATAGGTCATATCTCCTAAGTGACTCAGAAATGGTGTTGTAAAACATAATCTTCATTCGTAGTAAGGTTGGTAAGTCGGGTGAATAGGTGGGGGTTTTTGGGGGGAAAAATCAGATTATGCTAAAAACATGTCAAAATATTTTTAATCATAATACAAATATTTTGAAACAATGGAACATGCGGGGTTGAACTCGAGTCTGGTATAAATTGAATTTGGGTTCTCTCCAAAGTCCCAATGACTTCTCATAGAGTTTAGGTTTCTCCCAATAGTTTTGGATCTGGTTCGGTCAGATTATTGATATGTCACATTTATTTTTAGTTTGTAAACTTATTTAGGTTGCATTTTAAACTCTTTTTCGAGCATTTAGGTTCATAATGACATGGTTTACTTAAATTGCGCGCTACTTGCGTATTCTGATGTTTTTTATGTTATATTGGTACAAATGGGTTGTAGTTGTCTAAGATCGAGCCTATTAATCATAGAGGATGAATGTAGCTTCTACGAGTATCACAATGCATCCGTTTGGGATAATTTTGAGTTAGAATGAAGCTACACTTTAGCAAAAGAAGTTCAAAAACTGGCATATGCTCACTATTTTCCTCATAACTTTTGATAGAAAATTGATATTCAAGAATTTTCAATTGGGTTGGAAAGTATACTTCAAAGGCTTTCCAACTATAGGTCATAGCCCCCAAAAGAACTTCTGATTAAAAGATACTACCTTAGCAAGTTGACCCAGTTTCATATGTCCCACGCCAGATTCGATCGTGATGGGGTTGCCCAATCAGGCGGTCTTTCTTTCTATTGTATCTGCGTTTGTTCGTACATATCTTTCCTTGGCGTTGATCGGAACCCGCGCGATGCCATAAGGCACTGCACCCAATAGCTTTATCATTTATTTTACTTCTTTTACGTTTGGTGAAGACTATAAATAAGACCTATTAGGTTTGTTTTCTACTTCTTTTATTCATTCACTATTCTCTAGCTTAAAACTCCTTTTAAGTTTTTCTCTCTAGATGTAAAATTCGACTTGAAATGTATTCAATTTCAAGTAAAGTTTAAGTTTGTAGCTTCAACTAACATTTGGGACCCAGGTGATCCTCCGTGCTTGTTTTGTGATATGATTTCTTATTTTTTATCTTTCTAAACAAAGTTAGCTACAAACTAATTAACGCAGATTGAAGAAGCTTTAAGGTTTTTTCTTCCAAAAGAAAAAATTAATGGGATGTAAAATATAAAAGTCAAAAGTTAACACAAAATAAGGTGCAGCCTAGTGGTACAGTATTAAAGTTTCACCCCATATGTCATGAGTTCAAAACCTATTGTAAGCATTTTTTAAATATATTAAAAATGGATGTCATGTAAGGGTCAATGTCAATCTGTGACATGGAATGCCACGTGTCTCTCTACAATAGGCCACGAGTTTTAATAATTATACTAGATCTAGTAATCCCTTTCTTTCTGTTTTATATTATTCTTGCTTAGATTGATTTCAATTAATTGCATATTGCTCCAAAGCATGAGTTTATATATTGGTTGTTATTGCTTTAACTATAAACGAGTAGTTCTATTCTAGGGTTGTGGTGATTTATGTATGTAAAAGGGGATTGATTGATTGATTAGTTCAAGTGTCTTAGCTTTTAATAATTGCTTCCTATTATATTGAATCGTTCATGTTAGATTTATGAATTGGGCTCGATTTACATTTCTACTATCGCAACACTAAATATGCTTCAAGATGAGAGATACCATATAGCTTTCCATCAATAGGCAATGTGAACTTTGACATGAGAGATCGTCTAGGCAATCTTTGAGGGAGACGATATTCGAGAGAAATTGGATGTGCCCTAGGTTAATTGTCTTATTAGGTAATTATAATTTGTCCCTAAAATCTCGATCTGTATGCATAGTGATCCGTTATTTATTGATTAATCCTTCATATTTAATTCTGATTTTTAGTTCCGTTTAGCTATTTCCCAGCTTTGATTGATAGTATAGCAGAATGATCCAGTATACTAGGAATGACATCTCCTTGTGGATTGACCTTTTTTCCTTACTACGTTAGTCGAAAGTTATGTAGAAATAATTTTTGGTAGTACGCGGCTGCCCTATCATGGGTGAGGGATAGAAAATTCTAATTAGTAGTATTCATCGTTGTTCTTTATATGCGGGTTGGGATTATTCCCTAGTGTTCATTCTTGAGGACTGACTTTATTCTTGAAACATGTTAATAGGTCATGTCAAACCAGTGCCAAAACCAAGGTAGCTAGCATAGGCCAATGGCTCCTCAATCATTTTGAATATTTACTCGTATTAGGCTCGAGCGATGCTCTGAGATGCGCGTTACAACCAAATAGTAGGTTGAGATATATGACATTTAGTGTGAACAATATCATTAAGAAAAAGTCATTTATAATATGGATTTTAAAATTTACAACTTAAACTCTTGCTTTTCATTCATATATCATCATCAATTTTGATGAAAGAAGATATTATAGCATGGCAGAAGGATGGTTGGAGCTCTTTCTTTCATACTTGAGGTCGTTTAGAGATCAAATCTTCACATTGGCAATTTTTCTTATATAAGGACGTGCATAGAATGCTATAGAAAGAGGAACAATGACACGTGGTCGATTGTAACTCTTACCAATATATAGATTAATAGTTGAAGGTAAAAGCAATAATTATCGACTTTAAGTGAGATGTACATGTGTGTGTACATAGATTGATTTAGGTTCACGTGCGGCCTCTTCTTATGTGTCTATTGTAGCCTTCCTATCATTTTTATTATAACTTTTATTTTTATCGCATATTCTATCATTTTTATAAATATCATTTTTATGCATATTGTAACATTTTATCATATATTTTACTACCATCTTTATTGCATTTTTGTCATTTTTATAATTGTTTGGGCCTAGTCTAGTACTGGCCCATTTCATAGTGAAAAGTACCAAAATACCATGAGGTATAGAATTACCACTTTGTCCCTGGGGCTCTCCCAGGCCAGAAAGTTCAGGCCATCAATGAAGCCCACTAATAACGGCCTTCATGACGTCATCATTTTCACCAGATGACATCATCTCAAGTACTATATATAAATAGTACTTGGACCTGATCAGTCAGGTATATTCCAACGCACTTTCTAGGACTGCTCTCGGACTGCTATCTAAGGTTAAATCTGACTTAAGTATTCGAGCGACGATCTCGGGTACAACCCTCGGTGTAGCCCATCGTTGTTGTTTTGCAGAGCCTGGACCAAGAAGACCTCGCATTGTCATTTGCAACTACCTTAAGCTGGACTTGGACTCCCCCGAATTATAAATTCACTGTGTTTCTTTGATCCCGAAACAATAACTATCATTTTTATGGGTGCTGTTTTCTCTTACCTCTTCTATCATTTTCATGACCTTATGTGTCAATTTTTATAATAACTCTCATTTTTATCGCATTTTTTTTATCATTTTTATATACCTATCTTTTCATGGCATTTTTTTTTTGTCATTTTTATACCTATCTTTTCAATTTTTGGTCATTCTCCGGCTAACAAGATTTTGCCGTCGCCGCGGGTGGAGGAACTAGTGGCTATATAGGCACCGTAATAGGTCGAATCTTTTGCGATTGGCGTACAGTAGCTAATGGAGGAAGTGAAGATTCCTGATTTTACGTAATTACAAAGAAAATAGAGTTCAGAAAATAGATCTGCAATAATATATAACACTTTAATTAAAAAAGTTGCTCGTATTTCACCACAACCAACAATTCCTAATGTTTCAACATCAAAAAGATATTATTATAAATTATATGCAAGAACAATCTATAGAGAAAAATCGATGGAGTAATGTGGGGACTTGTTGAAATCGATCCAAAGCATGAACGAGAGAGAGATGTATCTTTCACTACATGAAGACAACATCAAAGAGGCCGGTGGGAGGGAGGGTCGAAGATAGAGAATGAAATATTATGATAATCTCCTTGCGGAGGCTTAACGATCTAATTAACAAGAAATAGTGTAATTAAAGCCTAACCCTAGCCACAAACTTTTTAATAGGGGAGATGGAGTCTTTATTACATTGAATGCATTTATGAACTAAGAAAATCCCCCTAAAATCAAACTATAATTGGGTTTTGACCCAAACCCTACCCAACAAACTACTCCATAAACACAAGTATGAGAACTTTAGAGAAATTAACAACTAATATATGATACTAAACAATAATCTAACATTAAACTAAACAAAATACACCATAAATAATTAAACTAAGCATGAATAATTATTCTAAGAAAAACAATTGAGATAAAGCAATAAAGAAGATAGATAGAGTAAGAAATTCTCATTGATAGATTGTTGAATCTTTGAATACAAGTTGTCACCCTTGAATCTCCCATCTTCAACCTCTCTTTGAGTTTTCTCCCATTTCTCTCTAAACTAAGCTATAGCCCTCCCTAAAACTAGGATATTAAAGGTTCAAAGTGTGAAAAATAAGAATTCTTCTCTAAGTTTAGGTAAAAGAGTATCTATACAACCCCCAACTAAGGGCAAAAAGGTAAAAAGAAATAAAAATAAGCAATCCCACAAACCCGCAGTGATCGGGCGATCCATAGTGATGATCGCCCGATCACCACGAAGCAGGAACTTCTAGGGAGAAAAGCAGATTGGATCGGCCGATCCATTTGGGAGATCGGGCGATCACTAGGACGATCCAGGGCGGATCGGGCGATCACCCTATCTGTCAGCACAGGACAGTTGAACTTGTAAAGGTCATAACTCCTTCGTTTCTTGTCGGAATCAAGCGTGTGAACTCTTGTTGGAAAGCTATTGAGATGAACTTCAATCTCCAACTTAAATCACTACCAAATGATGTTTAGTTTGTGAGATATGAGCTTTTGAAGTCAACCATTGTGCAAAACATGAAGGAAACTTGGTGGATTTTGCTTCCTTAACCTCCTTTTGCCTTTCTTTCTTCATTACTCATGCTCTAAACCTTGTATATGCATTCTTGGGCTTTTGTAGGTAAATCAAAAGGTTACTTTGATAGTACCTACATACAACACGAATGAAATGGCATAAAAAGGTCATAGAAAATGAGCGAAAAGACTAAAAATCTACAAAAGAGCTACAATCACTAACAAAACGTGAATTGGGCAAAATGAAACTATAAATCGCAAGATAATGGAGAAAAATGATTCAAATCAAAGGAAAATAAGCGGTCTAGAGTGATATAAATATCACTCATCAATGGAGTACGAAGTGGATATAAGTTCCCAGAACTATTACACCTCGTCAGGGTTGTCCTCGTCCTCAAATCCTTCACAGTAAAACCAAAGAGATCAAATTCAATGGAAACTTAATTTTTAGTAGTGAAGCCGCAGACAGACATGAGATTTTTGACAATATCAGGAGCATATTGAATATTACGAAGGGTAATGGAAGGGTGGTAAGAGGGAGAGTTAAGTTACCAGCTCTTTTAACTGGAATTAATTTACCATCACCAACCATAATCTAAGAAGTAAAATTGCGCCAATTAAAATAGATGGATCACTACCTGGATCATTCATTAGATGAGTAGAGGCACTCTATCAAAATACTAATTTTCTTCAGGTGGTTGAAAAGTCATAGTATGAAAGTAGTTGGGCAAATCCGTCGGGATAGACTGATCAACCTAAGGAGACACAAAGACGCCGGTTGTTGCCTGTTTGTGGGCCATGGACATGTGGTGTAGGGCCCAGAAGCCCGACCACTCTTGGTGAAGTATTAATAGCTGGCATGTAGGTTATAGTGGGATATGGCTATGGGGTAGGCCCAATAGGGCTTCCGTGCATGAAATAGCCCATAGGGAGCTATCAATATCCACCAAAAAAAGAGTTCACATTACCAGAAGAGGTAGAGTGGTTGTTGCATCCTCCTCGATTGTTCCTGCCGTCGTGTCCGCGGTTGTTCCTGCTGTCCTGTCAGTCTCCGAGGTGGCTAGCGAATTGATGGTGCTGGCAAGAGGGAGAGTCTGCAACGGGCTGGTCAGAATCATTGGCCACGAGGACCATATTTTAGGAGGAAGACCAGGCCTTTTGAGTTTGTTCCGACGAGTTTCTTCAAGAGCCACCAAGGAACGAGCATTCTGAAAAGAGGGGAGAGCTTGTGACTGCTGGAAGAAAGTGGCCACAGTATTGAACTCATCGGTAAGTCCCCAACAAGTTGAATGACAAGGTGTTTATTAGAATTGGGATGACCCAGACCACTGAGTTGATCGCGCACATACTTTAAATCCTGACATAATGCAGCAAAAGAAGAGTAGTTGCGCATATTAATGTCGTCGAATTAATTTTTGAGATGAACAATATGAGTGCCTTTGTTATCTTGAAAAAAGTCGCAAAGTTTACCCCAAGCCACCATAGTTGTAGCCTTTTCATCAAGAATAGCATAAAATAAGGTTCTCGAGATAGTGTCGTAGATCCATTGAAGGACAACCGAGTAGATGTTCCAACAAGTCGTCACCAACATTTGGACACACGTTGTATAGTGGGGTCAATATGATCAAGACTTGATATGCGCGAGTGGTGTTGCGGAAGATTGTGACCTTGTATTGCGGCTTCTCCATGTTGAGAGTACTAGGGAAAACAATTTTGTAAGATAGGTGCATAACGGGGTGGTAGGTAGAGGAGGAAGAGTTTGGGAGAGATTTGCTCTAGGCGGCCATGGAGGAACACAGGGGGGACGGGAGAGAGAGAAAAAATTTGGTGGTTAGGGTTAGGCTTCACTTACCATAAAATATTACGATAATGTCCTTAAGGTTAATTACTTAATTAACAATATATAGTGTACATACAACTAGGGTTGCGCATAATATTTACGAAAATAAATCTACATAAATTATTTAGATATTTATATACTCTAACAGAGAGAAAGAGTTGAGCAAGCGAGCGAGCGGAGATTAGTTCCTTTTCCCCATCGAGGAGTTGTTGCGCCCTTCTCCTTTTCAGTAGGATTAGTGCATGTTTGGTTAAAGGATTTGTAGTGTTTGGGAATGAAATTGAATGGATTGATTCTTTTCCATATATTTGGTTAGATATAAAAAAAAATTTACTCCCTTACTTTAGCTAGGTAAACCCAATCCCCTTTTGAAACCTTCCTCTAACTTGTGATAACAAATTTGATTCCCTCTTCTAACAATCTTCTCTCCTCAATCCTTACACCACAAACCCTTGCCTTGTTGGCAGCATTGCACCACCAGACCAGACCATACATCCTTTTTTTGCTTTGGTTGGCTGGGGTGAGAGAAGGAAATGGTTAGGGGATTTATTATAAGAGAAGGTATTGTGTCAGACGCATCTGACCATAACATTTGGTCAGACGACTTCAGTTGGTTTCAATTTTTTTCAGTTGGATGTATTTTGTTTTTAGTTGTTAAGTGGATAATTTCAGTTGGACCTTCTATTCTTTCAGTTGGATCTTCTGTTCATTATGTTGGACCTCTTTTAAGTTCAGTTGATCTTTTTTCTTTCAATTGGATGTCTTTTAAGTTCAGTTAGTTATCTTATTATGCCATTTACGTGTTTTATTCTAACTGAAAACAAAACTTAACTAAATGAAATAAAATAATTTCTAAATGAAAGCAAATTAGTTTTTATTTACTTATATTATCCTTTCACTTAGTTTTCTTATTCTTTCATTTAACAACTAACTAAAATAAATTTTTAAAAAAACTAACTGAACATAAAACTTAAGTAAATGAAAAAAAAAAGTTCTAAATTAAAGCAAACAACTTACTGAAAACAGGGGCTGCCGTGGATGCAAGAAGGGAGAGGGGAGCAGCGAATATAGGGCTATTACTTCATTAGCCTTTTACTGAAATCAGGGGCTACTGCCACCAACGGGGATTATATCTTGCATCCGCCTGCTCAATTACTTCATCCACCTGCCCGTTGATGGCTAGCGAATCAGGGGGAAAAGGGAGAGGGAGCAGCGAAGGAGGCATGGGAAGCCAAAGAAAGAGAAGGCAGGGGGGTGCCGTGGCTGGGCGGTTTCCGACGGTCTGACTGCATCAGGGACGACGAAAGCCTCGGGGGCTGTAGTGGCAACCACGGTGGATCTGCGAAGAAGAAGATGAAGAGAGAAATGGAAATGACGAGAAGCAGTTGAGAGGGAAGTATTGGGCTCCGTCTGACAGTAAGTATTGGTCAGACGGTCTGACCCAATACTTTCACTTATTATAATTCTTTTTTATTTTTTAATGATTCCATTCCATTGATTGTTGAATCAAACAAATTTGAGAATGAATGATTCTTGTTTCCATTCCATTCTTATTTATGTTTCCATTCCGTTTCCATTCCAATGATTGAACCAAACGTCCCCTTAGCAGAGTTATTTCCACTGTAAATGAGGAGTAACAAATGAGTGGTAACAAACCAATTCAGAGATAGATCGTTTTTTGTTTTGCGGCCTAACCAAACAAGTTAAACGGATTCATTATGTTTCTGGCCCATTTGGAGCTAACCAAAGGTTCAAAATGAAAAAGAAATGATGGAATAACACGATTTGACCACTTAAGAATTAAATCACCCAATTCAACGTTGATTGACAAGTACCAATTTGAAATGCACGTAATATAAGTACAGTAAAAAGTTAAAAACCCAGTTTAACACGACGTAACTTAGGTGGAATTTTTAGTAGATATAGAGATAGCACCAAAGATAACTACAGTAATTAACAAACTCATAATTATTCCCTAACACTAGGGGATATGAACACTCTAGATTTCATATGCAGATCTTCTATGGTGCAATCATTGAAGAGTTCATTAGCATATCCAGTAGTATAGCACCTATCTATCTTTTTAGCTTTTAATTTCATCTATTTGAAATAATATCCAAATCATAGAAGATTTATAATGTACTGTACACATTAAAAACATAGAGCTAACTCAGGCTACTCAGCTACGTATTCCCAAAATATAATTTCATCATTATTTATTTACCCTCACTGATCAACTAAATATTAAAAAAATAAATATGAGATGGGTACATAGCTCTATGTACTCCGAGGTGTATCTAATAAATAGGCTACGTTCACATTTAGAAATTTAAATCGTGGTAAGTAATTTATACTCCATTTGTCCTTTATTTTCTTCTAGTTATACTGTAAAGACGTATGTTAAGGCAAGGATGAGAGAGGTAGCATTGTGTGAGGTAAAGTAAGGAAAAATGAAGGTGATATGTAAGTTTTTTTTTTTTCTGATAAGGAGAAGTAGCCTGGACCCCGCTCGAGTCCTATTGGGCCAGGAACTTGAGAGTAGGGGGGAAGGGTAAGGGAAATCCCTACACTCAAAGTGCCCCTAGTGGGGATTGAACCCCCAACCTTAAGGTTGGAATGGTACAATCCTTTCCACTAGACCAAGTACTACTTGGTGGTGATATGTAAGCTGTAATCAAATTTTTTAGTACTTAAATATATATACATGCATTGAAGATTTTGTAAAAGTAAACAAGTAAGAGATAAAGTATATAAGCAATATTGTCGTTGATAAATTATTTTATATTAAAGAGACACTAATATTAATATAATTTTAAAAATGTAAAAAGTTGATCAATTTACAAAGAAACTTTTGGCACAATAATGTCCATTTCAAAAATAATTACAACGGTCATTTTTATATAGTTCTCACTCTATTATCCACGTATGACAAAAAACTGAGAGTTTTGCTAACTAACTTAGTGAATTCGTTGATTTAAAGATTTTCCCCCCAAACCAATATCTCTGATATAGCTAGCGATTTTGAAATTCGCTGATTAATTTTGTCAAGTTATCGCAAATCAATTAGCGAATATATCTTGGACATTACGTGGACGATATAGTGGCCAATTCAAAATGACGATGAAGTTGGACTTAGTAATTGGTTGAGCATTATTGTGGGGAAAATTTCTTAAAAACAAAAGCGGGGTCATTTTTTTGTAGGAGTATCTGGAACATTCTGTTTTACGCAAGGTAGGACTATGTTTCCTAAGATTATGTTAACCACGTTATTATATCAAGATTCAAACTCACAGTGACAGAAAGAGATATAGTCATCATCATTCCATCATACTATTATTATTTCTTTATCAAATTATGATGATATATCAATATTCAATGGAATGATGAAACTAATAAGTGATGATTATATATATATGCAATGACTTAATTTCTTCTTTTTAATGATAATTTTGACACCAAATAACACTAATTATCTTTAATTAGTAAATTCTAACACATAAACTTTGAGACATCGCTTATGGAGATTATACATCATAGTACACCCAATGCTATTCGAGCAAAAAAGTAGTTTTGGATACACCATGCTCATGGTACACCCAACATTATTTGAGCAAAAAATAGTTTTGGGTGTACCATACTCATGATACACCCGTATTTATATTGAAAATTGTATAGCTTATGTCTAATCTAGACTAGTGTAATATGAATTATCCAATTGATTTGTGAAAAAAAACCAAATTAACGTAACCTAAATTACTTAAGATATTGCAAATTTGCAATGATTAAAATATCGAAACAACTTTCTTGAAAGATACCAAGATTGCAACAAAACAAGTCCACCAATAATAATAATCCCACGTTGAAGGTTTTGTTAATTGCACCCAACCCAACTTTAGCAATGAACATTGACCAACCTCGGAGCATTGCCCACTGGGCACTGGCTGCTTCTAAGTGCCTTCAATAAAGTTAGTAGCATAGCCTATATTATCACTCCCCCCACTCTATAAAGCAGGTCTCCCAATTTTCTAGAATATTATTTATGTGTTACCTCTTATATTGGTTGTTTGTTATCATCGATATGACTTAGGAAAAATTGTCGGGAATAAGCAATCTTTTCGCGATCTTCTTTTAATAAGTTAAATTTCGAATAATTCTGACATAAGTTAATTTTTTAAGTGTATTTGCTTTTAACAAGTTAAAACCGGTTTAAGAACACAAAAATGGTTGGAGATGTAAAGTAAAAGAAGAGAAGGAGCATATAAATAATAAATTAAAATTTAAGAAAAGTCTCACATATTACATGTTGAATAATTTATAAGTAATTTGACTTGTTAAAAGTCTAAGTAATATCAAAGTTAACTTATTCCAGGATTATCCAAAGTTTGATTTATTAAAAAAAGACCGCAAAAAGGGTGACTTATTTTTGGCAAATTTTCCTATGACTTATTGTTTGATAGTAATTAAGATCTGAATCACTTAGAAACAATAATTAACTTGTAAAGAAAAATGACACATAACTTATACAGAAATTGTGAGACAAAAGATTTAAACTCGTAAATTAAAAATCCAATCAAGCCAACACTATATTTGTCCTAGTGCAGAAGATCGAACAGAGTCGTTGCTTAAGTTAAATTTTAGATTCATATCCCACGGTTAGTAGGAATTTAGGAATATCTTCATAATTTCGTTTATATAGGGGCCCCACGATCCTTTTATATCTTTACTACTTAAGTACAGTCTTCGACACCTCTATTAGATATAAGTTCCAGTTAAATCCATCTTACTTTGGCAGTATACAAACAAGTATGCAACACTGGAAAAACCCGTGGTATAGTATTGCTGCAAATGTACTTGGAAGTATATACCACTTTATCAGATTACCTCTTTTATCTCCCAAAGCATGGAAAGGTACTTCTATTTTAAATGTTTCAATTTTATCTCCTATGTAAGAAAGGAATTTGACAGCGGGTGTCTCATGTATCACGTATGTATCTGCGACTCTTGGTTAATTTGCTTAATGATTGACTCGTATTTACTCCAAAAAGGATAAAATCATCAATTTTGATCGATGTGTTCCCTTCAGTTTATTTTTCCGCTATTACCAAAACTGAAATTATTTATCCAAGATTGCTAGTAACTTTCTGAACTTATTACAACCTATCTGATTATGTTAGACCTATAACATAGCCGCTTGGAAGAATCACTAGAGCGATGTTCATAACAAACGTTAGGCGCCCTCAATATTAATTTTCCATGATTCTAAATCCTCCTATAGCCATGGTAAAGCAGAATTGGATTCTCTCAGGTTATACAACTTTACTCAGAGCAAAGACGGAGACACAAACCAGTATGAGCTCAGAATCTTGGTTTCGTATTCACAAAACCGTTTTTTTTTATTTATTTCCAGAAAGGAGGAGCCAAAGCAAAACAAAAAAAAAGAGAATTATTCAAGCCTGTGTCCCTGTAGATTGAACCGAGGGAGGTAAAATTGACTTGAGACTGGAATCCGAACACCATTTCTGCATAATCTTCGGTACTAACCAGCTAACTTTAAACTAACTCCTGTCCCTTAAATCACCGAGTCGATAAATCAACTGGGTTACTTCAATTGGTGTTGCCCTCCTTATTTGTATTGACAAAATAAGTTCAGTTCTTTTCACCTGAACATCTAAACTAGACTTACGACCCCGACTAGACCTGATTAAACCTGACCCTATCAACCTTGAATCTTTTCTTCCAAGGTGAAAAGAACGCTCCCTTAATCTTAACCGGATAAAACAAACAAAGATTAAAGAAAAAAACTTTTAAAAGTGGGTTAAGAGTGAAAAATTGGGGGCCATTCATCAAAAAACAATTCTGCATAAAAGAACATCAAACTTTTGAAAGTACAAACAGAACCAAACAAGTGATAGCAGAAAGGAAACAGAATTTCCTGAAGACCCTTGGTCCTGGGCAATCAAATGAGATTTATACATCACAGTCTAACTAGACAATCAACATTTTGTTATTCAAGTTAGAACAAGAGTAGAAGAAGGAAACTAAAAAAACTTTTGAAAAAAATGCAAAAAAATCCTAGCAATCTGCAAACTTCTCCCACTCCTTGATATACACAAGCTATGCAGTCACGACGAACACCTTACCCTTAGAAGAAAGATGAAGAAAAAACATTCAAAACTTTTTTGAAATGTAGCAAATATGTGAATAACTAAGAATCTATACCAGCCAAGAAAGCCCTTGCTCTAGCTGAATATGATGGTCCAGAAGCTGGTTATAACATATTGAAGAATAGAGTGTTCCTCCCAATTGGTAGCGGCAGCTATGTACATTCATAATGTCACAGGACATTGAAAGAGTCGACTTATAAATTCCTTTTCCTTCCTACACAGGAATATTATCCAAGGTGTACCCATCGAAGTCGAAGTCACCAGACCCAATGCCTTCTTGCTGCTAGAAAGCAAACAACTTCAGATGAGTTATGGTGGTCACAACCAGGACTCTTCAATGTTAGGAGTGCAGTCAAGTGTAGGTGGCATTACCCCCAACAACAACAACAAAAAAGTAAAAAGTATGAAATTTTCGCAAAAAAAGAGAGAGAAGTGACTGTAAATAATAATAATCTAAATAGTAATATGCATACCAGCAATAATAATAATGAAATGCCAAAATAACAGAATTGATTCCTTTGAAAAACAAAAGAAAAAATGCAGGAGGATGATCAAACTATACTCCTATGGTATGGTGGACTAAAAAAACTTAGCATAGTATGTGCGCCCTACCTAGAACAAAATCCCGCCAAATATTTGATAGCTTTCTGGTGAAAAATAAATTGTCTACAACTGTAGGTAAATTCCCCTGGACCTAGGAGGCTCAAACGATGAAATGAAAAAGGCAAGCATTGTCAAACTAAGTAATTATCAACTCTGTTTCTGGCTTTGCGGAGATCCTTTCCTCAAATAACTGTATATTATCTGAGCCAGGAGGACATAGAATAGGGGCTCTCAACTACATGGATTACGATATTGCATGTCAACAAAAGAAAATGCATGATTTGAGATCTAATGATAGATTGTTATCATTATTAAGAAACATGCTTTAAGATGCCTTCAATATGTGTTGATATGTGTTGAGTATGATGTTACTTTTCATTTCAAGTTTTTTCAAAACTGTCAATTTTGAAATCAGTTGGTGCCAATTTATCTACTTGTTCACTCATGTGTACTGTAATTAAAGGGGAAATTAGAAATGTAAGAAAGCAGCATCACAATCACGAGTGGAACAGTGAAATCCAATAATTATTTCCTCAAACGTGTTCAGTATTAACAAAGCATAACTAAGACCTATTTCTTACCTGCTTAAGCAGTGCACTCATCAAATCTTCCTGACCATAGTGATCGGAGAACAAGGTTGCCCCCGGGTTGACCACATCAGAGACATTCTCCGACTTCACCCTTGAAGAATTGTTAACGAGTACACTGTTGAGGTTTTGATTAATATTCTGCATTCCCACGTGATGATTTTCTAATCCGGTGGCAAACATCGGCCTCCCAGCAATGGCATGCCCATTCTGTTCATTCTTCTCAACGGGAACATAAGACTGATTCACCATAACTGACGGTGCAACTGCTACATTCACATTGCCTTGCATAGATGTTACACGTGAAGACCCTCCATAACTCATGTTGGCATTCTGCAACTGCCACTCTTGAGGCTTATGCTGAAGTTCACTAAACATATCATAACTCCCAACAAATCCTCTTGTTACTTTGATATCAGAGGTAACTTCCTCTTGATTAAATCCCTTGGACGTGATAGACGTTATCCCTGGAGTACTACCTAGAGGGAAACTATTACCCGGTAATTCTGAAATTTGGTTCCCAGAGAACTCTACCACTGGGCTCGCTTGAGAAACATGATCATAACCCATACCATTTCTGGATAGGACTGCACTAGAACTCCCATTTGACTGCAATGGCTGCACCATTGAGGGCGGAATCCGAGAAACTTGACTACAGACACTTTCATTTGAGATGTGTCCCCTTGATTGTTGTGGGACCATTTGCTGCATCAGTAAAGAGCTACTCTGATGGCTACTTGATGCATTAGCTGGCATGTTCATGCTCCCAAGGGTTTGTGCAGATTGATTCAAGCCTGCAAGTTGCTTTGGTTCCATGGTGGTCGGGATTCCGTGCAGTAGGTTCATTTGTTTACTAACATTGCTAATTTGTGCTTGCTGTCCCTCTCCATATCTTAACTTGGTGTTTTCAAAGCTAAAAAGGTTTCTCTGATCAACAAATGGCATTGACATGCCAGGTTTTATTGTTGGAGGGAGTCTTGTATATGCTGCTAGAGTCTGTGCTGAAAGTTGTCCGGTAGCTGCAAGAGCTTGGAGATCAATACCGCCAAGGGACGATATTGTGCTGAAACTTGGGTCTTGGGGCATATACGAGTTATTTAGTCCACCTTGGTGCTGTGAAACTCCACTCAACCTTCTCAGATATAAGCGATATTTCTGCATCAGGCAGTTAAGGTTTGAGTCTAGATAAATAAAGATGGAGTATACAGAAGCATAAAAACGGGATGAACCTACAAATTTATTCTACCAATTATAGTTTTTATGAAAGAAAAAAGAAATTGATACCTGAAGATGGCTAGCAACATTTTCTCTTGTAAGCCCAGGAACATTCATCAGCTCCAAAATTTTCTTTGGGACAGCTTCTGGAAACACCCAACAAAAACATAAGCTTGGAAAAATCAACAAAAGCAGTTAATTTCTGGCAAATACACAAACTGACAACAGCGCAATTGGAATAGTTTACAAAAAAATTTAAAATGCCAGATATACAAGTCCGCAAATGTTCTCTTGAAATGGCAGATATTAAAAGAAAAAAATTCTTAATCTTCAGAGAGCTTGTAAGTTTCAAACATATTAGTAATAGAGTATAATTTTCACCTTTCTTGATGTAGGAATGTAACTGCTACCAACGTCAGCAGAGTAGTTGCCAAATTAACAATTTTAAGAGGTTCAAAGCTCAAGCAGTCTTTCAAAAGAAGGAGAATGAACCATCAAAGACAAAGCAAGCATTGCAGAGTATTTTCACACAAAAGACACCTTCCTTCAGAGGCAGCTTGGACAAATGCACATTCAAAGAACTAAGAAAAACGAACACGGGTTCATAACAATATGAAAGCAAAATGATGTACTAAGAGGTCCCAACCTTGCCGTAAGTGGTCATAAAAAGTGGTAATAATGATGCGATTTAGGTAAAAATTCCAAGGTAAGTCCCATGTCAATATCCATGGTAATGCTACTTCACCACCAAAACATCTGTTTTTGCCTTTAATTATCATCACCGCTTGGATATGTGGTAATCAGATAATGGAAATTTATGAAGAAAAAACATGTTTGGGAATGAAGTTTCTTTGTCGTGGATATAGACATGAGAATGTGGGATTACAGTACAATTCATTACCACCACTCCAAATTGGTTGTGAATTATGCTCGTCCCCTTTCTTGACCTTTTCTACCTATGCCAGATGCACCTAAATGCCTTCAGAACTTAATAGTTTATCTAGCTTACATTATCCCAAAATTAAGTCAAGATTTGCAACTACCAAAAGTATAATAGTAAATTTTCTTCAAGAATCGTAGGATGCCTTAAGAAGTATGTACGCCAGAGTTACTAGGATATAGTCTGTGAGTAATTAAGGAAACAAAATTAAAATTTGTGTGCATAAGACAGCGTAACAAGTATATGAAAAGGTTTCATACTGTCAATGCCAAGCTGGTTAACAGCAGCCACAAACTGTTGGTGAAGCTCAACGGACCAAACAACTCGAGGTTTCTTAAGTGTCGCGTTGTCATCCTTATCCTCAGCCTCCTCATCCTCATTACTTTTCCTCTTTGGATTCTTCCAATTCCCTTCATTAGCAGGGGAAGAGACTGCATCATCTTGTTTTAGCTGCCGATCCCCTTCATCCCAGCTCCCCGATTGCTCGACATCTTTATACTCATTCTTCTTCTTCCTCACCACATGCTGCCATATGTTTTTAAGCGCCTCAATCCGCACAGGTTTGATCAAATAATCACAAGCTCCATGTGTAACACCCATCATTACAACATGTTTGCTATCATCCGCTGACATCACTGTTCCATTGCATAAAATCCATGTAAATATTTATAAAAAAATGAAAATTAAAAGATCCTAACACCAACTTAGGTCAACAATGCTAGTTTTCCAATACTCACTGATAACAGGCAGGTCCATTTCCAACCCAACATGCTCAAGCAATTTGAACCCATCCATATCCGGCATATGAACATCGCTTATAACAATATCAAACCCGTTCTTGTTCTCACGAAGCCAGGTCAAGGCAACCTCGGCTCTATTCGTCTTGGTAACTGAAACAAAATTTTCACATATTCACTTTGCAATCAACAAACACCAATCAACCAAGTACAATATGATCCAAACAAAAGCCACCTTCTAAACATATAGATTCATGTACTAACTACAAGTCAAACCTTTCAAACATACCCAAATCAGCAATACATAACACTTTCAAATAATTACAGGGTCATAATTTCAGCCTTCAACCAAATCTGAGATAAAAAGTCAAAAATCTTTCCAATACCAAAACATACAAAATATGAAAATAACTCATACACCAAAACCCATAAATTAAAAACCAAAAATACCCAATTGACCACATTAACTCGCCAAAATTATGCTATATAATTAATAACAACTACAATAAACACAAACTATATAACACAAATTACATAAATAAAACTTGGATCAACTAAAAATTGAAGCAAATGATAGAAAGTATACCTTCATACCGACAAGTACGAAGCATCTTCTCTAAGATGGTAAGGCAAGTAGGATCATCATCAACAACAAGTACCCTTAAACCAACCGGAAATTGGTCGGTGGAAGCATCTGCAGTTCTCCGGCTAACAGTAGAACCAGACAAAGTCATGGATCCCACTACTCCACCTCCTAAATTCATCTCATCTATACTTTATAAAACCTTATAATAACACAATTTATAAGCAGAAAAATGGGTTTGACCCACCAAAAATTAATTAGAGATCAAACTTATCACGTAATTAATTTGTGCATGGATTAATTCAAACCCAAACCCAAAACAAAAACAAAAACAAAAACAAAAACCCAGTTGCAAATTGGTAACTTGAAATGGAATCTTGGAAATGGAAGGTAAAAAAAAAGGGATTAAAACCAAGTTAAGATTCTGGGTTTTTTTTTTTTTACTGATTTGAGTATGGAAATTTAAGTGAAAGATTAGATTTTTGGAGAGATTAGGGGGAAATAAAAGAGACCCAATTGGAAATTGAGAATATTGAGGAAACCCAAGTTGAGATCTTCGTGAAAATGTGAGAGAAGGAGGGAGAAAAGTAGAGAGAGAAAGTGAACTTGAAGAAGAATAGAGGAGAGAGAAAGATAATATAAAAGCAAAGAAAGAAGAATAAATTGATGTTTTTTTTTTGGTTATTAATATAAACAAAAATAAAATTAAAAAATTATGAGGTTGAAGACATGGCTTTCTCTGTGCTGCAAGTTCAACACTTCTGGGTAAAATCCTTGAAGAAATAATAAAATGAAAATGAAAATGAAAATGAAAAGAATTAAAAATGGTGAATATAATTGTATAATAGAAAGTGGGTCTGTTTGATGAGTGTGGATCCAGCTCACAAACATACGGAACTAAAATATAACAAATCTCATCACACTACTAGTCATATTAGTAGGACGTAGGAGATTGAAAGTGAAAGAGAAGGTTTTTATAGCCCTTTTTTTTCATTTTTCAAAATTGAAGGTAGTAATTTCTTTCATTATTTCATTTGCCCACTAATATTATCTAGTAACTTGCTTTCTTGGGTTTTTTGTGGGAGTTGAAAATCTTTAGTTTCCCATATCAAAAAGATACTAATAATTTACACTCAAGTTTAAAATTTGAAGTCATATATTTTACCAAAAGGAGATGTGTTAGGCATGGTAATATAATTATGTTAATGGAAGGAAAAGTTACCCAATATGGGTCATTTACTTAGATTAAAGGCTCTAATTATGAAAAGATTGTGTTGATGAAAAACAAAATCACGAGAATATTGTGATCGGAGATATCATAGCGATGTGATTTAAATTATTAACTTTTTTTCATGCGCGTGGTGACATGAATGGTGATGTTTAAATGATTATAGGGTTTTGATTAAAAATGATGGAGATTTTGAATATGAGAACATATTTTGACATTTGCCATTGGATAATGCCATAAGTGATGATGGAAACTAGATGGTCCATAAGTTGACTTGGCTAACTCGTACTCTAACCCTGATGATGTTATTATTGTTGTTTAAGATAGTAAAGTTTTAATGCTATTTGATCTTGAGATATGTTATAAATCCAATTGCAAACATAATTAACTTTAAAAAATGCCTAATAATAATGTGAATATATACCAGTAGATCCAAACTAATATGAGGAACTATTTTTTTCAATAATATGAATTGTGCTTTTTGTTGTGTAAACTAATATAGGGTTTATCGACGAGTAAACATTTTGATAATACAACATTTTAAGAAGATAAATTAAAAGGCTATTTTAAAACTATACAAATTTCTAATTATGATGACATGTATGTTTTTTTCCAATATAAAAGTTCTTTAATGTAATATATCTAGATTATTATGTCTTTGTTGAGCCTCATATAACTATGCACTATTTAGAGTAAAGTTTATATTAATCATAACAAATGAGTAATTTTCTACGAACCATGCATTTTAATTTTTATATATTAGTTAAAATTTCAATTTATTTCAAGCCAATTATTCCTATATTATATTCTTACCTGTTGTCATTTCAAAGAAAAGGGTTGCATTTGTCAACAAGGTGGTATGTGTTCCAAATTATAATGAACCACAAAGAGAATTAACTCTTACAAATTACTTACTACAGTTTCAACATATCAACAAATTTGATTTTAATGAATTCCAAACCAATCCTATAATTGAGTGTTTATCTAATAGTTCCTCATATTATTTTGGGCCTGTTCTCTTCGGCATAATTCAACTGAACTGAACTGAACTGATTGGAGCTGAACTGAACTGATTGGAGCTTAACTGAACTGAACTGAACTGATTGGAGCTTAACTGATTGGAACTGAACTGAACTGAACTGGACTGAACTGATTGGAGCTTTATGATTGGAACTGAACTGAACTGAACTGGACTGAACTGAATTGAATTGAATTGAATTAAATTAAATTGAATTAAATAAATATATAAATAATATTTAAACAATAATAATATGAATATTAAATACTTCCTCCATTTTTTAATACTTGCACCATTTCCCATTTTTAGAAGTTATAAAATACTTGCACCATTTCCTTTTTTGGCAACCAATTCTCTATATCTCTCTCCTATCACATGGGTCCACTTTTTTCTTTCTCTCTATCTCTCTCCTCTCCTTAAACTTTGTGCATCAACTCAATGGTGCAAGCATTAAAAAACAGAGGAAGTAAAAATTATAATGATAAGTAATAATAATGAATAATAATAATAATAGTATTGGATATTTTTAAATGATAGTTATAAATAAAAAATATTAATAATCATAAATTAATAATAGCAATAATAATAATAATGATTAATGATTATAATGATAATTAATAATTATTATTTTATAGTCTTTGTATTAATATATTAATACTTGATGATGATTATAAAATAACAATAATATCTAAGAAGTAAATTAATATTACTATTTTAATAATTAGATTTAATAATATAATAATGTTTAGTAATAAAATAATGATTGGGTCGGACCGTGCAAAATTGTATCATAAACCGTTTTGACGTGATTTGATTGGTTTATGCTTTTGACATAAAAATAGGGTAAATAATCCATTTATGATACTCCGTCCTAAACAATAGACTAATAGATTCAAGTAGTAGCTTTGTGATACGAAAAAAGAATCTTTGCACTACTTTAAAGGGTAGTTTAAATACGTCATATTATGAACTAGTATTGTATCACGCCATACAAATCAAAGACTGATTAAACTCTTAACTTCTTAAATAAAATGACTTGTAAATTAAATTTAATGACGATATTAATTAACTATTAGTTTTTTTGATACATTCTATAGAATCAGATATGGACAATCGTTTGTGAGTAATGGTGTATTAACAATAGACTCTTTTCCAAATTTCCTATGCCCTAGAGAAAGAGGGTTTCTACTTTCTAGTTCCTACTCAAACTTTAAATTAAATCAAATGTATGAATAAATGAGTAGGTCTTTGCCCTTTGCCCTTCGGTACGTGACCTCTTGTGCTTAGGTACACTTTTATATTACCAAAATTTTGGCATTGGATATAACTTTTTAAGCTTTTGATTCAGCACTTTTTGGGTTCTCCAGAAGCAAAAGCTATCACCAAAATTACTTTTTATTTATTAAGAAAATAATTTATATAAATGGGAGTAATTATTTTATAATAAGAAAATGACAACTTTAATCCCTTTTCCTCAAGACCTCGATGATTCCCGTGAAGGCCTATCTAGTTCCCCGTCTTTCTAAGCCTAAACTATTTTCACGATAACCCCTTCGTCCACTTTTAAGCTCGTCTTGTTTTGTTTGTTTCTCTTCGTTTTGTTTTTCACCCTATCTTCAACCTTCAATCCTTTGCCCCATCTTGACACGTGCACTTTTTTTTCAAACAAATATTTTCCAAAATTGTCTGTTAGATATTTTCTCAGTAGCAATATTTTAAATTTGGGATATGCCACATATATAATCTTTATACTCGTATATTTTTTGAAAAAATAATTTTAATATTGAAAAAAGTGATAGGCTTGAAAAAAAATATATCTTTTTGGAGGGATCAGTGTAACATTTTAAACTTTTAAAAAGTTTCGAGTTACAATCCAATGCGCATCTAGGATCACTAGTTGTCCCCAAAGACCAATGTCCTTCAACCTCATTTTGTCTTATACATGTGCACTTCGGGAATTAAAGTTGCCAACATCACAAAATTTCCCAATCAACTATGCCTAATTATGAAATACTTTTTTCGTTTCTTTTTATTTGTCTTACTTTTCATTCTTATTCGTTTCTATTGTTTGGAATCTTTCCTTGTTATACAATTTTCTCTATTTCAACCTTGCATTACTCATTGATGTCACATATTTCTCCAACATATTATATCTCTCCTTGCCCTTTACCCCCACATACGATTACATCATTTTTTCAACATTTCACCTTGATAATTGGAGTCACAGTAAAAAAAAAGAGAAACTACAAGAAACGGAGGGAGTTTCTCAGCATATTAGTTTCATATAAGATATAGCGCACATTGCTGGTGTAAGTAGTACAATCAGATTTTCGAAAGCAATCATAGGATATTACAATTGACTATAAGAAGGTAAAAGTGATAATATGAAACAATAACCAAACATTAGTGACACCGACACACACATATTCTTCTTATAAACTCTTAAACGAACCACTACTACTATTTATTGTTCGGAAAATATCTTATATAACCACAGCGTTATGTGGCTATACAACTATTTCACAATATTGAAAAGATAGAAAAAAACCTAAGTTCATTAGAAAGAGAATTACTTTTTTTAAAACTTGATTGGTGGATAATGGTTCGATTGTACCATATAAATTCTATGATGGTGATAGAAGATATATTCTACTAACCCTTAAAACTTCATATAACATTACACACAAAATGGCACAAAATTAAAATTCAATTGACCTTATCAAATCTTTAGCCTTCCTTCTTATAACTATCTTGCATTCTTTAGGTTATGTTTAACTGTTAAGGAGCTAATCTTTATGCGAGTTTGTCCCAAATTGAAGAAATAGAAGAAGGATTTGGATGACGCACTTGTCTACACATCCAATTGGTTTTACGATGGAATTCCACTGGACTTGTACGTAGTTAGACTCTCTCTATTAAAGGATAGTGTGTTCAAGCTCATTGAAAATCTATAACGGTATCATATTAAAGATCATGGCGACCCTTCAGGATACAAAAAGAATGATGTTCCTTGTGTCGCAAAGGCCTAATAACCTTGCCTAGAAGGCCTAATAATAGTAATAAGAGGTTGGAAAAAGAAGGTTGTTCCTCGTACAGGTGATATGACGATGAGTTCGAAAATAATGAAGTTGGGTTTGCATGTGAAGGAGAGTGTTAAGGAGCTTACTCACATATGAGTTGTCTCACATTAAAGAAATATAAGAGAGGTGATCGGGTGACATAGGTCTATACATATACTGATATAAGTTTAGTGGACTACTCTACTCAACCTATTGACAATTAATTTTAGGATGAAATCTCATTAAACTTATACATAGACGGATTCTCCTGCAACGAAAGCATGTATGTAGAAGCCAATTGAAAATTTATCAGTAACATATTCCTCCTGTGTTATAAAAAAAAAGGTGAAGCTCAAAACTAATAACTCTATTATATGAGGTGGTTAATGAATCAATTACCAGTTCAATTATACCAACTTGAAAGTAGTCTATACTCTATAATCCGTAGACAAAAGATGAACCTCTCCTCTTGGCCAATGAAGATCTAACAGGTAGCGCCAAAGAGTTGCATCATCAATAAAATATTGATCATGTGATTTGGGTATTCTTGAGAAAAATAATACTTACAAGTACTTTTGACTAATTCAAAGAAAAGCACACTAATCAGTTCAATATTCATGGTCATTATTAAGTAATGCTTATAATAATAGTTGTTCGTAGTTCGTAGTTCGTACTAAGTACTATGTAAGAGATGGCATACCGCATACACATTAGTTCATTTCGTTACCCTTGAATTTTGATATTAAAACCAACAGAAAACAAGCATTGTGTGCGCCGGCGAACTTGTTCAACCCTAGGAAAGATAACAATTACTTTTACAACTCGTTTGGATAAGAGGTTGGAGGAACCGAGGAAAGAAGAGGAGGGAGAGGGAGGTATCTACTTTCCTTCCCTCTTTAGAAACATCATCTCTCCAAAATATGAAAAATTTGGAGGGAAAATGAAGATCCATCTTCCTCCTCCTTTTCTTTCCCCTTCCCTTCCTCCTATCTCCTTACCCTTCCTTTCCCTTCTATTTAGTTATCCAAACAAGCTGTTAAATGAATTTTATTTGTTTATTTCCCAAACAAACGTCAATTACCTTCTAATTAAAGCGTACAATTGGTCCTCTAGTTAAACATAATTCATAGGCCTTTAAGTTTCATCGTGCCACCGGGTTATGAAAAAGATTATCATTTGCTGCTAATAAAAGTATTATTGACACCATAAAATTCAAATATTTGGGTATTGTCCTATATTAATCTCAAGTTTCATTTACTTATTAATAATCTCATAAATATGTCTTCTTAGTGTCATTTTGCGGATTTTGATACGTGGGAAGCGTTAGTAGGATGTGCCTTCTTCCATTGTCGTTGTTGAGGAGAGAAAAAGAATAGAGTGTGGAGTGAGATTTTGATTTTAGGCTTTAAAGATGGGTCATATGACCAAATGTTTCCGTCAAATGGTCTAACCCAATACTTTCTCATTTTGAATGACTATAAATTGTTGTTATGTTGAAATTTACTCTGAAACAAATATAACAAAGTAACATGGTATGACACGCAGTACGAATCTAAATAAAGTTGGGATTAGATCCTATAGTTAAGCCCACCGACGAGAGTTAAGGTTATATAAGACTTGCGATCTTAACCTGAAATTTTAACCAAACGCCGCTAAGGCGCTAATCCCGGGGAATCGCTCAGTTCACTTGAGTTAAGAGAATTAGGTGAAGAGTTAGTTTTGTGGTAGACAAAATTCAATTCTCTAGACCTTCCATCTCATTAATTCAATTCATATAGTCGCGCTTCAATTTTATTGCAGCCCCCTTCATTTTATTTGATTTTTGTAAGTGTAAATAAACAAATACTCAATTCGCATTATAGGTATTCAGTTTATATATTAGAAAACCAGACAACTTTATATTATTATGGTTTTCTAGAGATTCTTTTAGTGATTATCATATTCCTACGTATATTGTATTAGCATGATGGCTTTTCATACAATATTTTTTATGCAATAGATTGTATCTAGATAGTGGTAAATCAATAATTACCAAGCTTGACTTGGTCTAGTGGTAAAGGTTTGATCTTACGACTTGAAGGTCATGAGATCAAATCCCACTAGGGGCATTTGGGGGTGGGGATCCCCTTACCATTCCCCCTACTCTCAAATATCGGGCCCCGTAAACACCAGATCAAGAAACCGTGCTAGTTGAGATCTGGTCAGGGGTCCACCACATTACCTTCCAAAAAAAAAAGTGGTAAATCAATAATTAATATAAAACTAAAGACAATTATACTAGGTTTTAAAGCCGTGTCAAAATGCACATTTTTTTTGTTCATCACTTATTCTAGCTTGATAAATGAAATTGGTTAAAAAAAAGAATATTAAAAATCAAACAGTTGCATCTATTTTTATGCATAATTCAGGGACATATTGATATAGGAATTTTGCGTTGCTAGACAACAAAACTAAATCAAACCTAACTAACCAAAAAACGAGTTTATGGCAAGAAAGGGTCGGGATCCTCAGAGACTATACTAGACACTAGATGCTTTAGTAAAAGTATAAGCTAAACCGGAGAAGGGGAGTTGATTGGATTGTGAAATAAAAAGGGGCAATTCTATTCTAAAGTTAACATGCGACTATTCCTAAGGAGGTTACTAAAAGGATTTGTTAATCAATAGAAGAAGGCGTTAGTATGTGATAGGGATCCAATGTAAGGATATTAATTGATAACACGAGATTAGACAAGTTTGCAATAAGAGATTATATTAAGGTATTGCAATCCTGAACTTCTCTCTTGAGGATGCTCGAAATGAGACAATAATCTCAATTAGGGCTAGAATGTCGATGATAAACCATGGGGCCGAAATTAGGTAAAGCTCAACCCAATCTCGCATTTTTGATGTTGATTGGGTTGAAACTCCAAGAAAGACAACCTTTCTCAACGATAGTAATCCCAACACCATGATTTATCCTAACAATCTACTCCTAGATAAAGGGACAATCTGTTGGCTGACTTGGATCAAGGTTAGGCCTTTCAACTTCAGCTTGATTAATTCACCCGTTAATTGATTAATAGCCCATTAAACATGAAAGCTTAAATCTCATGCTATAAAACTAACTCATTACACCTTCACCCAAACCCTCAAACCAAGGAACTACTCATGAATCACATAAAAACTATGCAAAACAATGCATACTCCATGCATTATGCATATTATCTTTAAACTCACTCTCTACATTAATGGGTGAAGGGTTGATTTCCAACAAAGTAAGATGCCTTCTCATATTAAGAAAACTATTTCTATCAATCAAATAAGAAATTTATAGCAAGAAAATTCGATTTTGGTCGTCCATTGCAAACACTTAGAGCAACATATGAGAAATGGTGAAGGAAAGCACAAAACAAGTGGAGAATGAAGAGAGCTGAAAACTACTGAATAAGCAAGCCTAAAACTACTAACCAACCAAAAGCAAAAATAAATGGACTAAGCAAGAAGTAAATGAGAGTAGAGTAAGAGAATGTTTCTAAAGCTTCATTATTAAATGAACAAAAAATTTAGAATTTCTTTAATCTTCCACTTATGCTCCTTAAAAAACTCTTGAAGTATGAGAAAGGTGGCTCTAAGCAAAAGTTATCAAATGTTCAAATATGAAAATTAGAACAATGCCTATAATTAGGTCAAAAATCTACTTATACAAACCAATGCTATGGGTAAAAGACGAAAAGAACCAAAAATATTTCCTCGACGAACCGATCGCATAATAATGATCGACCGATCACACAAATCATTGAATTTTGGAGCAATGGTGATTGGTTGATTAACTGTGCTAATCGGGCGATCAACATTGTTCCCTTGCCCGATTAATCTAGGCCAAACTGTTTTGGCTTGGTTTTTTTATCCTTATTCTTGGGCTGATTTTCCTCTCTTTTCCTCCCTATCCCCCTTTCCTTTGGACCTTTTTTCTTCCCCTTTTCTTTTCTCCCCTTCTCCTTTTGGATTGGACTTCTACTCCTTTCCTTTTTTCTTCAATTGTTTTGCTTTGAATTTCTTCTTTTCTTATGGGTTAGTCCAACACACAAGGAAAACAACCAATACAAGACATATAAAATAGAAAATAGAGAGGAAAACCATGAAACATGGGAGAAAATCAAAAGATAAACCAAAAAATTCCTAAAAAGATTGAAGGAGTATAAATAGGTCTGAAATGAAAGAGAATACCAAAAGTGGAATAAAGTAGGCTGAAATACTACTCTGAGTGTGATAAATCTCACTCATCGCATATTTTATATCTATATAAACTTGATAAAATGAGAAATTATAATTACGGATATTTCCAACACAATTATGAGCAAAAGTACCTGATTTATTTTTTACAAATTTCGACAAGTGAATATATGCGAAAGTAGTGTGACTAATTATTTTAATGTAATTAATGGAAACTTATACTTAATTTTTTCAGGTGAGAAATAAAGCGAACAAGTTGAAAATTTTACTCATGAATCGGTCTACGTTTCACTTATGCATAATTGTGAGCAAAATTACCTTAATTGATAGTTTTTAGAAATGCAAGCTAGTCATGCATGAGATCGTTTAACTTGCGTATATATTTGCATGTAATATATACAAATTTTGGAATATGGCTCATTTGTACAAAAAAAACAAGACATGAATTTGGGACAATTGATGTATAAAAAAACTAATGAATTATTTTTATATACCCAATATATTCAATGAGTTTACACATGCACAAGATGAATTAATTTGAAATCAAGTAAGCTTATGTAAAATTTAGATAACATTTCATGTTTTGTACCAAAATAAATAAATCTTGAAAAATGGGGTAAAATACGAAAATATATTATGTTTAAATGTTGAAAATCGTAAATTTCTTCAGAAATGAAATGAAACGCATAAGTAAAAAACCATCATTTTTCATCTCTCATTCACCATCGCAAAGGAGTGAAAATTTAGCAGCAACCTTTAGACCACGTTTTCAGTGGCGGAAAGATGAAAAATAGATCAGAAGATTTGTTCCCAACCATGGCAGAGAAAAGAAGAGAACAAATAGTTGTGCACTTTGCTTACTTTGGAAGATTTTAGATTCGTACTTGAGAAAGAGAGAGCGGATGATAGAGAGATTAGCATAAATGGAAGTGGAGAAGCAATTGTTCATTTTGAACACTTCAATGAGCATATTATAGGGAGAATTCCAAATGAGCAAAAAGTTAGTTTTAGTGAGCATCCTATAACCTGGTGTAGGATGAAGAAACCAAGGTTTTTGCCCTGCTCTTGGTCTAAAAAAGTCCAAATAAACTTTTGAAAAATAAAAGGAGAGATAAAGAGGAGAGATGAAATGCACACTTTTAAATTCCATTATCAAGTTTGATTTATCCAAGTTTTTTTTGGTAAAAAAATGTAAAATAAGTTTCTAATTTATATTTATAGTTACCAGTTACTTAAAAATTACTCCCTCCGTCCCATATTAGTTGCAAAACTTTCTATATAGGGTTGTCCCATATAAATTGCAACACTTCTACTTTAGGCATGAACCCACCAATAATTTATTTATATATAACCCAACTAATATACCTCAAGCATTCATTAATTTATGCATAAAACATTAAAATATTACTCAAGATCCACTACTCTATTAACTTCCTAAAATTACCTCATCACTTTCTATCACATCAACTTTTATAATAAATACCTTCAATTGCAAAGCATATTACTCTTAGCGAAGTAGAGAGAGAAGCTCTCTGTTTTTTCCCCCAAAGAAAACCTACACCTGCGCTTATCTTGGGAACTCGCCGGAGTGCCGGCGCCGCGTAGGGTTCCGGCGAGTCCCCCCCTAATTCCCCCCCCCTTTTCTCCTTTCGCATTTAGTGGCTCGTTCCTAGTTGGGTTAGCTATAAAATCTGCCGAAACATGGGAGTCCAACTAGCTCCTTTACCGTCGTCCTCTGGTCATCGGGAAAACAAGAAAGCGACAGTAAAGGGGAGGTAGGGGCTAGGGCTTGCTACTCCCTTACGTTTGGGCTCAGATTAGAGCCTCTGTAAGTTTTGTTCTATGGCCTTCTTGCATGTTCTAACTTTCTCCACTAGTTTACATTTCTCTATGAATCTGATTCTAGTTTGGTATGGGTCTTGTGATTTTGGCGTCTTCTCTAACTGCTTGGGGTTATTGTTCTTGATGAAGGTCCTTACTCCTAGATGTCTGGATGTTGTTCAGTTTATAGTTCAATTAGGGACACTTCTTGGTAATTGTTTTATGGATTTTGGGGATTGTAAATCCTCCTTTCATTGTTGGGACTGTGCCTTTGTTTCTCAGTTTAGGTTTTGTGATGTTGGAGTGGGATGTGTTGAATCTGAATTGACGGAGAATTCAGGATTCAGTAGGTTTGGGAAAAGTGGTCCTGAAGACAAGAGTACCTCAAAAGGTAGTACTTTAGGACACTGTATGTTGGCAGAAGGGAGAGGGGATCTACTAATACAAGATCCTCCTTTTATCTCACATTTGTTTGAGTCTGCCCAGGATAGAATTTCATGGTCCAATAGCATCAACTCCATGTTTAGGATTTGGAGGACTGATGTACAATTGAGATGGGTCAATTGTAGTGTAAACTTCGCAATGATAATGGAAATCATTGCTCGAAAAATCTATGATTTGAAGGAGGCTGTTAATAGCACTCCAAAGCATGTGTGTCTCTCAAAGGGAGAGGGACCGAGTGTACCCACGACAATGGGTACCTGGTTTGAGTCGCAAGGTTACTCGACTCCTTTTCTAGCTATGAGCATAGAATCCCGTTATCCTCTTATGACTTCAGGTCATCGGGATTGCTCATGTGGCGTGCATTATGTGTTTGCCACCGTTTTTCTGAAGGTTGATTATGATAATTCTATCCTCCCACTCCTCCCGTTGTCTCTTCAGTCGTCCCATGGATGTGCGAAAACCTATGAAGTGTGCATGGCCTTATGTCATAGTTCCTCCGTCAAGGCTTCTCCAAGCACCAGAAGTATTTTTAAAAATTACAACAAGCTGCAAGGCTCCATTAGAACGTGGTTTATTTTATGCTTATGTTGCTTCTTATTTAAGTGGTTTGTAAGAGCTCGTCAAGTAGCCAAAAGAGCTCCTTTTATTTTCTTTGTTTTTCTGCTTTATTAGTTTGTAACATTCAGCTGGTGTCAAAAAAAATTATAATAAATTAATATAACCTATACCTTACTCTATTAACTTCCTATAACCATGTGCACAAGCTATTGTTGCGATTAATATGGGACGAAAGGAGTAATTTTTTATTAATTATTTGGCAGAAAACATAATTACATTTTGTTTAATAAAACCTTTGAACCTATAATATATATGCATTACCTTTTTTGGCACTAAATTTTCGTGTCACTCTCAATTTTTGCCTTTTTTGTGTCATCTTTCTTGATAAAAGAATGTATTAATCAATATACATATTTTATTTTTTATTCTTTTTACAAAAATAATACTTCCTCCGTTTTTTTGAAAGGGAAACTTGTGCATTAATCAGACGGACAACGAGTCCATAAGTACATAGGCCGTTATCTCAGCTGGACAATGAGCTACAAAATTTCCCAACATTGTTTGACCCCAAACGACACAAGCTTTGCAAGGTGATGAGCTACAAAATTTCCATCCTTTTTTACATGTAAAAAACTAGGCGAATTAAAACTAGCACAAAGCGAAAAAATGTCATCCACAACAGAATCAAGATCAGAGAAATAGGACAAATCCTTCGAGAGCTTTGAGATGAGAGTTTTGCAATCCGATTCAAAAATCACAATTTCAATCCATACTTGTGCCCGAGCCTAGACGCCATTAACAACGCCTTTCCTTCCGCTACCACTGCTGTCCAATTTTTGCACGCATTCTTCTTGTCGTTGCAAGGACAATTTTCCCCTCATGTATGCGAGCCACCACTCCAAGCCCCACTTAGCCTTCCGTGCTCAAAGATGCATCAACATTAAGCTTGACAACATTACTCGATGGAGGCTGCCATGTGACAGGCTAGAGTCGTATCACCTAATCAAAGATAAATCCTAAATTCCTCTAACAGCAATAGTCAAGGGAAGTAGAGTCGAATCCACAGAGAGACAAAGTTTCTAAGTTTAATATTCAGCTAAACAGCTACTTCAGACAAGATCAGACAAGAATCAGTTGAACTACTATTTAGACTAAAGAAAACAATATAAAAGAGGGATTTAAACTATGAATTAAAGGTCTAGGGTATTAGTTCGGTCCACCATGCTTATACCAATCAAAAGGATTAAACAACTATCAATACCTAGGTCAAGAGTCGAGAGATTAGAGCACGTGTTAAGCTATGGTTAAGACCTAACGCTCATAATTCAACATATGCCGCGTGGTCACTAACATAATCAGAATTACTGATGTGTACTAGACCTATAAAAGTAAGACAAATTTGTGCAAACAATTATTAACCTCAAGCAATCAATGAAACTGCGCAATAACATTAGTTACTCATCAAGATCAAATCATACCATAATCAATCTAATCAAAACCTAGAAACTAATAGCAATTCAAATATGAATCATGGTATAAACATGATTTTCCTCCCTAAAATCCTAGAAATATGACTACTCACTCATAATTGAATTAACAATAACGAATCTAATATAAAAACCTAAACTTTGCATCATGAACGAATTAAATAATCAACTAAGCTATCAAAGATTAAAATAAAGAAATTAAGAGTGAAGAATAATACCAATTGACAGAAAGCAATAACTTTAATCGAAATAAATCCGAGGTTTGATCTCCTCCAAAATAATATAAAAGTGTTTACTCTAAAAAGCTCTAAAAACTAATACTAACGAAAGCTGAAAATAGAGTGTCTTCAAAATAATAAAGCCTAGCTATTTATAATAAATCCTAAACTAATTAGAAAATGGACATAAAAACATAGAAGTTGGGCTCCGCTGCCCTGCCCGATCGGGTTAGACGGCTTGATCAAATCGGGCGGAAATCCTGCAATTTTGCGTCAACTTGTAAAGGTTATATCTCTCAAACTAGAAGTCCGATTGGGTGTGTGACCTATCATTGGAAAGCTCTTAAAGTCTAAAATCCAATCCAATTAGAATTTCTTGATTATCAATTTTCTATAAAGAGTTATGATGAAAATAGTGAACGTGTGTTAGTTTTGGCACTTCTTTTACTAACTCTTTGCTTCATTCCAACTCAAAATTGTCCCAAACGGATATATAATGATCCTTTTGCAAGCTACCTTCATCCTCAATGATTAATAGGCTTGGTCTTATTTAATCATAATCAATTTGCATCAAAATAACGTGAAAATCACCGAAACACACAAACGGGGAGTAGTAGAGCACAACTTATGTAATCTAAATGCAATCTAAATACATCTAAAAACTACATATAAATGTGATACATCAACATGCTATCGGACTCACCGCTCCTTGTCTACCCGGCTGCGCATAAACACGCTTAGTGTTAGTCTGTTGTTCTTCCACATATCTCCTCATTCCTCGCACAAACTAATTAAGGAGAGGAGAGAGATAGAGAGAGGGAAAAAAGGGAACACATGTGATTGGAGCGATAGAGAGAGGAAGTACTTCCCTAAAAGAAAATGATGTAAGTAGTTTGCAACTTCTAAAAATGGAAAATGATGCAAGTAATAAAAGCGGAGGAAGTATTTTACATTTAGTCTTAATCAATCCATAAATGATGATTGTAATAAACATATTTTAAATTTATATTTTTTTAAAGATGTGAATACATTGATTTTTGTTTGTTGATGTGGTGATAATTGATGATTCACAAATCTAAAAAAATGTCTTTAATTATCTTTACGATAACTTATCTAAAACAAACTTAATAGACCCGATTGATGAAGTTAATCACTCAAATTTATTCACCTTATTTTCAAACTTGATTGAACCTAGTCAAACCTAAAAGTTATTGACTAAAGGTGCAAATGACACACTGTTAATAGTTATGTTGCCGACGATGATAATAATTTTAAGAATTTGATTAGATTTGTAATGGTTTTTCGTAGTTGGGGTGGTAATTATATAAGGAGTAGTTTATATATATTACCAATTGTGTCTATTTTATATTTTTTGTTGTTTACGTATCTCTCATTTAGACTTCCATTAACTAATTCGTCTACTGAAACGTAATCTTTTAAAAAGGGAATGAAATGATAAATTTTTAGTATCTTATTTGTGTTCAATCATAACGCAAGCTCCATCCACTTGAGTATTGAATATTAATATATTATAAACCAAAAAAAATCTCGTGCATTTGGCACGACTCTAAAAACTAGTTGTAATTAATAATGAATAATCGATAAAAATGATAAATTCACAATAATATTAATAAATAATATTAACAAATAATTATAATAATAAGTAATAACAATAGATATATAATAATAAGAATAATGCTAAATTATTTATTATTAATTGGTAACTATAGATAAATAATATTTTAACAATAATATGAATAAAAATAAGATAAGCAATAATAATAATGTCAATAATAACTAGTAGTAAGTATAAGAAATTAACAATAAGAATAACTAATAAGCACTTTATTATGCTCAATTGTAGGTCATTTTTAGTGTCCTTGCATGTAGTTTAGAGCATTTAAGCCTAACATTGCATGGTTTTTGTCACATTTGAGTTATATTGTCGTTTCATTATCTGTTTAGTTGTTTTTGGATGATTTCCAGGCTAACTAGCAGGTTTATGAAGTCATACGATCATTGGAAGATTAGTTGTGGACTTTTGAACTTCAAATGGACAAAACGTTTGATCCATAAATCGGATTAAGGTAATTCTAGTGGAGGTGTTAGCTCGTTTCGATAGCTTTCCAACGACTGGTCATAAGCCCAATTCCGATAAGAGACGAGAGAGATATGATCGTTTGAAGTTGAGTTGTCCGCTGACCAGCAGGTCTACACGGCCGTGTTGATTTCAACACGCCCGTGTTGGCCTTTTTCCACGAAGACAGTCCTGTTCTGCTTGCCCACTGATTTGAGAAGTTCAGGTCTACACGGCCGTGTAGATATTGACACGACTGTGTCGATCTATTTCCACGGAAGCAGTAACTTTTGGGATGCTGAAGAAATCTGAAGAATAGGTCTACACGGCCGTGTCGTTTTGGACATGACCGTGTCGACCTGATTTTGGGCTTTTGCCCCGTTTTTCCGTCTTTATTTAATGGACCATATAAATAGTTTTTGCGGTTTTTGTTTAGGATTATCTCATTACTTAGACTCTAATTACATAGTTTAATTTTCTAAACTCTCTCAAACTCTTAGTTCTTGTCATATTGCAACCTTGAGGATTCAATTGTGATTTCAATCCAAGTAATTTTCTTTCAATCTCTCTTCTTTATTTTCTTTGCTTTATTAATCATGTTTAATTTGTTTAATCTCTTTTACTTTAAATCTATGATTATTGAGTAGTTCCTTATCTAGGGTTTGGGTGAAAGCATGAATTAGGGCTAATTAAGATGTTCTTGTAATTACTTTATTCATGTCTACTATGCATTGATCTTGGTGTTTTGACACCTTAGGGTAGACCTTGATCAAGTTTATGCTAGGGTTAGATTTTAATTACTCTTAATTGATTGTTGTTGTCTTGTCATTCCCATGAATCAACTTAATTTCTAGACCAAGAGATTGGATAGAAATTAAGATGATCCTATTTAGGGGTTTTCCAAGCAAATTGAATCTATTAATCAATTGGCTAAAGACCATTTGAGAGAGGATTTAGTTATCGATCAATTGATTGCTTTTGAGGACCATTCGAGAGAGGACTCAAGTACTTTAGAGGGAAACTTAACCTTGCATGTTATTCTCTATAGTTTCGTAGTTGCATTAGTGTCGTGTCTTGCCCGAGTTCATGCGAGTATCCCAAACTCTAGTGTCTTCTCTATTATATTTACATCTCTACTATATTACTAGTTATTAGTTGATATTTATTTAATCTTTACACCCCCAAATAACCTTCACTTAGGTAGTTTTGGACTTAATAGACCTTATTCAATTCCTATTTCCTTGTGGTTCGATCCTTGACTTGCCATTACTACGTTCATAGTAGTTTCTCGTTAGGATTATAAGTATTGTTTGATAAGAGGTTTTTAGTGCCTTCACCAATCTCAAGTTCAACAAGTGAAAGTGAATCAGACATGGGTGACGATAATGCACAACTTTTCAGGGATTTCGGAAATCCGAGGTCATATGTTTTATAGGGTGGAATTCGACTCCCCACAACTAATTCAAATTTCAGCATTCACCATCAGTTCATACGGATGGTGAAAGCAGAGCAATTTTGTGGAGGGTCGGATGAGGATCCACTTGATCATCTTGATCGATTATTGGAGATTTGTGCTATGATAACAACAAATAATGTATCTCCAGACTATATCAAGATGCATCTCTTCTGGTTTTCTCTTTCCGGAAAGGCAAAGTCATGGCTCAAGAGCGTGCCTACTAACTCCCTCACTACTTGGGAGCAAGTTACATTGGCCTTTATGAATAAGTATTTCCTAGAGTCGAAGACCGCCGATATTAGGAGGAAGATCTCCTCATTTGAGCAAGAATGTGATGAGACGCTTGCGGAGGCTTGGGAACGGTTTAGGGAGTTGATTCATTCGTGCCCTCACCATGAGTTCAACCAAAATCTTCTCATGAGGTTCTTTTATGATGGTCTTGACCCCATGTCACGTGCTAACCTTGATGCTTGAGCGGGAGGTCAACTTTCTAAGATCCCGTAAGACCAATTAGAGTTCACCATAGAAGAAGTGATCAAGAATTACTCATGGGGTGGAAGCAATAGAAGTTCTCAACCTAAGAAGGGTGGCAAGTTTGAGTTGGACCCAAATCAAATTCAAGCAAAGATGGATCTACTTGACAAGAAGCTCTCTAAGATCACCCTTGCATCATCGAGTCCATCACAAGTGTGCTTTCTCTTGTGATATATGTGGTGGTACAAACCATGATACCTCTTATTATGGAGGATCTCAGTCAGAGCATGTGGCGGCCATGAATTCTAGAGGAGAAGGTTATCAAGGTAACCAAGGGTATAGAAGCAATCAACAAGGAGGTTGGAGACAACATCAACAAGGATACAACCAAGGCTTCAACCAACCTCAACAAGGTTGGAATCCACCTCAACAAGGCCTTATCAACCTCAACAAGGGTTCACTCAAAGCTACAATCAAGGTGGATCCTCCTCTCAAGGTTCTAATGCTTACCAAGCCCCTCATCAAAGATCCAACTTTAAAAAAACCCTCTAAACCCACCATCTCCTAAACCGAATCCCGAGCCTACTCCATCCTCCGACCCTACCTCCCAAATTCTCCAACAAATCGAAACCATCACCCAAACCCTTGCTCTTCAAAGACAAGCTCTTCAAAGTCATCACCAAAGGTTTCAAGAGTTACAAACTCACACCAAAATGCTTGAAACCCAATTGGCTCAAGTGGCCGAGAAAAACCCCTCTAACTCCACAAATCAACTTCAAAGGAAACCCATTCCGAACCCCAACCTACATCAAGTCAAAGCTATCCATTTGAGGTCGAGAACGAACTATGAGGGCCCCAAGATGCCTAATGAGTGTGAAAAAAGTGAAGTTGAGGTGGTTGAGAAAGACAATCAAGTTGAGGAAGATGAGAGCGAGGTTGATGTTGGGAAAGGAAGAGAAGATAAGAAAACTCATGAGAAAGTTGGTGACAAAGCTCCATTGTTAACACCTCCTCCACCTAAGACCTATGTGTCACCGGTCCCATATCCTAAAAGTTTGGTAGAGAGGAAGTTGAGCGACGAATTCATTAAGTTCCTCCAAGTTATGAAAGGCCTTCAAATAAACATTCCATTCCTTGAGTCCATGTCTCAAATGTCTGCCTATGCCAAGTTCTTGAAGGAGATCATCTCCAACAAACAGAAGGTTGAAGATGAGTTACCAAATAGCCATACCAAGTAAGTGCTCTAGTGCAACGAGATATGCCTAAGAAGCAAAGAGACCCCGGAAGCTTCACTTTGCCGGTGAAGATAGGTAACCTCGAGCCTAAGGGCATTGGCCGATTTGGCTGCGAGTGTAAGTTTGATGCCTCTATCCATAGCTAAGCGCCTAAACTTCCCTCTTCTTCCTACAAGGAAGACTATTCAATTGGCGGATCAATCTTTGAGAGTGCCGCATGAAGAGTTGGAGGATGTTCCGATACAAGTTGTGCATGTCTTGGTGCCGTGTGAATTTGTGGTGATGGATATGGAGGAAGATCTGTAGATCTTCTCATTCTCGGAAGAGAGGCTCTTAAGACATTGGGCGCCGTAATAAATTGGAGAAATGATACAATCACAGTTGAGGTAGCCAATGAGAAGGTTGTGTTTGAGTTCTCTAAAACATTGAAGAGACCCATGATAGTGAGAGTTTGTCGGGTTGGTCATGTGGAGAGTGAAATAGAAGGTTTCGAGAGAGAAGTTCACATTGAGATGAGCCCTATGCTTCTATCACTGAAGTACTAAGTTTAAACATTAATGAAGTGAAGAAAATCTCTATGCTTGTCGATAAAACTATCGTCAAGGAGACACATGAGGCGGAGTTGAAGGTCCTTGCCGCTTCCATTGATAAAGAGGAAAGTTCTAAGCCTCCTCCTAAGGTAGAGTTAAAACCTCTTCCCCCCTCTCTTAAGTATGTTTTCCTTGATGATGCATGTACTTATCCTGTTATTGCTAACTCAGCACTTGATGACATCTCTATACCAGAATTGATTAAGATATTGCAAAAATATAAAGATTTCATCGGGAATTCGATTGATGACCTTAAGGGCATAAGCTCGACTCACGTGATTCCCGACCCCCCTCCCGACCATTGAGTCGAGATTTTTCCCCTCCCTTGCTATTGTTATCATTAGACTTTTCACAGTGAGGACACTGTGTGGTTTAGCTTGGGGGAGGATGTATATATTAGTTGCATATAGTTTGCATTAGATGCATATAGTTTGCATTAGATTCATATAATTTGCATTAGTTGTATATTAGTGTCATATTTAGTTTGCATTTTAGCATTTAGTATCATGTTTAGGGTGCATGTAGATTCCTTTAGCCTTGCATGTGCATATAGATTGCATTTAGGTCCGAACTCCGTCCTTGGTACGCATGTGTTTTTCTTGATCACTTGAAAATTGAAAAAGGAAATGCTTTGATAGTCTCTAGTAGGCCAAGGAATTGTTGGGTTGTGGTACGATTTGTCTCCCTCTTGTGCGGCTCGACCGATGGTTGTAGCTATACCTTTTGTGAGAACATGTCTTTATAGCCTTATAGAATGACATCTTTTCAGTCTTATCTGCTTGTTGTGTGATGCTCTTCCTTGACGAATATTCTCTAGAACTTGCATTGATTCTCCTTGAAATGGCATTGATTGGTTTGATTCTTGAATATGATTGAGGCGTTCATTATATATATGAACTACATTTCCAAATGCCACCCATATTATCTTATCTCCTTTGTCACCCTCGTGAGCCTAAGCCTGTTTTCTTGTTTAACCGCATCTTTAGCCTATTACCGATTTCCTAACCTAGGGGATTGTGAAGCTAGATTGGTGAGTGGTATATCTTGTGATTCAGTGCTCTGATAGTTATTTGAGTTGGTTGTATAATGTGTGTTTTGGTTGAATTCACGTTATGCGTTGAGTTCACCTCCTCCCTACTTCTTGTTGATCTCCTATCTCTCTCCCTTATTAGTTAAAAAAAAGAGAAAAAAAAAGAAAAAAAATTGGGAACATCAAACATCCCAACAAAAAAATTTGTGGTTTTGTTCTTAGTGCTTAATAAAGAGAGATTAGGAGATGCTATTGGAGGAGGTATTATTGGTTGGCTGAGTGATTGTAACGAAGTTATATGATTTCGGGTTAGCGATTGTCTAGTTGGTATTGATTGAGGAAGCTTCACTTTCCCCTATTTAGCACCAAATTCCCAAATGTATCCACAACCTTACCTGTTAGCCTTCATTACAACCTCGATAAGTCCTCATGATTCTTGAAAAGAACTTATGTCTCACGCGATGGAGAGTGAGAAGATATACAAGCCTATGGTAGGATATAGTCAACGGAATTGAGCCTTGAGCAATCATTGTAACCATATAAACACACGAGAAACTATGAGCACGACTAAAGTGAGAGCTATCGTCCATATGACTGAGCCAAGCTTGGGGGAGAACTTGTGGTAAGATTGGTTGCTTTTCCTTGTGCTATAAACTTTGAGACTTTATAGTGTTTTGCATTTATGGATGAAAATGTTTGAACGGTATTTGTTCTATATCTTGGCACGTTTACTATTGTGGGGAGTCTTTGGACTCTTACCCTTGTATTTGATTTGCATTGCTTGAGGACAAGCAATTGGACTAGCTTGGGGGAGTTTGATAAGCACTTTATTGTGCTTAATTGTAGGTCATTTTTAGTGTCCTTGCATGTAGTTTAGAGGATTTAAGCCTAACATTGCACGATTTTTGTCAGATTTGAGTTATATTTTCGCTTCATTATCTGTTTAGTTGTTTTTGGATGATTTTCAGGCTAACTAGCAGGTTTTTGAAGTCATACGATCATTGCAAGACTAGTTGTGGACTTTTGAACTTCAAATGGACAAAACATTTGATCCATAAATCGATTAAGGTAATTCTAGTGGGAGGTGTTAGCTCGTTCGATAGCTTTCCAACGACTGGTCATAAGCCCAATTCCGATAAGAGACGAGAGAGATATGATCGTTTGAAGTTGAGTTGTCCGCTGACCAGCAGGTCTACACGGTCGTATTGATTTCAACACGCCCGTGTTGGCCTTTTTCCAAGAAGACAGTCTTATTCTGCTTGCCCACTGATTTGAGAAGTTCAGGTCTACACGGCCGTGTCGATCTATTTCCAAGGAAGCAGTAACTTTTGGGATGCTGAAGAAAACTGAAGAACAGGTCTACTCGGCCGTGTCGTTTTGGACACGACCGTGTCGACCTGATTTCGGGCTTTTGGCCCGTTTTTCCGTCTTTATTTAATGGACCATATAAATAGTTTTTGCGGTTTTTGTTCAGGATTATCTCATTACTTAGACTCTAATTACATAGTTTAATTTTCTAAACTCTCTCAAACTCTTAGTTCTTGTCATATTGCAACCTTGAGGATTCAATTGTGATTTCAGTCCAAGTAATTTTCTTTCAATCTCTCTTCCTTATTTTCTTTGCTTTATTAATCACATTTAATTTGTTTAATCTCTTTTGCTTTGAATCCATGATTAGTGAGTAGTTCCTTATCTAGGGTTTGGGTGAAAGCATGAATTATGGCTAATTAAGATGTTCTTGTAATTACTTTATTCATGTCTACTATGTGTTGATCTTGGTGTTTTGACACCTTAGGGTAGACCTTGATCAAGTTTATGCTAGGACTTAGATTTCAATTACTCTTAATTGATTGTTGTTGTCTTGTCATTCCCATGAATCAACTTAATTTCTAGACCAAGAGATTGGGTAGAAATTAAAAGGATCCTATTTAGGGGTTTTTCAAGCAAATTGAATCTATTAATCAATTGGCTAAAGACCATTCGAGAGAGGATTTAGTTGATTGATTAATTGATTACTCTTAAAGACCATTCGAGAGAGGACTCAAGTACTTTAGAGGGAAACTTAACCTTGCATGTTATTCTCTATAGTTTCGTAGTTGTCTTAGTGTCGTGTCTTGCCCGAGTTCATGCGAGTAACCCAAGCTCTAGTGTCTTCTCTATTATATTTACATCTCTACTCGATTACTAGTTGTTATTCTTAGTTAGTTGTTAGTTGATATTTATTTAATCTTTAGACCCCCAAATACCCTTCACTTAGGTAGTTTTGGACTTAATAGACCTTAGTCAATCCCGATTTCCTTGTGGTTCGACCCTTGACTTGCCATTACTACGTTCATAGTAGTTGCTCGTTAGGATTATAAGTATTATTTGTTAAGCGGTTCTTAGTGCCTTAACGACACACTAAAAACCTCTTATTAATAAAAAATTAAGGAAGATTGTCAAATAATGTATGTTTTCTTTAAGAAAAGATTCATATAGGAAACTTAGGAAAACTTTCTCTCAAGGGTGCACCCTAAGCTATCTAAAGTAATAAGCTTGAATAACTCGGGTTCCTTCGAGACATCGATAGTAGAACTATTTTGGTTGAGTTGATGCCCCGGTTTGGAAATGTAGTCCGTAACTCAATTTGCTTCTCTGAAAATATGAGTGATGATAACGGAGTCGAAGATGCATAGTAGGTTGTTGATGTCGGTGACCACGTATCTATGTTCCACGGTGCGTGTAAATTTCCTTTAATAGAGTTAATGAGAACCAAATTATCTCCTTTTATGATGAGGTTCTTGATGTGTATATTTCTAGCTTGTATAATTCCATTTCATAAAGTTATAGCACTAAAGGGAGTCGTTTGACCTAATTTGAATGTTGCAGCGGCAAGAGTATTGCCTTCTGAATTTCTGAGGACAATACCGGCTGTGAATGAAGACTGATGGAAGAGCCATCAATATTGAGCTTAACAATATTTGGGTTTCATATGTGGAACGAAAAGTCCAACTTGTTTAGTTTTTTGAGGAGACGACCATCCAACTTGTTTAATTTTCAGCGACCTACAAGGAGAGGGGGAGGATCTGTTTAGGGTGTCATATGTGGAACGAGTATTCCATGACTGCATTTTTAGAGTGGAACATGACCCGTTGCGGGTTATAAGATTCGTTTTGAAATATTGTCAAGTTCCTTTCTTTCCAAATACTCCATAGGGTTTGAAGAATTTTAGGAATACTTTAATTGACAAGAAAGGTATAAACTATTGGTCATCTACTATAAAAGGTATCTACTATTGATAATGTATAAAAGGGCTGAACTATTACCCTAATTTGACAAAAACAATCCATTGACCGGTTTACCTATTATAACAGGGCTGAACTATTACCCTAAATCTGACAATGGGATTGTTTTTGTCAAACTTGGGTAATAGTTCAGACCTTTTATGGATTATCAATAGTACAGACTTTTTATAGAAGATGGCCAATAGTTTATACCTTTCTTATCAATTGATCCTTGAATTTTTTGTTTTCGGTGAGAAAAGTTTGAAAATTAGTATCCAAGTTTATGTGGCTTATAAAAAGGCAAGTCTTTTGAGATAATGTATGTGGAAATGAACTAAACTAATCTAAACCGAACTGAATTGAATGAAGTTGAATTAAATTGAATTAAACTGATAAAGCCAAACTTATCTTAGTTGAATTGAAAATAAGTTGGAGAACAAGCTCTCAGTCCATTAAAAAAGACTCTTGTACATTTATTTAAACAACTTTGTCATTCTTATCCAAACTCATGTGGACTTATGACTAACAAGTAGCAATTAGCCATTATAATTGTTAGATGCGCAACATAAGATGATGAGCATATGTCTGTGGCAGTGTGACATACGGTCCTCAAAAACATGACAATTTTTTTTATTAAATTAAATATGAAACATGCCTATTCGGTCTTCAACAAAATTACAGTAGATATTGATGCTTCTAGTAATCTCTTGCGGCTCCCCAAGGTTGTTGTGGCTTCTTCTTCCAATTCTCTCAGAAGCTTCCTCCCCAACGTGGTTATATCAAATTAAATATTGATGGTTCCTGGCTTACTAAATACGACACAAGAGGGGGATAGGTTATTAGAAGAGATAATGGCACATGGCAATCTACCAACCGCTGAGCTCCTTGCCATTAGAGGAGGCATGTTGATGGCAAGAGAATTCTAAATATACCAGCTGGAGCTAGAAACATTTATGCATGCCCTAAAGCTCATGTTATATTTTACAAGCAGGTACTCTAATCATAGCCTGGACGTCGTCATTAAAGATGTTGTTTCGTTTCTCAACAAAGAAGATTAGTACATTACCATTCTTCATAGCCTTGCAGCCTCGCGAGCTATATGGAATGCCGATGAAAGAGAAGAAGAAGATCCAATTTCCTAATCCTGACTTTATCTTCCTAGAGTATAATATTGATCTAAGAACCCATATGGAAAAACACCTTTATAACTCTTCGTTGATGATTTATCCGAACACCAAACTTGATGGTGTATGGGGTTAATCCCTTAGTTGTATATTATATGTCTCCTTTTGAGTGAAAAATGAATAAATAGCTGATAAATTTGAAGATTATACAGGAAATGTGGATTATATAATGAAGCTTGACTATATATGAAAGGGCGTGACACACGACAAATCACAACACATTTTTTCTATCCAACCAATGACACAAACCTAATGTTGTGTTATTTTTGAGTCATGTTACCTCTCCCTTTCTCCATAACTCCCTTTTTATCTATTGGCTCTTATTACGCCAATCCAAAAAGCTAGCTATCCTACCCTGACCCCAACACACATTGATTATATGTCGCCGTTGGCATAGATTTTCAGCATTGCTAGCTATTGAAGATGGTCGACCTAGTTGTTGCTAATAAAAAGCAAAGAAAAACTCTCTTTTATAGGGGATAAAAGACGATATGAAATTTGTGTAGCATTAGAATAAGTTCAGTTCACTAAAAATAAGTTCATTTAAGTAAAAATCAGTAATGCAAAGAAGAAAAAACAACATGAATCAGTAGAATAAGTTCAATTAAGCATTAATAAGTTCATTTCAGTAAAAATAAGTTTAATTCAGTAGAAATAAGTTCGGTTAAGCATTAATAAGTTCAGTTCAGTAAAAATAAGTTGAACTGAACAGGGCCTAAGCCATAAAAAATTTAAAACCACCTTATTAATGCTTACAATTATTATGTAAAAATTATATATATAAAATGCCTTCATAAAAGATTAATAAGTGAGAGTTAAGATAAATTTTTGGAGAAAGAAATAGTAAAAGATCTACTTTGTTGATAATAAAAAGGCAACTTTAAGTAAATATTGAATAAATCTAGTATTTAGTATTAAAAATGCTTTCGTTGAGAGTCGAACTCAAGACCTCCCGCTTACTAAACAGGTGCTCTAACCAACTGAGCTACGAAAGCAAGTCATGTCCTAATATTTCATAGATGTAATTTAAATATGGTAGAAAAAGGAAAGGCGGTTAATGGTAAAACGAGTCATAAATAAAACAAGAGCATATATTAGTATAACTATTAGGATTTTTTGTCAGAAAGCACCTTTTAAGTGTGTTTTTTTGCGAGAAAACACCTTATAAGTTCAATTTTGCGAATAAACATCTTTTATGACCACTTTTATTTTAAAAACACACCTTTGCGAGGATTCCGGCAATTAAAAGTGCAATTTCCGATCAAGCAATTATGTTTTCCCTCCAATTTATGCAAGTACACTCTCCCTCCATTCTCACGCTCCTATTTAATTCCTCAGCAAGAAATGGGACAATTGCATAATCATACTTGTAATCACCATTACTTTGTGATAAAGTGGTCAAAATGCCCTCCAACAAACAGATAATAAAGATAGAATTTTTCCACCTTTTGTTGAAAGGGAATAAACAATGTACCAGTGGCAGTAGCAACATTCATTTCATAGCAATAAGTAGCAGTAGCAAAACATACTTTGTCAACTATGAAAAACAGAAAATTATTGTTCCAAAAGACATACATTCACTTCAACATCTACACTTATAACTGAACTCCAAGATTAATAGTGCTCCAAAAGAACAAGTTTCTCATAAACTTAAGTTTGCGACAATGGAGGAGCTTGTGATGATTGAATACTTTGCACTTCAGGTTGTTGGGATCCACCTTTCTTCTTTTGTTTCTTCAACACAGATCCTCCTTGTTTAGACGGCCTTCCTTTTTTCACAGGTTGCTTCGTAGCAGTGGGGTTCTTGCAACTAGTCTTGTTATGTCCAATTTTCCCACAGTTACTGCATTTATGGGGTCATAACTGGTGGTTCAGCCTCCTGTGCACCTTCGCCCTTCCCCTTGATTCTCTTTTTCTTAGAAGGCCTACCAGGCAGCTTCTTCAACCCGGGAGGACCAGGTTGTGGGTGAGGGGTTATCTCCCACTGTTTCATCCCTGGGAGTGGTTGAAAAATAGGGGCATATGTTAGGGCATACACTTCTCTACTGTAAGCCTTGTGAACGTAAGCCACTGGATCACCTCTAAAGGCCATAATACACTTGAAAGCATGGCAACATGGGATACCTGACAGATTCCATCTAAAACAACCACATGTCCAGTTTTTAAGGTTCACAACCCACCTATCACCTTTGTGATCAACCTCAAATAAATCAATGTCTGAGATAGTCTCAATACAATTTTTGGCCATGTTGGAAGAAGTCTCTAACACTTTCATAGCAGCTGGCATGATCCTACCTTCATAATTCCTCAACCCTTCTCTCTTGGTGAATGCTCTAGTCATGACATATCTCCGTATCCACTCCATCATGCTGAGTATTGGCAGACTTCTTGCCTCTCGGATCACGTTGTTAAATGACTCACAACAATTATTCAAGAGCATTGCAGACTTTGACTTTGAATTAAAAGCATGTCTGCTCCAATTCTTGTGTGGAATTTTGTCTAAATACTTGTAACTATTGTAAGCATCCAGAGACAAAACCTTAATGCGCTCCATTGCCTCTTTAAAGACCTCCTATGTAAATGTAAAAAAATTTAATGGGGGAAAATATAATAAACATCTCATTAATATGCCATTGGCTACCTTGGTGCTTGCTCTCGCTGCTTTCCAAAACAAGTCCCTGAATGCTTCTCCAGGATACGCCAACTTAAAGTTGGCCCATATGTGTCTACAACAGTACCTCACATCTGCATCTGGCACAACCCTCTTAAATGCATCCAATAATCCCTACAATTTTCAAACACAATTAAGCTGAAGTTTAATCATCTAAAACATAAGCAAAATGAAGAAAGAGGGTGAATTAAGCTTGTGCTAACCTTTTGTCTGTCAGACATGAATGTGAGTTCCTCATTTTCATGAACCCAAGTGATGTGTTGAGTTACTGATCCAAGATCTTTAGTCAGAAGATCTAGAAACCATGCCCAAGATTCTTTGTTCTCCACCTCCACAATTCCGCATGCAACAGGGAACAAATTATTATTTCCATCTTTACCCACGGCTACTAGACATACACCTGGCCAAACCCCCTTTAGATGACATCCATCAACACCTAGTATATGTCTCCATCCTTGTATGAACCCTTCTTTACAAGGTTGCAAGCAAACATACATCCTCTGGAAAATCACAGGAGGTCTTTCAATACCACTAACCACAACATAGGCGGAGGAACCTGGTATATATTTCCTTACTGCATTGGTATAGTCCCACACTCTGCTATATTGTTCCACAGCACTACCATGAATCATATGCATTGCAATCTTCCTAGTATAGTAGGCTTTGAAATACTTAATGGACACACCTATGTCCCTCAAAACCAGCTTAATAAAATACTTCAACTTCATATTAGGGTCATCCCTAAAGTGATTTATGTACCTCTCTGCCAAGAACTCTGAAGTTACCTTGGGATTAGCAGTATGAAACCCACAAGTATGTCTTAGCCTAACACTTTTGATTTGCCAAGTCTCTTCCATTTTCATTTTTTTGCAATGTATTTTGAACCTACAATTTTTAGGATTATCACACTTACATAAAGGATATCTACCATCCTTAAAAGTGCAATTACATTTGTCTCTACGATAAACACTTATCCTTCTCTTATTGTTATGTAGGCAGTAATAGTCGTACCTGTTCAATATAGCATGCAATTGAATTGCCTTTCTCACTATTTGTGAATCTCTGAATCTTAACCCTTTCTTCAACTCAATGTCTTTGTTTAAATCAACATCAGGGTTGAATAAAGGCCCATTTTCAACCTTTTCTTCTTCAGAATCTTGTTCACTGCCCTCCTCTGCTGAATCTTCATTCAGATCTTCATCCTCAGGCAATGCAATGTTGTCCTCCTCACCAATAACACCCTGCTGTGGGAACTGAAAATGTGCTGCAATATATCCTAAACTTTGGTTTACTGTATGACTGATGCCTTTGCATACATTATCTGAAAACAAGTCACCTAAAGACCTATCCTCATCTTCACCCTCATCATAGACCACATCATCCTCACCTTCAAGTTCACCAACTACTTCAATAACCCTACCTTTTTTCTTGGATATCACAGGCAGTTTTTGAGGCCTCTCTTTCTTAGGGTTTAGGCTATGTTGGTGAGTGGTGTTTGCTGAAGTGGAATGAATGAGAGAGTTGTTTACAGGGGATTTGTTATGGTACAAGTTTGTATTAGTTGCTTCATCATAAGTGCATATTGTTGGCCCATTTAGGTGGTCTAGCCCACAACCCATTTCAAGGGTCCAATTATCATCATTAAAACAATCCAAGTCTATCCCATCCCAATCATCCTCAATGTTACCAGCACTAATACCATCACCATCACACTTATAGTCATCATCCTCGGAGCTATCATCATCCTCACAACTCCAACTATTAGAAGTACCACCCTCATCACCTTCCAATTCATTTGTCTCATCATCAACATTTACCCCAGCACAATCAATTTCTTTTAAAGGCCCCACATCATCCAAGAACACAGTAATAAAATTATTTTCATTTTTTGTTTCTACTAGCTGAATGGGATCACTATTTTTAGTGAATTTTTCAAATCCAGACAATAATTTTTTCCCTTTCTTCCTGTACCATATTATACCAACTTTCTCATACCTACAACACTTCTTAATTATGGTACATAATGTAAAATAATTAAGCTCTGTTAATCCTTGTCTTATGTCTAGAGAACCCCCTTCATACATCCACGTTTTTTTTCTTAGCAACAAAATGCCCCCCATGCCAAATCCTAAGGTGAACATTAGTCTAAGTTCCATTCTTGCCATTGAATATTGGATTCTTGGTATGCATCCTGCCATTTAATTAGCTTGAAATTTCAAAAATTTATCATAAACAAGATTAACACAGGCTTAATCACCCAAAATCAACATATCCAATCATAAAAGGACACATTTTCAGAGGTAATGCTTGATTAAATTATGTAATTAAACTCAATTTCCATGAATAAATTAGTCAAACAACAATAAAACAGAAAATCTAAATGGTAAAAAAAAATTACCTTGATTGGGCATCACAATAATAGACCGACTTTTCCCAAAAAATCAACCTTTAGACGTAGGTGATGCAGCACCTTCCTTCACAATCAATGGTAGCAACATTTATTTCAGAGAAAGAGTAGAAAAGGAAGAGATAGGATGAGGTTGGAAGAGAGTAGGAGAGAGAGTTAGGGTTTTACTGAGAAAGTACAAGTAAATAAGATGAAATGAAGTTAAAACAAGGGAGAGTGTAATGCACTTGCATAAATTGGAGGGAAAATATAATTGCTTGATCGAAAATTATACTTTTAATTGCCGGAATCCTTGCAAAGGTGTGTTTTTTAAATAAAAGTGGTCATAAAAGGTGTTTATTCGCAAAATCGAACTTATAAAATGTTTTCTCACAAAAAAAACACACATAAAAGGTGCATCTGACAAAAAATCCTAACTATTATAAGTATTATCTGTACATGATACATAGAAGGAAGGTCGGTAGAGAGTGTTGTCTGTGCGCTCTCTCTCTCGCTCTTTCTATATCTATCTTTCTCTCTCCTCTCCTCTCCTCCTGAATTTCCCGGACATTTCTCCATTCCTGCAAACAAATATTACCTTCTTTCTAGGGTTTCCAATAAACCAAACATAAAATTATTCAACAAAGCAGGTGACTTTGTGTTGAATTTCCTTACCACCAATCATCACGTGTAATAACAGTTACCCAGCTACCTCTTTGTACCAAATTAGTAGTAACTTTTCTTCATTTCTGAAGATCATCATCTTCATCAATTAGAAAGAAGGAGATCAAATGGACAGTGGTGATCCATGGAGTTCTCGTCTTTCTTCTTCTTCTTCCTCTCTCAGGCGCTACCAACTTCGATCTGGTTTGTTTCTATTTTTCTGGGTTTTGTTTCTTTTTTTTTTATCATTTTGTCATTCTTTTTGTGGGTTTTTCTCCAAATGTTATAAAGCATGAACCTTTTTTGATTTGAGGAGGAACCCATCTGAGAAAAAGTGAAAAAAATGAGATAAAAATTAAAAAGCTTATCTTTCTGTTTGTGTTGCTTAATTTTCTCAAAATGGGGTTTAATTCATGTGAGGAAAGGTGATAATTCAGGTGCAATTTGTTGTGATTGCAAATTTAGCTTGTAAAAATTGTATCTTTTTAATGATTTGCAAAAGGGATTTCTGGGGTTGGGGAGATTAGTTTGAATATGATGGTCTGATGGAATGAGCTTTTGGGATTTTTGGATTGAAACAGAGGCGTACTTGGGTGGAGGAGATGATTTAGAGATGGAGGATGAGTACAAACAAGAGTTTTCATGTCCATTTTGTGCAGAGGAGTTCGATATCGTTGGCCTGTTTTGTCATATGGATGAAGAGCATCAAGTGGAATTGAAAAATGGGGTAATTATCTTTACATTCTATTATATATGATCATAGTATAGTGTTTATCTAGGTTTTGTTGTACTTCACCTGTCCCTTAAGGATTGCCTTTCTTTTTTGGGATTGTTCATCCGTCGTAGGTATGTTAGTGTAGCTTGTTAGTAGGGATTGTAAAGCCTTTGATTGCTGTGCATTGCACTCTAAGTGTGTATCTTGATTAAAAATTGCTTAAAGTCAGGCCGTTGTGTGGAAATTTTGGCATCTTGCTTGCTGGGATGACATGCTTGATTGATTTATGACAGGGCATTGAGTACATTTTAAACCTTAGTAGGAGACAAAGATCATATTAGAGGGTTTATGGACCTCTTGCAGAGTATGATGTTCACTTTTCTTACTTTACCATTCTATGAATCTATGTTGTTAATGCATCTTTAACATGCCTAGAACTCAAATAGAAGTATGTCCACCTATGCATCCCCCACTTTTTGTCTGTATCTCCCAGTATATATGTCTTTCTTTCTTTCTTTCTTCTTTTTTCACAAAGGGGGCGGGGTGTTGCTGGGGGTGAAAGGAAGGGGGAGGAAGAAAGGTGTAACTGGTTCTGTGCAACATAATCCGTCCATGTGGATCACATTGCCCTTATAGACCTAAGATGGCGTTTTTAGTTGCTTGTATCTATCTTTCACTATACATTAATTCATCTTGGTAGTACAAATGGGCAACTTTTTAAATTGTGCGTGGGCACAGTAGAAGTGCCTTTGGATGTGAAATCTTTCGGATGTTGTACAACAGATTTAGAACATTTGGTGAACAGAGCGACATCTTCAATACCAGAGGTTATTGACTTCTTTTATTGTGAGGTTTATTGTCTTGTCGCATATGACAAGATTTAAGCTTTTTTCTCAAACTGTAGTGAATGAGCATATTCGGTTAATGATATTTTGGACAGATGCTGTGTTTGTTTTTTTGATTTTGTGTTCCCTTCAATGTCTTTTCTCCTTTCCACATGCATGTGAAATGTGTTGGATGTTGAATAACATCGTTCGACCCTTTTTTGACCAGAGTGAAATCTTAATACCAGAATTCAATGACTTCATTTATTACGAGATTCTTCCCCGTGTTGCTGATATATGGCAAGATTTCAACCCTTTTTCCTTTAGGGGATGGGAAATATGCTTGTTGCCCCATGTGTGGCTTTTTAATTTTGCTTCCTTCTGTTCTTTTCTCATTTTTTGTTTTAAGTAGGGGGTTTTCTGGATTGGAGTTTTGACACATCGATGTATTGCCAGACTGATCCACAATAACTTTGTTAAAGCTTTTGGATTTTAGGGTAGGAATGTTCCATTTTCTTCGTGATTCACACGTCTCCGAGCTTTTTGCTGAACTTCTAAATGAAGATTTCTGGGTAAACCTTTTGAAAATATGTAATTTGTACTGGCTTAACTGATCACTGAATTTTGAATAACTGTTTTGCAGGTTTGTCCTGTTTGTGCAAAAAGAGTCGGAATGGACATGGTCGGTCATATCACAGTGCAACATGGAAATATATTGAAGATATCCTTTATTTCTGATAGCTTTTGCAAAGTTAAATTGTGTTGATTGTATATTTTGAACCCCCCCCCTAGTACCAACTGGCACTCCATTAGGTCAGTAAGACTAGTCCTATAAAAAATGGTCCTCCTTATTTTTCTTGTTTTTGAACAAGATTTCTAAATTCGAACAAAGCCCGTGTGCCAGAACTTTTGAGTAATTGGTGTTCTGATTAACTGTTATTTTTGGTTTAGCTGTTGTGCTTGTCAACATATAAAACCAATCAAGTATCTCCTGACCTAACCCAGTTTATGCCGGAGTTCAGGGAGCTAATTGTCTGTCGAAAATGTGGTCCAACCTGCTTGTCCGGACCAGTGTCACATAATTCGTAGATCGCTCTGGAACGGGGAACGAATTCGGGAACGGAATTCGTTGCATAGAGCTTTGATTTTAGGCAAATTGGCGAATTGTGAATTGCGAATTGGGAACGAATTCGCTTGAACCAATTCGAAATTCGCACACCACCCCAGCGAATTATGTGACAGTGGTCCGGACAATATTTTGGGTGTGCGTGACATTGGCCGATTACGCCTTTCCAAACTTTTGTTTGGGTCTAACTAGTGGTCTGAGAATATCCTAACTTGTGGCCTTGTGTCTCAGCAGCTGATTCTCTTTTTCCTGTAGTAGAATCTAGAACAAAGAGTTCATAATGTTTCTTGTTCATGTATTTTCTAGGTTAGTGGTGATAGATTATAAATGTGCATCTGCATATTTCGTACAAGTTCACGGTTTACCACGACGGATGACTTCATAATATGTAGAGAAAGAGAACCATATTCTAGCCTAGATCTTTTTCAGTATTTGGCTCTACAGCTGTGCTTTGCACAGCATTTTTCACCTATTAGATCCTTTAGCTTCTTGATTAACCACATTTAGGAAATGTCAAATCTTAACTTTCTAATTTTATGATACCATCGGTTTTAGTAAGTTCTCTATTAACGACTCTGGGATTCCATAATACTTCACAGAGACCTTCCTCTTATCGAATGTGACCCTCTCTGATGTCCCCAGGATGAGTTGATTTATGATTTATTTTGTTTCCTTGACTGGAAGATTACGTTCAGCGTAGGAGGAGGTTACGCAGAGGTGTTCCAAATTCAATGTTTAGCATATTGAGGAAGGAATTGCGCGAAGGAAATCGGCATTCCCTTTTTGGAGGGTCTTCTTTCGCACTTTCTTCCTCAAATCCAGACCCTGATCCTCTTTTATCTTCATTTATATACAGCTCATCTACTGCAGAAGAACTTGGGAAGGAAGAACCTCGTTCTTCTAAGGAAGTAGCCTCACTTCCACAAGTTGTGGAGGAAACAAATGAAAGGTACCCCATATAAAACCGTCTTGTTTGATGTTTTTTTTTGCGGAAACTAAACGTTTTAGAATTTGTGGCCGCATAGGCATATACAGCTTTAGGCGATTTTTTTGGCTTCTTCTTGTGTTTGGGATGATTGTTATGTAGCTGTCTGGACCCCTCTATAATTGGGGAAAGGAAAACCATTCTATTAAAGGTCTTGATGGGGCACTTGAACACCTATAATCTTTCTGTTTGAAACATGAGTCATGAAATAAGTTCTTTTTGAGTGGTGAATATGAAAGAATTACAACAGATATTTTTCTTCAAAATCTCTGCGTAATAGTTTTTGGATTATGCACTTGAGTTGCACTAATTGGAAGCCACCATATTATTTGCCAGATATTGAACAGGGATTTTCAGAGGACCCATTAAATATGATGTGCTCTGTGTAACACTTTCCTGTGCAACTCCATATAAAAAAATAGAGAATATATTCATCATGTAGTTGCATAAAACTTTTTGCAGTTGGTTAATCTAGCTTTCAAGTAATATGTTCATTGCTCCTCATTGCTCTGCTGGTTAGAAATTCAAGGGAGTAACTTCTAATCTGCTGCAAGAATAATGTATGGACTAGGGAGTAATAAATAAGGGTTCCCTCCCAAAATACCCTTCTTAACATATCAAAACTCGATTAATTGAAATTATAAGTAGAGGTTGAACTCTTAATTAATTGTTTGTATAAATTAAGGGCCTGTTTTCTTTTGTTAGTTTTGTTTAGTCCAGTTTAGCATAATTTATTTGACTCTCATATTTTACTATTCATTTCACTTGTTTTTAGTTTAGCCCAAGAGAATGGGCCTTAGATGTACTATCAAGTTAAGAGTTTAGTTTCTGCTTGCCCAAACGCTATACGCAAATTAAATATAAAGGACGAGTATGGATCGGGTATTCCTCATTTGTCCATTATACCTAGCAATCAAATCATGTTTTTCTTTGGTGTGAATGAACCACAAGCACATAGTTGTTTGTGGGAGGGGGATTTGAACAGTGACCATCTGACCAACCTTCAGTATTAACGACTTGGCCATCATCTCATTGGTGAATTAAATCATACTTCCTCCGTTTTTTTTAGTTGACACGTTTTGACTTTTGACACTATTCACATAATCTACTTTGACTATCTTTTGTGATTTATACATAAGAGAAAATATAGTCATGTGGGGTCTTGTTAGATTCGTCTCATTATATATTTTCAAAATATCATATTTTTATAATTTTTACTCATCAATTTTCCAAGATAAAAGTGATTGAAATCACGCGTTGGCAAACGTGATAAAAGAAACAGGTCAATTAATAAAAAACGGAGAAAGTATGTGAGAATGATTACTTATGAATAAAACTTTATCTCATATTTTATGGAGTGAACTCTTAATTACATGAAGGCTTTTTTTATAATGTTTTTGTAATGATGAATTACATTTTCCTTTCCGATGTGCATGTAATACAGTAATCATTATGAATAAAACTTTATCTCATATTTTTATGGAGTGTTTCACTTAATTACATGAAGGCTTTTTATAATGTTTTTGTAATGATGAATTACATTTTCGTGCATGTAATACAGTACCCAGAATTCGGTGCTCTCTGAAAAGGAGCACGAGGAGAAGGCGAAGAAGTGTGAATTTGTCCGAGGCTTGCTGCTATCCACAATGCTCGATGACATCTTGTAAAAGCAGAGGCCGAGCGTGGAGATGTCGCGAGCTGTAGGTGAAAAGAGAGAAAGCCAAGAGAGGATGTAAACAAATGTTGAGAGAAAGAGAGAGAGCGAGAATATGTTAGGTCTGATGTTAAAGTTGTATTTCTTGTTGTATTTAGACAGTTTTATGTAAGTGCAATATTCATAAGGTGGAATAACATATGTTGTAAACTTGTAATCACGCCTCTTCTCACTTGCTTCTAGCCGTTGCTCCTTTCTATTTTCGCGGCTTATCTGACCCCTTCTTTTGTCTTTATGACGAAGGTAACAATGAAGTTCACCGATATTTCTTTCATGATTTCGGATCATGCTCCTATTATTTTGGACTGTTTCCCCACTAAACTTCGTTTAAAACGCCCTTACAAAGTTGAAGCCTGGTGTATTCCTTTTCCTGCCATTTCAGAGATTATTATTCATGAGTGTAGTAAACTATGGCAGGGATCCCCAATGTTTACCTTCATGCGAACCCTAAGTGGCATCAAGGATCGGTGTAAGCAATGGTGTTTAACTTACCGTCAGGATAGAGGATTACGTTGGGGGTTCATTCATGATCACCTCTCCTTTATTCAATCACCAATGCCAATATGTACTTGGAGCTGCGCCTTCGTAAGAATTATGAGGAAGAGGTTAGTCTACAATGGCTTTATTGGAAGTAGTGCTCGAAGTCCAAATGGGACCGTTTTGGTGATCAATCTACAGGATTGTTTTTCCATAGCGTCAACCAACGTAGGGGGTTAAATTCTATAAAGGAACTAACTTCGAAAACAATTGGGGTAATTACTGATCTTGAGAAAATTGCTGTTACTTTTGTCACGTATTTTTCAGACCTTTTCAACCAACCTAATCGCCCACTTACCTCGGACATGGAGTTGGACTGGCTCTGTAACTTACCTCACTTAACAGATGCACAACAACAAATTCTCTTACAATCGTTCACAGTTGATGAAATTCGAACGACCTTTTTTTCTATGCATTCCCTCAAAAGCCCCGGGCCCTGACGGGTTTCCCCCACTTTTTTTCAAGTACCACTGGCCCCTTCTTGTTGACAAGATCGCACAGGCAGTTCTTGCTTTCTTTAATGGTAATTATATGCTTAGGGAACTAATCGTACTTTTCTCACCCTCATCCCAAAGGTGGCACACCCCATAGAACCTAACCAGTTTCGACCAATTAGTCTTTGCAACACACTTTACAAAGTCATTTCTAAGGTCTTAGTCAACTGTCTCAAATTAGTTCTCCCTTCTTTAGTGAGCCCCGACCAGAATGCCTTTATCCCAGGTCGTCTTATAAGTGACAGTGTTTTGATGGGCCATGAACTCATCTCCTGGATTAATCTTCACCGGACTGACCGGACATGCTATGCAGCTCTGAAAATTGATCTTAACAAAGATTACGATAAGGTACGGTGGGATTTCTTGGAAGCTACGCTTTCATCTATGCATTTTCCGCCCGTCTGGATCCGTTGGATTTCTCAATGTGTTACTTCAGTTTCCTACTCAGTGCTAGTGACTGGCGTCCCGTCCAACCACTTTACACCATCTGCTGGCCTTCGTCAAGGAGACCCTCTCTCCCCATATCTTTTTTTACTATGTATGGAAGTTCTTAGTAGGCGTCTTCACAAGAAACAGGAGGAAGACTTCCTTAGTGGTGTCCGTATCAGTCGTTGTGCACCTTCGAACACTCATCTCTTTTTTGTCAATGATGCTTTGCTATTCCTTCAAGCAACTCCAGAGTCCTGTGCTCGGGTTCGAACAGTACTTGATGGGTTTTGCCACCTATCTGGTGAAATGGTCAGCTTTGCAAAGTCTGCAGTGAAATTTAGCCCAAATACACCTTCTTCTCTTCGGGGATGCCTGCGTCAACCCTTAGGGGTCACCTCCACTTTGACACTAGGCAAATACCTGGGTTGTCCCTTAGAGGTCACGGGAAAATATGTTGCTTTGTTCCACTTCCTCATTGAACGTGTGCAGGAAAAAATTTCGTCTTGGAAGTTCTCCATGCTTTCTCCCGCGAGCCGACTTCTTTTAATTAATTCTGTTCTGGTAACGTTGGCATCCCATATCATGACAGTGTTTATTCTACCTAAGTCCATCATCAGGAAATTGAGCTCCCTTCTGCTAAAATTTTGGTGGGTTGGGGTGGGGGATAGACGCTCTATTTATTGGTGTAAAACGGTTGAACTCCAAAAGCATCGCCTCCATGGCGGAGTGGGCCTCCATAACCTTGAAGCTCTCAATACGGCGACTCTCATGCGCACAACCTGGCATATCCATCAAAACCCTCTATTGAAGGTCAGTTAGATGCTTTCAGCCAAGTATCATAGCTCGCCCCTCACTCACTTTGGTAGGTTTGCTTCCCCGCCTTCCTGGGCTTTCAGAGGATTAGTCACCACTAGCCACAGATTCAGAAATGGCTTCGCTTCCCGCATCATGAGTGGCTTTCAAACTTCCATTCATGTCCCTGGCTAGGCGGGGATTCCCCTCTTATTATGGCAATTGCGCCTCCAACTGTCCTCTCAAAGGTAAGTGACCTCATCACAGACCAAAGGGAGTGGAACGCCCCCTTGGTTTGGCATTCCTTTTCTCCTCTCACAGCGCAGCGTATCCTTGCTATCCCTCTTCCCCCTCGATATCCACTCCAGGATGATCAAATTTTTTGGAGGTTTACCCCAAATGGTGAGTTTTCTACCCGTTCTGGCTACTGGTGGTTGCTTCATGGGTCGTCTCCCATTCCTACAGATACATTCTGGCGTGTGTTCTGGAAACAGACCTCCCTCCCCGATGGCAGCTTTTTGTTTGGCGTCTCCTTCTCAATATTCTCCCAACTAAAGATAATATCCGAAAGCGGCATATGGAGGTCTCTCCTACTTGCTTGTTTTGTGATTCAGGGGATGAAACTGCGACCCATTTATTTCGCGATTGTGTTGTTACCACTCGCCTATGGACCGCTTCTCCTTTGGGTATCCGTAGTATGGTCATTCATATGGGCCTTTATGATTGGATCAAGCAGTTCTTCTCATACCTGGCACGCCACCCTAGTAATAATGGGCGTGCCCTTTACACATTTGTGGCCTTCTTTTGGGCAGTATAGTGCCATCGCAATTATGTCCTTTTTCAACAGGTTCCTTGCTCCCCAACAACTATTTTGGAACATCATCGATCCCTGCTACACCTGAGACCTGGTCTACTTCAACAATTAGTAACAGGCAGCGTGTCAATTCTCTCCTGATGCTTTTTCGTTCTGGCTGCCCTCTTCTCCCTCCATTTGCACGACTCTTTGTTGATGGTGCTTGGAAACAGACTGCTTCTGGCTATATTCGCGCTACTGCGGGTTGAAAATTATTTTTCCCGGACCAGTGTCTCCAAGGTTCTCACCGGGTTCTGGCCTTAACTCCGTTCCATGCTGAACTCCTAGCTCTTTCTGCATGTATCTTGGCTGCTCAATCCAAATGTTGCTCGTTATGGGTTGGCGTTGATTCACAGCATGTCGTTTCCTCACTACTTCAACCGCGCACATGTGACGCCTTGCTCACGCAACTCCTCAAGCATATCCCTTGTCTTTCTTCTGCTTTTAAGTCCTTTATTTGTGTTAAGGTTTCGCGTTCTCGTGTCCAGGAAGCCCATGCACTTTCTACTTGGGCACATCGCTTTTCTTAGTTTCTTTGCCTGTTGCTTGTCTCATTATCAAAAAAAAAAAACAACTAAGTTCACGAAACGGAGTGCTGCAAAGAAATAGTTGTGCAGCACAAAATATTGTTTTCCTGTTTTAAATTCTCTGGTACACAACCAAAAAACAATTCTTGCACATGACATATCGCAGGGGATGTGATATTCTTGCTCGCTTTCAACAATTGGCTCGGTAGGCTCACATTTTGGATCCCAGTAGTTTTCTGTTGCAAATTTGATAATCGTTTTCAGATTTTAGCCATCTCATATCCCTTTTCGGACTTATGACGAGGAGAGTATGCATCATATACTCGGGTGCATTATGAATATACCATATCCAAGTCTATTTGAGTAAAAGTGGTCTTGAGTCATAGTACACCCGAATTTATTTGAGAAAAAATAGTTTTGGGTGTACTACGCTCGTAGTACACGGGTATATAGGAGTGTCACAGTTTAATTTTGGTTTTTTTTTTCCTTTTATTTTTTTTCATTTTCCTTTTATCTATTGTGTAAGGGGCAGAATTTTAATGTAATGAGAATACAGATAAAAAGGTATTCAGAGTAATCTATTTGCTATCATTACAATATGGAGATGTTTTGCAAATCGCAACTACACAACACAGCCGGCTTAGCCGCCTGGCCACACTATCACAAACTCGAACCTTTTAATAAACACTTCGGATATGTCTGGCATATAGAGTATTTTTTTTAAAGAAAGCATATAGAGTATTTATTAGTAGTTGTTAAAGGTTGGTTCCGAAGATGATTGTTTAATTTCTAATTGTTTAGAATATAGTGTCTAAACTCTAAAATATAAAAGACAATAAATGATTTTTTTGTGAAAATTATTTTTTATCAGTCATTTTGCGAATAACTTCATAACACCTAAAAAGTTGTAAAAAAGTACTAGAATCGAATATATGTTTAAACTTAGTGTTCTGAAATTGGCTTGGCAATTATAGCGATTTAGTTTTTTAAATTGACTTGTCAATTATAGATATTTTTAGCTTGTGTTTTGTGATTGTGTTAGAATGTAGATACTTAAATTTCCGGCAAAGTAGAAAACAAAAAACGAAAGTTGGCGAGGGTGAAAGAACTGAAGAACAAGGAAGGAAAATAAAAAAGAAAAAAGAAAAAGTATAGTAAGGGAAAGAAATCACATGACTTGCACGTGTCAAGTCTACGTGGAAGAACTTTAATAACCCATCAGAATTGAACTTTGGCATTTCTACAACAAAATAGGTGATATATGAGCATCCTTAGTAAAAGGAAAACAACTTATCATTAAAACAACTATCATTTATGTAGAACTTCTAATTTTCATTTTATTATTCAATATAGCATGCAAGTTATAAGAGTTAATCAGGTCCTATAAAATCTAACAAGTCCAGAGGTCAAGTAAGAAGAGAAGAGCAAATGATGCTCTCTCGAGAAAGAAGTTCCTCATGATAAAGTTGCGAAATGAAGAAGAAAAGCCCCAATCAGGACCTTAAAGACTGAAACAGATCACATAAAACTAGGTGAAAAGAACACATTTTTAAACTGAAAAGCTAAAATAAAGGTATAAACTAGTAAACTTCTCTAAAACAAAAAAAGAGATAATAAATTTGTTCTAATATAAAACAGATACTATTAAAAAAAGTAGTACCGAACGAACACCTCCCCATATAAATTTGTTTTTACAGAAAAACTATGTCTCAGAATAGACAATGTCCCAAGTTATTAAATGTAATTATTGTCTCAATCATTCTGTCCATATCTACTCTGCTTATGGGACTCCCCTATCGCTCTCCGTCACTTTCTAGCTTTCCTCTCCATCTCTTGTACTCACCGAGTCACTATCATCTGATTAATTAATAGCCATTGCACCCTCACCTCCACCCCTAGTTTGGACTTCAGCATTTTAGTATCTTTGTGGTGAAGAAAAACCAGTGGAACTCTAGTTGAGTATCTTGTGGCCAAAAAAAGCAGTGAAACTTTAGGCTTCGTTTATTTTGGTGAAAAATCATTTTCTTGGAAGAAAAGTATTCCTCCATCATTTCATTTTCCTTTCCTTGTTCTAATAATGAGTGGAAAACAATACTCTTACAAGTAGAAAATGCTCTTTGAAGAAGAAATTTAATTTCATTGTGTAAAGAAGATATGCCACATTTTCCTCTGCACTCCTTCCTTCTCTTTATTTTCTCCTCCCATGTTTCCTTCTCTTTTACTTCATTTACCTTAGTTCTCTAAGTTTTCCTCCAACCAAATAAACAAAGAAAACTATTTCTAAAATTATGTTTTCCATTGACTATTATTTTTCTTCAAAAGTGATTTCCCATGACATGCGCATTTTTCAATAAGAAAGGCTGCACAAACGCTATGAACATCACATTGAACTCCATGGCTCACGAGATACATAAAGGACCGGTAATCTTACTACTGTAAACTGTAAGACAATTAAGATGCTGTAATATTGCGTTTCCCTTCAAAACCTTATGGTATGCAACGACCATTACATTTTCAGTTGGGAGATGCAAAGGAAGAAGCAAAAGAGAGATCCCCAGGCCTTAATTCCATGGATGCTTTCTGCAACATTTTATATTTAGAAGCAGAAGTACAATGATCTGAGAAGTGTTTGAAAGGAGGGCAAACCTGAATCGTCAGGACGAGAAGCTTGTCAATTCCAAGCAAAGCATGTATTTATACAAATAATAGCTTGCTCATACAATAATACTCTTTTTTATCGTGACAAAATCATACACTGGCAAACAAAAGCCCAGATACATTCAACAGGCCTAGAGGAATTCTCAGGAATCCCATCCTCGAAAACAACTGTTTTAGATAAGAAAGTTTTAGTACAGCGAGTTATTTAGCAAATTACATGGGATAAACTTCATCCTCCCGCCAGATAGTTGAGCTTGCAAGTTACCAAAAGCTGATGTTTCTTAAAAATTCCCTCTGAAAATACAAGTAATTGCAAAACCAAAGTTGCATAGCAGATTGAGGAACAGAAAGGCAAGAGGGGGATTCTGCATGCTCAGCCAACAAATTTATATTACTTATAGTCAGCTGAGCTGTGAGAAGTCAGCTATTAAACACTTCTCTTCCATTCCTGCTCTCATCTCCAGTTGAAATTATGAGAGACAAAGAACCTGTAATCAGGGTGATTTACATTCAGAAGCCGGAGCCACTCATCAGCAGCTTGCAACAGGGAGTTGGCCTTCGGACATTCATCAACTCCATTTTGATCCCAAACCGAGATTTTGAACTTGTAAGAGGCCATTCCGAAAATTGGCAATGGTATCTTTAAACCCATACTGAAGCCATTTGGAACCTCCCTTGGACATGAACCATATTGATTTTGCCACTCAGTCTGTCCACCTGTAAATGGACGAGCGTGAATATATTATTCTACCAGGCAGTTTCCGGACAGAAAAATTTACCAGTCGTACCAACAACCAATCAAATACATACCACGAAGAGGTGTTGACAGGGAGTGGAAAGTCAAAAAGCATGAATCCAAGTTCTGGAGGGTCGGACCAGTTGGAATTCTGTATATCGGGTACCTTTACCAAAGATACAGTTGATAGATATCAATGAGGTTACTAGCATGCTAAAAGTATACTAGTAAAATAAAAAGGCAAGGTTACAACACAATACCATGCAACAGAGATCCAACTTGATGGTGACAAATCACAGCTCCTATATGTTCTTAGCTCTGGGAAACGCGATGCCAGAATCGATATCTGTTGACATTAACTTCAAATTAATACAAGAATACAAGGAACATTGAGGATAGCCAAAAACATATTGAGCTGATGAACTAACCTTATCAGCCAATGGTTCCCTGCTGAAGGGAGGATCATGCTCAAAGTATTCGAAGGTAAGAACACCAGGAGAACTGGAAGATTCCCCTTCATCACTAGATGAACCATTGAAGGGTTTATATCTCAGTGAAAGTGCCTTCATACCCTGCAGAGTAGACTCGGCAAGATCCTGCTGGTTCCATGCACCAAAATAGCAAGGACCCCTTTCGGTTTCACAATCACTGCTACCATCACTACTGGTTTCTCTAGATGACTCATCACTCTCCTCCCCTGGCATTCTACAAGAATTCATGAGATCTTTAGTAAGCAAACAGCATTGAAACAGCCCTCAAGGTGGAAACATATAGATCAAAACAAACAAACTAAATGCATCTCCAACATGTGAGAAGCAAGAACCAGTTCCTTAAAGAAAATGTTGCAGAAAATGGAGCCCAGGTTCAGTTAACCACAGCTCTTTCTTCCAATGATCATTTGTAACAAAAATGGGAAAAAAGATCCTCCTCCCATCACTTCACTCCCCTCAAAATAAAAACCCTTCGAAAGAACGAAAAGAGAGGGGATGAAGGAAACAGATGAGAAGACACTTAATAACCACCGATATATCCTAGCTACAAGCAACAGCAATTAGAAGTATAATTCTTAGGTTTACCGCAATATAAGAATATCTACTGCATGCAACTCTATAGAGTTAACATGAATGATCAAACAGCTGCAAAAAACAACAGAAAACACACACAAGATATCAACGGCAGCATATTCTGATCTTATGATTCACAATATATAGCTCTAAATAACTAAAGAGAATTTCTCGATACAGCCTGATATAAGATTCTAACAGCAGTCACCCTCCACCCTGCTTACATTATGGCTAAGTCAGCAATGACAACAGCGATAAGTGAATCATGATTCCTACAGTCGCTAAGAAATATCCCCATGAAGGCATCAACAACTTGACCTTAGTCGATTTTTCTAGCAAGCCTCTATGCTTCACGCATCAGATAGCCAATACAGCCCACAGATAAACATTCCAAACTAACTTGGACATTTTTCTCGAAGACTTAAAAACCTAAATAATAGTAGCGCTCAAATATTTTCACACTCGAGAATACCTCTACACAAAGTGACAATCTCGGCCTCAAAAACCACGACATGAATGTAATAATATAGAGACTCAATAAATACATACATATAATAGATTATGTACATAGATAGACAGACAGATAATATATAGGCAGCCACATGGCCATATATATAAGCCACAACCAGCGTGTTGATGCTTGCTGAGTTGCTGACGTGAACTGATAACGTTTTGCCTATCCTGAGCTTAGTTTTAAAAAGCGCGCCTAAGGCGCACCTAGGCGCAAGGCGACCTGAGGCGACAGCCAAAACGCTTTTACAAAGCAAGGCGAGGCGATTTCTGGTAGGCGCAGCAAGGCCGCCTTTAACGAGGCGCGCCTCTGACCGCCTTGAGCGCTTTTTGTGAGAAAGGGTAGATCTGAGTGTTTGAGTTACAAAATTTCTTGAAATTAAGACTTACCCAAGCCTTATTGATGATAATCGAGCAAAACCCCTAACTTAATTACACATAATTCCATCAATTTCAACCCCAATCGAAAAACCCTAATTCTGGAAACCCTAAAGTACGAATCTGCAACACCCGGCGGCCGCCCTCTCCCCTGCTAGGACAGAGAACGCCGGTGAGCAACCTTCAATTACTTCCGGCACCTAATCTCCGGTGGTCTTTGCCGGCGTGCGTATTAGATGCTGGATCTGGTCTTTCTATATTTCCTCTTTCTCAATGTAAAAGCCTTGCGTTTATTTTTCTTTTTGTATTTTAGAAAGTCAAAAGTGAGAAGTCAGTGACACCTTTTACTGAGCAGTAACTTGATACTAGTATTTGTTTTGAAGTTTTTTTTATATTATTTTTATTGTATCAATTTTATTTAATTATAGTGCTCTTTTATTAGAAAATCTTAGACCATACAGTAAAAGGCTAAAAAATAAATTTTAATTTTTTAAAGTGCGCCTCGCATACAAAAAGCGCGCGCCTTCGCCTTGCGCCCTGCGCCTAGGCTCCAAGGACCCTTTGTGCCTCGGTGCGCCTCGCGCCTTTTAAAACTAAGATCCTGAGTGGACTGACCCTTCAATCAGCAACACCAGTAAAGAGCCATTCAAAGCCTCAGCGTTATGAGTTGACTGACCCCTCCATGATGTTGTCTAAAGTTTAAGCTGCTCGAGTTGATTGACCCTGCCATTAACCTAGAATCCCATCATAGAAACTTAGCTTAATAAAGTGCCCCCAAGGTCCACCAAGGCGCAAAGCAAATCTAGGCGACAACTAAAACACTTCGTGGCAGCAATCTTTGATAGGTGCTAGGAGGTGCGCGACTCCAGCTACCTCTGCTAAGGTGTCAGGCAGTGGACTGTGGTTGCTTTTTGTTTATATAAAAGAGAGGGAGAGAGAGAGAGGGAGGAGTTCCGGTCTAAAACCTCATAATTCACCAACATTTCTTCAATTTAGATCTTACCTAATACCTAGGTTCTAAGACCCAAATTTGACCTAAAGCCCTCAAATATTCCACGTAATTGCTTCGCTTTGAACGCTTTATCACGATCCCTAAACTAGAAATAATCCAGTTTAAGAATTGAGTAGATTAAATATTGGAAGTCGTCAGTTATGACAAACATCACCCACAAGTCTCCGCTCGTAATTTGGGTACCATATGACTCCAGCAGTCGTCACCAATGAATTTATCTACCCCATGGTGGGATCTTTTTCCATTGTAGCCTGTCACTATCATTCTTTTTATTAATATTTTTGGTTTTTACACTTTCCCAAACAACAGCCTGCAGTTGTTTTATTAGCTTTATTTGTCTATTTGCAATTTTCTTGGCCGATCATTAGTACCTTATTTTTTGGAGATGTTAAAGGCCATGCTTTGTACTTTATCATTACTGACGGGTCCTACACTTTCCTTAAACCTGGGTTTTCCCTTTCCTAAAAAACTTTCACCATAAATGCAACAATAAAAGAATGAAGGGGTACCTCACATACGAGAGACACCTTCACGCCTAGGATCTAAGGACCCTTTGTCCCACATCCACTAATCGGCACATGCTAACATCAAACACACCAAAATGAAGATGTATTCTAGGTATAGAGGAAATGTTTCTATGACACTTTGGCTGAAAGGGTTAAGGATCCTCCAGTGAGGATTACAACACTAAGAGCCAACAACCTGGACTTAGTTGCTATGGCTACGTCTGTTCTTCCATTTCAGCACCATAAACCCTTTGTTTCATTTAGAATGTTGAATCGAAGATTCACATGAAATGAGGACGAAAACTGGTGACCTGCACACTTCACATTTTTTTATAAAAAAATATCAACTTCATTCGCATAAAATTATCGACAGTCCTGCAGAGAGTATCTAAGAATTGATGAAAGATTGCTTCCCGATCTAAGAGTTACTTTTAGCTGTACCAATACTCATACATGCCATACATTAATTTCAGGAGGATGTATTCACAAGGTGACAGTACTCTTCAGCAACTTGTTGATCAAACCCTTCAACCAAAAGTAGATAAAATTTTTATACAGTCCTCATATGGCTTATCATACCGCCCACCAACATAAGAATCTTATAATATTGAGAAGCTCATATTCAGCCCTTGCTATAGTGCCACTCTTAGTTTACAAAAGCGCAAGGCGCACCGAGGCGCAAATGGTCCCTGGAGCCTAGGCGCGAGGCGCAAAGCGAAGGCGCACGCCTTTCGTAGGCTAGGCGCACTTTTTTATTTATTGTTTGTATTTTTTAAATACTACTACATTCTTTTTTAATAATAAGCACTTTTATGTAAGTATGGTAAATATACTTGAAGTTACCAGGTTGTTAAAATTGAGAAAAAAGAAAATGTATCCTAATATGTTTGTCTTGTCTATTGTTAGTGTCAAACAAGTAGGGAGACTAGAGGCCACCTCATATTAACTCTAGTAATTCATTGATAAGAGAAAATGAAAAAAAAAAAGGAGAAAATGAAAAAAAAACGAGAAAATGAAGAAAGAAAAAGTGAAGTCAGAGACCAGAAGAGTAAGAGGAGCTTGATTGAAACATAAAACTGAAACATGTTATCGAAGAGAGAGAAAACGCACAAACCTGAGGCTGAGAAACAACGTTTACCTCAGGCTACCGGAGTATGGTGGCCGGCTTCCTCTGTTTTCGCTGGCAAGGTTGTGGCCGGCATCTTCTGTCGCCTCCGGCAAGGTCGTCTCTGGCATAGACTTTCGATTTGATGAATTAGGGTTTTTACCCCAACTTAAAGATTTAAAATTAGGGTTTATCTTCTCAATAATTCATGCAATTAAGTTAGGGTTTTTGCTCGAATCAGTGTAATTAAGCCAACGTAAGTCTGATATTGTTTTTATTTTGCTTCTTTTTTGACATTTTGATGTTAGATCTACTCCTCCCTCCCTATCGTGCGACTCTCTACCGAAGGCGGCCAAGGCGACGCACCTTGCGCCTCTCACAAGGCGGCAAGAGGCGCACGCCTCACCTCGCCTAAGGCAAAACGCCTCGCCTTGGTTGGAGGAGCCGATTTTCCGAACGCCTCGCCTCGCCTAGCGCCTAGGCGTGCTTTTTAAAACTAAGGTGCCACTGATGGAGTTCTGCATTCCAATTGGAACCACAATAAGTATAGACTACAGAAAAATCTGAAGAACTTGACCACACTAACCTGACAGCAAAACTAACATCATTTCAAGACAAGCCCAGTAGAATACAAGCATTTATCAAATTGTAAGTGTGGGAATGATTTTTTCTCTCCCACATGCAAAACTTAACACGAGATATTTAGTAATTCTTGTCACGATTGGAGTGCAGCAATATCAATAGTGGGCATTCTTCACGGTTAAAGAGACTATCCTCTTCCATCCTCAAATAAGTCACAGACAAAAGTGGAACTTTCCATATTTATATTATTATACTTCTTCCATAACTACAAAGAGGCACATAGAAAGCTCCAACTTCATTCAGCGTCTGCAAAAAGCTAAAAAATAAATACAATTAATCCTCAATTAAAAGCTAGATAAAAATCGAGGGGTTGTTTTGCTCACGATATTGACGAAAAAAGCGTGCCCCAGCCATTTTATCCTACGTACCCCCCCCCCAAAAAAAAGAAAAAGAAAAAGGGTCGAAAATATGTGCATTCCATTGAAGATTTTTTTTTGCAAATGAATACCAACTACAACGATCATTTATGCTAAGTCACTCCTACACAAGCACCAACCTCTATCAATAACAACTGAATGGCCACCACCTCTACCCCTATCTAAAGATTTATTCTTTACATGCAGCCATGGATTGGAGGTTTAGAGGGAGAGTGAGCTCTGAGCAGGGAAACAAAACTAGGCCATTACGTAACGTAACAGCCGTTATGTAACGGATTTTAAACTTGCCGTTACGACGAAATGTCGTTAGGTAACGCCGCGATGAAATTTACGTCCAACTCGCCGCGTTGTCCATTACGTAACGGTGACTCGCCGCGTTAGAGCGTTTTTTAACCCGTTACATCCGTTACTATATGAACAATTGGTTAAAAAGAAGAAAGGGAATATACGCATAATAGCACAAAACAATAGGAAAACACCAACAAAAGGAGAAAAACTTGCCATAACCTTCCAAGTTGAGTAATATATATGATTTAGTATCAATTTTTATACTAAGATATGAATCTCATGTTTAAAATAATTTTTAATTCACCATATGTGTAACCCACCCATATGATTGTTTTCGTCAAATTAATTTATAATACTTATACAAAAAATGTCATTTTGAGGTTAAAATTCTAATTGTGTGAATTTTTTGAAAAAATTCACGCCGCTTCAACCGCGATTTGTCTCTTTTCGACCGTTACAAGCCGTTTTCACGTCATCGCGACCGTTACCGCGAACACGACCATATCGCGATTTTCTTACCCGGCTCTGAGGGTCCCTTCCAATTTCCGAGTCTCCACCCTCCCAACCAAGATCCGTCTCAACTGCCTCTGCCCTCCCCAGCCTTCTCCCCAACCTTAAAGTATCACCCCTGGCCAAAATGACTCTTTCTCGGCCCTTGCAACCACAACCACCACAATGCACCCCAATAAATTCCACTCCACCATCTTTCAAAGCTCCATTAGATACGAGAAAAAAGAGAAAGATCGGACCCAAATTCGCAACTTCAAGGAACACAAGATACCCATAGACTTAGGGCCATTAGTGGTCGACTTCGGCCTCCTAGGATCTGCAAGTCTTGACACCAAAGGCCACTCTTTAGTATTTAGAAGGCAAAAGGGCAAAGTGATGTAACCATGATGGTGGGCATTCCAAAAGTGTGATTAGCTTGACCTATGATTATTGGCCACGAGCAGAAGAGCCATTTTTGGGTGAGCTTTTCGGCTAAGATAGGAGAATCAAAATCATTCTTTTCACTTAAACAAACATTATCTCAAACACTTTATTCAACTTAGTATTGCTGATTCCTTATACCATCCCTCACGTACTACCAATTTGCCTATAATCACCTCCACTTTGATAGAATATCACTTAAGTAGCTTTCTCGTCAATTATTCCATGAAGCTATCAAATAAAGAATAATAAACTTTCATAATATCCTTAGTAATATAAAAACGCACTCGCACTCATTGTAGCCTGCGACGTGGGGTCCATGTCAACGAGCGACATGGCATCATTGCTGACATGTCACTTTTTAAATCGAGGTCAAAATGAAATGTAATTTAAAACCATGACTTGAAACAAAAATTTCCATCACCAGGCCACATCTTTTAATTTTCGAATCTTTCTTCCTTGAAAATATTTATGAAAAAAATGACAAGGCTGTAGTTCTCCCTCACCTGTGCCTTCTCACACTTTCTTTAGCATCTCCCCACCCTTCATGCCCGACTATCTTCATGAACTCTTGTTATGCAAAACCACCTTACCAAAACCATAACTATATACCCCACCAGGCCACCACCCCCACAATGTACAAGATGTTAAAAGAAAAAGTTCCTTTCCATGACACAGAAAAACAATAAATTGGACCCCGGGCATCAGGAGAGAAAAATAGTTAGATTGTTTAAAAAAATGACGAAGAATAAAGAAATGGAAGAGCATTAACTAGTTACTAAAATTGAATAGCTAGCGTAAGGTCCTAAACACAAATCTCTCAATATATACAACCAGCCACATCCTACAACAACAACAACAATTGAGCCTTATTCCCAAAGTGATTGGGGTCGGCTAACATGAATCGTCAACTGAAAGTTGCCAAAGGGGATGGCATCGACAAGAGTAATAAATTTTTTTTAAAAGGGTTTAAGTTTTAAGAATTTTAAAAAGATTTTGAAAACAAGGTTTACACCAAAAAGTTTTAAAGGAGATTTTCAACTAGCCACATCCTGCAGTAAGAAAAATAATTGCTATCCACAATAAGTGGTATCAATCTCTCTAGGAGCATAATGTATGTCCTATGTTACTCAGAGTCTCCATGTAACCGTACATGTCTCTGTGACAGCAAGTTGGGTTTAAATTTGTTCAGCACGTATATTTTTCTTAAAGGATACTTGAAGAAGTACATGTGTTGGACAAAAACACTAATCCAGAAATCCTATCCACAATGTACACAAACCAAAGCAACCACACCCCCTATATCCTTCATCATCCAAATTATTTTCAAACAAAAAAAGATCCCCATCTTCCAAACATACAAACAGTACCAAACAGTCTCTGTGTCAGCAAGTTGGGTTTAAATTTGTTCAGCACGTATATTTTTCTTAAAGGATACTTGACGAAGTACATGTGTTGGACAAAAACACTAATCCAAAAATCCTATCCACAATGTACACAAACCAAAGCAACCACACCCCCTATATCCTTCATCTGATCATAACGATCTCAAATTCCATGATCATAATGCTCTCAAATACTAAGAAGAATTTAACAACATCATCTTTGTTAAGGAAACCGTGACCAATACCACAATCATGACAGAAACTGCATTTTCAAACTGGTCTACATAGCCATAGCAACCACACCCCCTACATCTTTGAGCTTCCAAATTAATTTTGCATAGAAATAGATATCCCATCTTCCAAACATACAGATTTCCTCAAAACATACTATTAAAGCTACAATTATGTCCTCTTAAATTAAAGAACTCTTAACACAACGTGCAATGGAGCTTGTATAACCCCGTCTACCAATGAGGGAAACATATTTCCATGATCATAATACTCTCAATTCTATTGACAATTTACCAACTTCAACCACTGCACATCACAAAGTTATGAACTCTAGGTATAACTGGAGCCGAACCAATGAATCTAAAACAAAGGTGAACAAGTGAATCTCAAAACAAAGGTGTGAGGCTAATAACAAAGATGCCGGAAAGAAACTACCATGGTACTCCACTACAAGTGCATCTGAGTTCAAAAGTCTACAAATGGCTTGTTGTTCCATCAAACCAAACACACCTGTGTAGACAATGGTCTACACGATCTACCAAAAAAACTCTCATGTCACCTAGATGTCACGTATAAAGCTGAAATATATAAGGACATATCCCGAGATCTTTGTACACGATATTGATACAGATGGCCACAAAAAAAATCAAGATAATTAATCCACTTAACACCTCTATTTAAAAATACTCTTAACCCCTTCGGATACACAAGGTCCAATATCGGTGGCTTTTAGATTTACAAACTTTTCTTCCAATCAATTAACATAACAACCCCCATGAAAAAACTAACATTTAGGTATAACTAAAACATGGTTAACATAGAAGCATCATCTCTAGATTTTAGCAGCCAACATTCTCATCCGTGAACTTTCAGTTGGTATTAGCTTCAATGGATACTCCATGCCACAAGGGAAGGGCGTCAAATAAGATGAAAGAGAGGCAAAATCAGAGACAGTCCACCCACGTAAATAAGGCCTACCAAACTCTCAAATGAAAGTCTAGCACAATGACAAGAATCTCTACAGTTATCTTCAACAGATTATCAATGACTGGCAACTGATATTTGGAGCCAAAAGAGATCAAAGAACAACAGCTAGTGCACATGACGTAGAAGCTAACTCTTTTCATGCTTGAACAACACGATATTGCTTTTGTTCATCATCTATTTAAACAATAGCAGAAAATGGCAAGTGCGTATAGCTCATGCAGATACAAACTACTGACACTGAAGCCTAGCGAGAGCTAGAAGCGCTTACATAAAGATACAAAAGGTTAAAACATATACAGTAGGATAGCTTGTGCTCAATGGATGAAACATAGGTTTGCCACATCTCCCCACTAGAATAGCTTTTCTGACAACTGCTTTTCACTTCACTGATTATGCTTTCTTCTTCAAAATTTCCGGTCCTCAATAAGTTCATACCAGATCATCGAATCATTCAATACAAGATGACTCAATGGGGAACATCCTCAAATATCAAATATAAAGCAATAACAGTAAAAGCAAAAGTTCTGATAAAAAACTAACCTTGTTCTCGGGGAAGGCTTCGATGGGTCTATGTACAACTGGATACCCGACAAGTATGGAACATAATACTGAACAACAGAATCACTTCCATTCAACAAAAGTGGCACTCCTGCCCCATAAGCACTCCACTCCTTGAAGGACTCCCATAGATCACCAAGCACAAAGTACAGTCGAAACTCATCTTCTTGAGTTCTCCAAGCCTTCATGCTTGTCTATAATAAAGAACAAACTTTCATCATTCAATAAACCAACTCTTTCATCTACCACTACAATCAAATAACATGCAATAAAAGCAGCAGAAGAAATCAATCTACAACCACACAGTTCAGCTAACATAACCCCCGACCGCTTAATAACCAATTACAAACCTTCATGCTTGTCTAAAGTGCTATGTTACTCCGACACCTTCATTTACCTCAAAAATCGGTTGTCGTATCGCATACTTTATTTGGATACTTCATTTCAAACTAAAAACTTTGACTTTTTTCTACAAAATAGCCGAGTCGGACACTTGGACACCGGTATCCGAGTAGACACTCAATACGTGTCAGAGTAACATAGCTAAAATGAAAGAACAAACTTTCATCATTCAACATTTCAACTAACCAACTCTTTTCATCTATAACTACAATCAAATACCAATCAAAATTCGACAAATGCACACAGTTCAGCTTACACAAGACCCTGAAACTCCGATCAGTACGAAAAATTCACATTTTTCACCCACATTGTATACAAGAAACCAAACAGATCCAATTTTTCACTAAAATCACCTCATATTAGCGACAAAATCTCAATTGAAAACCACCAATACCACAAAGAAATCTAACAATTCAATACCTTAGAGAAATACTGCGCGGAAACTGAAGGAGTAGTAAACTCCAAAAACCGATCCAAATTCGTCGAATTCGACGACGACGACACCGAAACAGCCGGTGTCGTGGTCGTCGTTGTCGTAGTAGTAGCAGTAGTCGTAGTAGTTGCCGTGGAAGCACAATCATCGGATTCCACTCGATTCTCCGATGACGATGCCGAACTCTTCTCTCTCTCCTGCTTCTCCACCACCACCATCGCCGCCTCCTCCGCCGACGACGCCACCGCCTTCTGCCGCGGCTGCTGCTGCTGCTGATTCTGATTTTGATAATTATGATTCTGATGATGATTATGATGATGTTTTTCCTTCCTAATCTCATCTTTTTCCTGTTTCTGCTTCTGCAACAAAACCTGCTGTTGTTCTTGCTGTTCAAGCTGTCGTTGCCGGCGAACCGCCGGAGGATTGTAGAATCTGTCACCGCTGCGACTACGACCGTACGACGCCGTCGACATTGCGATTATCACAGATTTTTAGCAGATTCGTTGAAATCGATGAAATCAAGAACTAGGGTTTTAGCTGTTCTTTCGTCTCTTTTTTTCTAGGGTTTCGATTTTATTTTCCCTTTTTTGAAGTTTGACGCCTCAAATTAAAAAAAAAAACACGAAAGGATTTTATTTTAATTTTAAAATAATGAGTTGTTGCAGAGGAGAGAGAAAATGGAGGAATTTTTATGTGTGTGGGAGACGAAGCGCCGCGGACAAAGAAGAAAAGAAAGAAAGAGAGCGAGTTGAGCGAGTTAACTCAGTTGATAGAGAGAGTGGAAGTGAATGAGTGAGGAGAAGTGAACGGTGAGGATGAGTCCAGAGAATTCTACTCTATTACAAACTAATGGAGTTTTTATTAATGGTGGTGAATCATATCATGATTTTTGTTTTTTACCTTGATTTTGATCTTTGGTTGAGATTGTGACACGTGTGATAATGTGTGCCCATTTGGTGGAAGAAGTCTGAGTTTGGGGTGGGTCCTACTTTGAAGTTTTAGGTCTACCAAGTTACTTTCTTATTGGTTTTGGGAAAGATTAGAGGGTACTAAATGTCTATATGGACTAAAAATGAGTGTGAAAGGTGCTAAGAAATGGATAGGGTTTTGGATTTGGTACCTAACTCAATGTCTTGTCAAGAGGAATTTAAATGGTTAGATGATTTTATGATTTTAATATTTTTTTGAGCTTTTAATCAGCAAAATGTTGTATGATCAGGTTTTTGCAAGTACTATCCGTTGCACACTGTATACCAAGTCGAAGAGCCAATAGTTCAGCTTGAAAGGGAGATAACGCGAAAATAAGACTAAATCCGGACTGTTGGTGATCCTGCCAAGTAGATGTAGCTTTAGCATGAACATTGCCAGCTATCGTTTCCAAGAGCCGTCTATGATCAGTCTACCAATATGTGCGTTTCTTGGAGGAGTACCGAAAGAGAACAGATGAGGTATGGGGGACGAGTTGCTGGTGAAGTAGAGCGATCCTTCTGGGTGAAAATTTACTTCAAACTCTTATGGTCGGGGAAGTTCTTAACGGTTGCTCCATAAAGATATTGTCTCCAAATCTTCAAGGAAAACACGATTGCGGCTAACTCTAAGTCATGGATAGAATAATTGGACTCGTAAGGCTTCAACTGTCGCGACGCTTACACAATCACCTTCCCATTCTGTTGCAAGACACATCCGAAACCATTCTTCGAAGAGTCACTATACACCTCGAATCCTTCATTTCCGTCGGGCAGGGTTAAAACAGGCGTAAAGGTTAAATGATCCTTCAGAATCTGGAACGATTCCTCGCACTTGTCACTCAACTCGAACTTAGTCTCCTTCTTCATCAAACTAGTCATATGTCTGTCTAACCTCGAAAAATCTCGTACAAATCTCATGTAATAACCGGCTAGACCCAAGAAGCTTCTAATATCGGATGCATTCTTTGGTCTCGGCCATTCACTAACAGCTTGAATCTTCGCAGGATCTACAATCACTCCCTCCTTGGACACATAATGACCCAAAACTTTCTCTAAACGGAACTCACACTTAGAGAATTTGGCATACAATTGATTTCTCCTAAGTGTTTCTAGAATAATCCATAAATATTCATCATGTTCCTTTCGAATAGATCAAAGTGTCATCTACAAACACTACTACGAACTTGTCTAAGAACTCATGGAAAATCCTATTCATCATGTCCATAAATATTGTCGGTGCATTAGTTAACCCAAACGGCATCACAGTAAATTCGTAGTGTCCATATATTATTCTAAAGGTTGTTTTAGGTACATCCTTATCAGCTACCTTCAATTGGTGATACCCCGAACGTAAATCAATCTTCGAAAACACACTTGCTCCATTCACCTGATCAAACATGTCATCTATTCTAAGCAGTGGGTATTTGTTTTTTATGGTTACATTGTTCAACTCTCGGTAGTCAATACATAATCTTCCAGCTTGTTGCAAATGTCCAAGTTATATGCATTCATTTCGAAGAGTATGTCAACGTCAGGGCAGCAGGTTCGGGAAGCTCTCAGTTCAGGCCCTTTCATTTTCGTTCCTTATGCAGTCGAACTCTATGAGGATGCTGTTACTGGTGTTTTCTATCTCCTGGAGATGTCTACTGGCATGATTCTACAGGTGCTTTGGACCATTGGGATGATGTCAGCTTATCAGTTAAGACTAGTAGCATGCCGCCCCTCAGCAGACTAAGCTCTATTTATCCAACTCTTCGTAACTTCTTTGTGAACGAGTGTGGAGTGAATGAGGCCCCTTCTTTTAATCATTATGTTCAGATTTTGAATCACCTATCAAGAAATTATTCGCCTCTAGTGACAGCTCATGCGGTATGAAAAGATATCTTTTGAATCTTATGGACCTTGTGATTACCTTGATGAACAGCTTCTTATGCGCCTGTTAGGTATACACTTTAGTTTGATGAGGGTCGCAAACTTTTGTGCTGTTTAGTATGTCTTGCAATCTTACAGATTAGAGTGTAAGATGGAAAAAGTAATACTTTCATCAGAGCATGAATAAAATCATGAGAGGAAAAGGAGTTCTTGCAGCTTGATGAACACAAATACAATTGGAAGTTTTGGGACCAATTTCATTCAACGTAGGTAAATTTGAATTCCCTTCAAAGCACCCATGGCTCTGAGAAGCTAGTTAAAATTGTCTTCCTTGGATATAATCCCAAGGGTTAGGATGCCCCCCGTAAAATGATTTCTGCGCTATTCCCGAAAGCCCCATAAATGGCTAAAGTTGGACAAGCCTGTAAAAGAATTGCTTTTTTTAAAAAAAAAAAAAAATGGGAACAGGATTTTTTGATTCAGTGTCTCACTTTCTCTCATCGAGTGTACCTATGGGATGAATTTTCTATCGGGTTTGCTTTTTTCCCTAGTGGGTGATTTTTTCTATATTTCATTAATTCATTTATCATTTGTATCATAGAAATGTCTTTACTAGATGTGAGAACAATTGACTATGTGAAGAAGCCTATACTTGGACAAAGAACTACTGCTCTCCTATGCGTATGTTACCTCTTTTCTTTCATATGCTCTTGAGATTATTGGTATAAAATAGATGGAAGTTACTTCATCCCCACAATAAATATCCATTCTTTTCAAAATAAGTTATCTTGGCTGCTTTTGTGTCAGGTTTTACGAATTCTCTAGAAGTGGTTTGATGACCTGAACTCTGGCGCTCTCGGTCCTGATGATCCGACCCACTTCAAGAAATGCCTCTTGCAGTTAGATTTTACCGTGCTTCCTGCAATGCAAGATAAGTGGGTTTCCTTGCATCCAGATCTCGGGTTGATACGTTGGTCTGATGATGATTGTTCGAGCAACCAATTTATGAATTTGACAACCTTGAGTTTCTGTAATTTGGAGAGCTCACCAGCAATGAAAAAGAGATGCTTCACACTAAAGTATCTGCATTCTTGCAAAACTTGGGAATACCATCTCTCTTTGGGGTATGTCTTATAACTTTGCTCTCTTTGTTTTTGCCTAGTACATTGAATGGATGGTCGATTGTGGCATCTCCTTATCCTATGAAGTTAAGAATGATTTGAAATTCACAAATATTTCTGGTAGAATTTTAAATAGAGTAATTTGAAACCAAACTAAAAGTTGATAATGATCCATGATCCGGTGGCTGTAAACATCCTATGTGGCAAACGATCCAAGGGTTGTGGATGGATTGCTAAGTTTGCGGCGCTGTAACAGTGGCTATCTTTTGTGAGCATTGTTTCTCTCATCCAGATTTTTCTCTCAAAGTGGGAGGATTGAGTGTTAATATTTGCTGCATACCCTACATTTTCATCTTTTATTTTTGCGCCCTTTTGAGGCATGTTGTATTTGTAATAAGAAAGGTCGTTGAAGGAATTACTCTGATTACTGCCATGATTCACTTGAATTCACTTTTTTCATTATCCTTCTTTCTTATTTTTTTTCACTATTCTTCTTTCTTCTGTTTAATTTTCACTCTTCTTCATTCGATTAATATAAGTGTTATGACACTATCATTTGTTGGTGTTACTATTGTTGCTGCTACTATGTGTACGACAATGCCACATTTACATACATTGATTCATGTTAACAAACCCCAATTGTTTGGGAATAAGGCTTGGTTGAAATATGAAATAATTGTTGCTATTATTGCTGCTACTATGGATGATGATGATGATGACGTAGTACAACTAAACCCTTATTTGCATTCTCTTTGCAATCTGAGAGTTTATAGTGGCCAAAGGTAAAAATGAAATGTCTACACCGAAAGTCTTTTTACTTCTCGCCAAATAATAATTGACTTGTCCCTTTACTTCAAACTTCAATTTAGCAAACATAATTCCCTCCTTTTCAACTTACCACATGAAACTCAAACTCCCCAGAATCACCCACTTATGAAAATCTAGTATTAAAAGACAACCAAAATAAAATATCGAAACAAGAAGATTATTATTATGAATTGAAAAATTAACATGGTCTAGAAATTAAGAGGACAAGATGCATGCAAATGGATTGCTCAATCATGGTTAGCATACGAAAAAATTTGCCAGAAAAATCGATTCATATCGCAAGTATATTTGTTAGGAAGCTAGAAATCTGGCAAAGAAGATGAAGATATGGGAGAAGAGAGAAGATTAATAGATATGGAGTTAAAGTGTTTTTTTCAGTGAGAAGAGAAGAGAAGAGAGAGAAAGGAGGTTAGAGGAGGGTCTCAATTTTTCAGCTCCCCGAGAAGCTGTTTTAAAGAGCTCCAATTTGGGGCTTCTGTTTCTAGACCTTTTAGGAGTTGTTTTGGGCTCCCCAAGAAATAGAAACAGTTCTCCTTTTTACCCTATTTGGCCCAGTTTCTGTTTTTTTACTTGGAGAAACTGTTTGGGGAGCTTGGCCAAACAGGCCCTAAATGTTGTAAACTAAAAAAATTGTTTGATGATGAATTATTTTGAAATAACTAAAACTACTATTACTATTATTCTACTTGAGAGCTATTCAAAGTATCATCATTGCCAAGTAACGCTTGGAACGGTAATGAACCGAGGAGACTAGACCTGTCAAACAGGCCAGCTGGATAGTTTACAGGTCAGGTGGGGTCAAAATACGGGTCAACAACGCCTTATTATATATTGATTAAGTCAAAACTTTGTACTTTTTTTAATAATTTATTATTATTTTAAGGTTCTTTCCATGCGATGATCATTAAAGGAACATTTATGACTTAAAAAGCAATATATATTTAAAATTATATTAAAAGTACGGAAAAATATTAAATTTATAAGATTAAAAGTTATATAAAGGCCAATCAAAAATAATTCTTGAATAATGTATTAAATGAATATATTTTTTCAATATTTTTGAATATATTATTTAATAATATTAGATTAAATCCGTGACCCAATAGGTGGGTCTTTAACCCTGACCTTGACCTAAAAATTCAGGTCATTTGTGAGTCTGGTCATTTTAGGTTTTGTTGACTCGGTTCGGGTTTCAAATCCAGGAGTCTGGGTTGGGTTAGGGTCCATTTTCGGGTCTGGTTGGGTCAGATTTTGACAAGTCTAAAGGAGACGTGTATGACAAATACTTCAAATCTTAATTCCACAGTGTTGCAAAAGTATCAACTAGCTGTAGAGATGGACTATTTTGTTCCGCCTCATTCAGAAACCTATCTGGTAGTAGTTCTCTAGTTCGGTACTTTCTTTTGCTCTTTGGATGATTTTATTTTTTTTCAGGTTTTGTCACGTGAAGCTATTTATTCTGGTCTTGCTGATCCTGGTGATGTGACCGCTATGGTTGAGTGGGTGCTTCCATTTTCTCAACGCTTTATATACCATTTGCACCCAGAATAATATGGCAAACTGAATCTGGCTAGCTTCAGCGTATTAAATGACCTAAGAGTTGTCATCGTTGAAAAAATGTTTTATCGTAACGTCATAAAGAAATGCAAGTGAGTGGGTCTCAAAGGAAAAGTCTGAATGCAACTCCTTCCTAGAGGTATTTTCTTGTCCTTCCGTCTATATGAAAGTTTGTTTTGGAGCTGGGTACGGACGTACGGGAACCTCGAATTGGATGGATTTCAGATGGTAGTTGTATAATCTATTCCGAGAGGTTATCTAATGGATTTGACTTGTGTAAACAGCTTTTAGTTTCGTATTTTAAGGATTCCTTTATTTGGGAGCTTGGGATTATATACTTGATATGTGCTAAGAAAGTGGATCCCTTACAAGTTCAATCTGGGTAGCATATATAAATATAATGTAATGTCCACTCTTTGGCAAGCAGTAAGCTTAAAATTTTTGCACAATCTGCTCCCTGATTCCTGTTCAACCGGCTTTCGGATGCAACATAACATGACTGTTTTGTAGGATAACATCCTATATACAACTCAGAAATCAGATTCCCACTCTCTGTTCATGGAACTCTCCCGGTTATTGTTTGGTGGTACTCCGGATTTACATTTGGCCAATTTCCTCCACTTGATTACTACCATGGCTCAATCGGGTTCAACTGAAGAGCAGACAGAAATTTTTATTCTTAAAAGCCAGAATATGGCGAAGCTTCCCAATGAAGAACCTGTCTGGTCACTTTCTTCTCCAGTTTCCTTGCCTCACGATGATGAAGTGCTTCTAGGCAATGCTGGTTCAAGAGATACCTACAAAGAAATCTCTTCTAAGTCCAAGAAAAGACCAGCAGCCTCAATCTGGCCTTCTATGGACTTGAAATCTCTTCCATTTGACTCATATGCTCATGAGAAGAGGATGAGGACTCAAGCTGTGACTGCAGACAGAAATGGCAATCTGGGGACGGTTCTTGATCTTTCTAGGGATATTGTGCAGGATAAAGCTGATTTGATTCGGACTAAAGATGATGTAATCTTAGAACCTGATTCATCTAGTTTCCGTCTTTCTGGTTATCAGATTAATGATGCATGCGACCTGCCTGAATCAAGCATGGAAGCCTTGACTGACTCTACCAGTATTGCTCAGTCTTTTTATCCTGAAGAGGGTAAATACAAAAAGGGGTTTTCTATGTGGTATCCCTGAGGTATCAGTTTTTCCAAGTGGTACCCCTCCAAATTGAAAGGTCCATATTGTACCCTTGAATTGCAATAATTGTCTAAGCCATGCCATTGCCATTAACTGACCGTTAACTTAAGTTAAAAAATTCCGTTAGCTGTAGTTAGCTTAGGTTAGGTTATGTTAATTTTAGTTTTGGTGGGAAATTTCCCCCCAATTGTCTAGGGTTTAGGATTATTAAACCATCTGCTTGCCATCTTCTTCATTCACCACAACTAAAATTAACATAACCTAACCTAAGCTAACTACAGCTAACGAATTTTTTTAACTTAAGTTAACGGTCAGTTAACGACAATGGCATGGCTTAGACAATTATTGCACTTCAAGGGTACAATGTGGACCTTTCATTTTGGAGGGGTACCACTTGGAAAAACTGATATCCCAGGGGTACTACATAGAAAAAACCCATAAAAAAACAACGGGAAAGACCAACCTCTCGTAGATACACATGGATATCATCAAGCCACGCAAACAGGTAGACAAGGAGAGCGTGTGACCTTCAGATACTTCTCTGAAGAAGCAGGTGGTGAAGTTGTGAATTGGGTCAATCAAGACAAGGAGACTGGCTTACCATACGACATAGAAGTTGCGGAAGATGAAGAAACCCAGGAATTCATCGAAGTCAAAACTTCTAGATATGCAACAAAAGACTGGTTTGAGATATCCACAAGGGAATGACAATTTGCAGCTGAAAAGGGGGATTGTTTTAGCATTGCGCATGTCATACTATCTGGTCAAAAGCTAGCTAAGATCACTGTTTATGCGAATCCTGTTAAACTATGTCAACTCAGGAAGTTAAGGCTAGCTATGATGAAACCAAGAAAAGCCTCTGATGTGTTTGGTTGACAGGTTCAGAAAAAGATGCAAGCCACGTTGGAGGGACAGGAATTTTACGCTGACCAACACAGTCGACGTGATGAATTTGAGGCAGGAGACAGAGCCCTACTCAGGGTGTCCTCCACTAATGGTGTGATGCGTTTTGGTATAAAAGGGAAATCGAACCCAAAATATGAAGGGCCGTATGAGATACTGGATCCTTTTGGTAAACTGACTTATCGATTGGGCTCTTCCTACGGACTTTCCTAATGTGCATAGTGTATTTCATGTGTCATAACTGCGGAGATGCATTCACGATCCTTCAGACGTACTTCATCAAAAGGAAGGGGAGATAGATGACAACCTGATTAATGAGAAGCAGCTTGTTCGGGTAATGGATACTAAAATTCGTAGAACTCGGAAAAAGGTGGTAAAGTTGGTTAAAGTGCTCTGGACCACCAAGGAGACAACATGGGAGGCGGAAGATGAGATAAGAGCACAATACCCTCACCTATTTAACCAGGTAATTTTGATGGGGGTCTTTATGACATAGTATATTGAAATTCAGATATCTCTTTATTTGGAACGTCATAAAAGTTAGCTTAATTCTTTTGATGTGTTTGGCAAGGAGCTTATTTAAAGTTTAAGCCAGTTTATAAGCTAGCTTGTGAAATGCTACTCGAGAAACTTACATATAAACTAGCTAATTTCTTTTAAAAACTAATTTTTGAATATAATTCAAGTTATTAGCTTGTTGTGCCAAATAAATAATTTCAACTTTATAGCTTTTAGCTACCGACAACTAGCTTTTGAGCTCTTAGCCAACTTATTAGTTTTTAGCGAGCTTATTAGCTCGCCATGCCAAAGAGAGCCTTAGTATGAAACTTATGTCGAATTGATTAACATAATCATGAGCAAGGCATGTTTGAGCGATGGATTTTTTTTTATGGTTTGTTTTTCGAGGGGATTTTTTTTATGATGTTAAGATGTGTATATTGTATTGGCGTTTCTTGCCTGAAGTGGTCCTTTAATGTGTTACAATGCTCAATAAACTGCAATCAATATGGATTACTATCTACTTGCATTGTGATGTGTTCAGATTGTAGAACATGTCAAGTTATATAAGGTAAAAGATGTTAATCAAGTCATGGCAGCTGCTTGTCCCTTCTTTTGAGTGTGTTGTGATTTGTTTCAAGTTATGCTAAGTAGAATGATGTTAATTTGATTGAAATGAAGTGTCTTTGTAATGATTGCTTTAGTGTTTTATGTATGCCTTAGTGTTTGAGTTGGGCCATTAGAAAGTTGCATTCAGATATTTATCTTCCTTAGGAGTGTGATCTGGTATTAGTCAGAGGGCAACAGAGAAAGGAGGGTGATACGTTTCTCTATACTATTCGGCCATGAGTTTAAAAGGTATTTTGGCCAGTTGGTAGAACACTCTAAATAATTTGTGAATAATGTTTTTTTTCCCTTTTTTTTTGTGTTGGAGCATGCTCTTTATCTCTTAATTTGATGATCTAATGAAATATGTGTCCACTTCCACAAGAAGTATGTGATTTCTATGTTTTGTCTTCTTGCTTGCTTGCTTATGGGCTTCCTTGTAAAGTTGTATTTTGTAGAAAGCTCTTCAACGTTGTGTAGTTGCCTAGTTGGAATTACTAGCTGTTTGCTTGTTACTTGAATTGATCCACGTGAGTTGGTGCAAAGGGATGGGTAAGTTCCAGGATTATTAGATGGCACTCTTTTCTGGGTTACTTGAGTTGTATAACATTCATTGTGTTTGTGTTCCATTTGACTATAACTGGTTATATAATGAATGCGTATTGGTCGTTTAGCCACGCGTTCATGATCTATGTTGGCACAAAGAGGCAACAATGGCCTTAAATTCAGCCAGATGGATTCTTATTGGATTTTTTGGTGCGGGTAGGGTGAAGTTGATGATCCACTAGGCCTTCAAACGAGTTCGGACCCAATAGCTCAGGTGTAAATAATGAAAAGTCACATACAAAAAGAGTTGCATCAAAGGACACCACACATTCAGGAAGATGGATTCTAGGCTCTTTCCTCAAGAACTTTGGAACATAGCTTATTTTCCCTATAATGGATTCTGGTCTCTTTCTCTGGATTACCCAGTACGAGTTTGTTTTCTCTAGGCACAGCCGCAAAGGTAGATCGAAGTCCCTTTCTCTTGGACTGTCTTGTAGAGGAGCTAGGAGCCTCTGAGACTCCAAGACAAATACGAATTATTGTGCTTTTTTTTTGGGTTCAAGCCTATTGTAGTATGTACCTTTAACTTTAAAGCTGTTTTAGTGACATACTAATATTATAGCTGATCTTATGAACAATGACAATTAACACATTCTCTTCACAGTTATACATGTAACTCGATCCATAGATTGATAGAAAAAAATAGCAATGGACAAGTATAACCTGTCGACACTCAAAATTAATAATTTTTGATGCCTAATTTTGTTTGTAATTCAATATGGGAACTAAGCCTTATATTGATCGAACTTTGCTCCTAAAAGGTATGAAGTGGTAAAAAAAAACTGAATTCTGCAAGCATGCCGTGCCATAATTATATATTCCATGTTGTCATACTTCGCTTCTACTTTGAGAATAGTTCTGAAGCTCAAGTTATAAAAAACATTCTTCAGCTGTGTTACAAGTTCTCTTCATTTATTCTTAAACCTCTCTAAAAATAGAGTTTTTCTCTCAACAGAGAGCCTCCTAAATACAACCCTGCCAAGGGGTCCACTATCTTCGACAAATATTTCAACCTCTCACTGAGGGTGTTTCTTAAAAATAACTTTTCTACTCCCTCTCTTTGATGTTTAAACGTGTGTGTCTCTTAAGGCGCGAAAATTCAATATACAATATTAATTTGGAAATCAATATCAATGATAATTTAGTAAATTTCACGTGTTTTTTTCAATCTTTTTGGTCATCTAAACTAGCATTAGTGCATATTGTATAACTCGATGTATCAGGTACCACCAATTGCACCAGCAGTATCAAGCGTACATCAGGACCTCACTCGTCTCCTTTAACTTCGACCAACTCATGAACTTTGATCGCCTACATTATCTACCTATAGCGCCTACTGCGACCACCACCAATATTGATTAATGTTTCCGAGAAAGGGTTTAGGGTTCCAATTCCTGCCGCTAAGCGGTGGCGGGAGTTCGAACCTTAAACTCTTTCCCGTGGTGTGGTTTGTTGGTCAGAGTGTGGTTATACTTTGACGTGGTCGTTGGAGTTGAGGTCGTTTGAGAGAGGATGAGTTGGTAAGGTATGGTGAGGATGAAGTTTCAGTGGAAAAGTGGTACTCCCTCCATTTCCACCAATTCTTATCACTTCCCATTTATGGCAATTTCAACCAATTCTTATCATTTCAATCTTTCCATTTATGGGAATAATCTCTCACTCACAGTGTGATTTCCTGTCTATCATCCTTTGCTAAAATGTGGTGAATGATGCACAAGCTTATTCTCATGACAAACCAATCTACGAATTATCTCCTCCCGTTTATACTCTCTCTCTCTAATTGTACAAGTCACCTAATAGTTAAATACTGCTTCATGTCTAGAAAATTACTGAGTTGCGAACTTCTCTGTTTCTACATGCATCCATTCAGCGTATCATCTAACTATTCACGTTATTCTGCTCTCCGCATAAGTTCTCTTGCTGAATTCAGATGAATATTTGTTGGTTTGTTTTTGGTAATTCCGGTCGTTTAGAGCTGAGGCTTTTGTGGTCCTAAAACAAGAAAAATGGACCTAAAGTTTGCTCTTTTCTATGACTTCTTTGAACAAGAGCGCTGATGTTATTTGGCAACTTGAGATACTTGTTGTGCATTTAAGTTTTTAAAGAAGTGTATCTTTTATATCTTGCTGTACTGTAGCACAGCAACATTTGTCACTTCACCTGTGGTATCAATTTTTATGCTATTTTTTTTCATTTGGAGACGAAGTTGAAAAAGTCGAGTGCTAGCCTATCCTCCACCTCAATGCCAACATTCTATCATCTCAGTCAGGTAATTTTTTCCTTGTGAGTGAATGAATATGCTGTAACCTAGTAATGTAAAAGTACACATAAAATTGCATCTTGTGTATGTTTTCTGAATGTCATAACCTACCATTTCACCACTTCTCATCTGTTTTTTCCTGCAGTTGCTGATGTCAATAAGGACGGGGTATCAAGTCTTTGGGTGTAGGTGGTGATACTGTGGCGGTTGTCTCGTCAGCAAGTGCAGCAGAGTCTTCTTTGCCACAAGCAAGTGGCAATCCTAGACAAAATATTGTGTCTCCAACAAATGACAGCCAGAAGATACAATCTGCAGTGCTACAGTAGCACTGTAATAATATCAATAATATTAGCGTTATGGAAAAGAAAACTTTTGATCCTAATGATGATGTTGAGCCTAAGAGAAACTGAAATTTTCTGACACCATATTATGTAAATAGATAAGTGATTTCAAATATATGTCGTGAAGAGAGTACTCTACTTACACCAGAGACTGCTACCGCAAAATAACCAGAGACCACATTTACTTAGAGCTAATATAATAGGCGCACCAGAGACTGTGTGTATTTAGAGCTAATATATTGAGTAAGGTCTAATGTATTCTAAGAACTGATCAGAGATTCAGACTGATTTGTCACTGTGAGGGTCCTTCTGGTCCTGGTCCTTCTACAGTTGAAGGTACTTCTGGTCCTTGGTCTATTCCCTTTGAGGATCCTTTTGGTTCTTGTTCTCTTTGTATGATCTCATCTGCCACCATCACAAGAACTTTTGGCCTATAAAATGGACAAAAAAGAAACACATAAGAACTGCTACCGCAAGTTAAACCAACAGAAAGACATGAAAGTACAAATATGCTCACAATTGAAGATATATGCCAGTAGAATCATGTGAAACACGAGCACTTGAAGAGGATCTCAGCATCTTATCAGCATTGCGAAGGTGTGCTTCAGTAATTGAAAGCAAAGAATTCACGTCTTCAGCTGCGTACGAGTCCTGTAACGATTTACTAACACTTAGTTCGACATCACTTTGAGGTAGAGAGAACGCTATAGTCAGGGTTCTCTCAATTAGAGTTTGAACAATTGCTGCACCGACTGAGGCTTGCCCAAACGACTCCAATCTGCCTCGACGATAAAAATCTTATTCATATTGAGTAATGAAAAAATCTTATTCAAATCGAGTTCATGTCGATTTTGGGTTTAATTTCGATTTACCATAATTTAGATTTCGGGTAAGGATCGGTTTAAACATCCCAAAAAGGAAAATGAGAATATCAAATTGAGACAAAAGGAGTATCAAATTCCATTTTTAATCGGGTCATATTGAGTAATGAAAAAATCTTATTCAAATCGAGTTTATGTCGATTAAATTTGGGTTTGATTTCGATTGGCATAATTTAGATTTCGGGTAAAAATCGGTTGGAGTTAATTTCGTTTGAGTTATTTGGATATTGCATCGATTTTGGATCGAGTTAGTTTTTTAATCCGATTACATTTATCACGTATACAATTATTTAAATTATCTAAATCATATATTCTAAAAAATTTGGCCCCCTCAACAAAAAATTTCAAGATCCGCCATTGTTATGATATGTTTGTATTAACTTTGATAGATTTTCTAATGCATCAAATGATCACTCCAAAATCCAAACAATTACAATCAAAAGCCACCACTGCACCAATTAAGTTGAGATACACTACCACTAGGCACTAGCACAAAAGAATAATGAAAACAAGTTCATATTCATACCAAACACATCTACAAATTCACGATAGTTCCAAGACAAGCAAAGCACCAACCCTTCATATTCACAAAGCACGAAACCATGGCCAATCAATTCACAATATAAGCAAACAGCAACGCCAATAGCTATAAGCCTAAACCAAATTATAGTACAAATAACTAAATCAAATCTCAACAGATCAAAGTAGAACAACATGACATCATCAGGAAAAAAAAGCGATGACCAATCAAGTCACAGTATAAGGAAACTACAAGCTCGAGATAGCAAAGCATGAACATCATCAGAGAAAAAAAACGCAACATTTCGAAGAACATACGCTATAAGAGACTCAAAACAATAACTACGCTAAAACTCTTAAAGGTCGTGTATAGTCTTGAAATGAGTTTTTTTTAAAAAAAACGCATTCGGCGCGTTTTATACGGGAGGGTGAAGTTTTTTTGTGTTTAATACGGCGGGGCTCAAAAGTACTTTTTTTCGGCGTTTTTTTTCAAAAAGACGAATACGGAATTTTAAACGCGTTTTAACTAACTATGGTCACATGTACATGTTTTCTCTTTTATTTATCATTAATCTTCTACTCACTCACACTCATATTTTATACTTTATTTCCTCTCCTAATTCCCACTCATCATACATTCAATACCCCGCCACTTCTTAAACTTGTGCCAAATTGATGTGATAAGAATTGGTGGAAATGGAGGAAGTAAACCTAAATATATTAATGATACCTATTTACGACCATAAAAAATACTACGCTTTGACTTACAAAATATCTTAAACCATAGACTTCGATTGGTATACTAAATTTACAGATTTCGGATATAGGGAATTTGAAATTAACTAGGGTAAAATTGTAATTTTCTAGTAGGTAATATACAGCTCTAGCGTCTAGGTACAATTAAGGGTATTAATCTAAGTTCACGAGAGCTTAGACCATAATCTCAGGTGTACAAGTAACCAAGTTTGGCTTGGTCTAGTGGTATAGGTTTGATCTCATGACTTGAAGGTCATGGGATCAAATCCCACTAGGGGCATTTGGGGGTGTGGATTCCCTTACCATTCCCCCCTACTATCAAATGTCGGGCCCCGCAAACACCAGATCAAAAAATTGTGCTAGTTGAGATCTGACCAGGGGTCCACCATATTACCTTCCCAAAAAAAAAAATCTCAGGTGTACAAGTAGATATGTACACCCAAGGTATTATATGAAAAAAAAAACCTAAAATAAACCTAATTAGCGCGTGCCCTAATTTAACAAATCATTTTCAGTCCATTATGTATGAATACAATTTCACGCAATCTTAAAAAACTTTTCATAAAAAAAAAACACAATGCAAGATTTGTAATTGTTCGTTCCTGAAGTTGATTTGAATGACCAAAGTTTTAATTGAGATTTCTACAGCAAAGTTCTAACCAAAAGTCAGGTTCTTTTTAACAAATTCGTTTATTTAACAAATATAAAACGATGATTCAAACTCAATTCTTGTTTCATATTTTATGATTTGAGAAGCAGCGGCTACTACATTAAAGATTATAAATAGACCCGTATTGCTGTTCACCAAATATATTTGCCAAAACAGACTTATATTGGATCAAAATAGAGGTGGCAATTGTCAGGCTGGATCGGGTTTGTGTCCAGGTTGAATATAAATGGGTAGAGATCACCCAAACTAAAACCCAACTCGTTTATTAAAAGGGTCCTGAATTCCAACCTGGACCTGACCCGTTGCTAAAAGCACCCACATGAACCTAACCTAATTAACTCACGAAAAAATGAAGTTGGAAACTTACATGCTTACCAACCCATTTAACCTACCCACTTAACCCGTTTACCCATAGTAAACAATGCAATACAAGATATTCTAGTATACTACAAAATACCGAGTAAGAAAACTCAAATTTCTGTGAAGTAGTTGTCTAACACCACTTTTGTAATGTAAACAAGAGGTTGTAAACTAGTAGTTTAATAAATCATTAAAGTTTAATTTAATTCCTCAACTGGATCATGCATATCAAATGGGTCAACCCAACTTTAAACTCGACCTATTTATGCTAAAGGGGTTAAGACAAGTTATTTCCAGGTTGAGAATTCGAACTCAAACCTAATCCAATCAGATCATTAGGTTGATCAAATTGACCCATTTATATAAACGGGTTAAAGTTTTCATCAAAAGCCAGTTTATTTTGTGCCAGGTTCGGGTTGGGTTAATAGGTCTGTCAACAATTATCGGCTCTAGATCAAAAGGAGTAGTAAAAGGAAAACAAATTACCAATTTAAAATACCTACTCCCGAGAAGGTAATACATATACCTAGGGATACATAGAGCTTGGTATACCAAGGGTATTAATGTAAATTTGCGTTTAAAATGAGGGGCATCATAGCTTCACATACTATATTCACAACCTTATATATACCCCATTCCCAAGTTCCTTCCTCCAAAAGACGCCAAACACAAACGAGAGAGAAAATAATCACAAGGAGAGAGAAAATAACTGCGAGGAGAGAGGAAATAGCTCTGCCGATAGGAAATTACGACAACGACGACGGAAAAGGAAAAAAACGATTTACGATGACCAAAACCTGATGTCTCCTCGATCAAGTACATATTTTAATCCGAATATTGTTTTAATGTATTAATTCACATTTCGATATGATGATATAATTTTTTTCAGATGATTTGGTTCTAATCGCGGTAATAAAATGTTAGAAACTCGCAATCATTGATTGGTTGTTATCGAGTTTTGTTGCTTATTATCGTTGTTGATAATTTTGTTCTAATACCAAAAATAAAACTTAAGCTTAGAGTCACAAACTTGAACTTGGAATGGCAAACTTGCATGAACTGGTGATAAGAATTTATTGATTATTATTTATTATTGTTATTATTTGAACTCGTGAATTGAACACTCAGTCATTATCAATAAAGTTTGAGTTGTTGAACAAATAAAAATACTACGTAGATAGAAAATAAACTTGATTTTGAGGCTAGCTCAAGTTTTTTTATAGGCTATCTTAAGATGTTTTTGAGGCTAGCTAGCAAAACTTTGAGACTAGTGACGTGGCCTAAGTCGTATTAGCCAATCAAAATAACCTAAAATATCATAAAACCAGTATAGAATAAGACAGGGTCGAACCATAGAGAATAAGTGTTTCAAGTACTAATTATGATCTAAATTATCTAATTAAAAGGGGGTTTATCTGAATGTTTGTTTAACTAAGACTAAACTAAGAATGAGTTGTTTGTAATCAAATAATAAAATGAATCCTAGCTAACTAATATCCACAACAGTTTTAGAGCTTGATCATTGTACTCACTTAACATTTATTTATGATTAATCATTGTGTTGCGGGCTCATTAAATCTCTGACTCTCTAAGACCCTAATTCTTCGTAAGAATAACCTAAGTAAGCGACAGCTCCACTAAGGCCCTAACTATGGGAAAACCTAAGCGACCGCTCTAAGTTAATTCCCCTAGCAGCTCTGCCGTTTTTAGTTTTATCAACACAGAATAGAAAACCTATCAAGTAGATTAATTCTATCTAATTATTCCTTCCCTAATTTCTAATCAGCGACCGCTCAATTATAAATCAGGGGTTGATCAAATAACTATAGTTAGCGACCGCTCAACTATAATTATAACAGATAATAATCACAATTTAATTGAAGAGCAAATTCAACTATTCATGCAACTATTACTGAATTAAAACCAGAAATAATTATATTTAAACCCTAAACAAATAGTGAGTACTCCCAAGCTTTTCAAACCATTACTTCAATTAATGAACTAAGATAATTATGAAATAATTACTAAAAGATGAATTCATAATAAAACTTACAATAAAGATGAATGTGGAACTCTAAGCTTTTGGCTCCACGATTTATTGAATAAAGTCTGCTAATAATATGTCTCGATGATCATAATAAAACCTAACTATAAACTATATATACTAATGGTAATAATAAGTATTTTCTGGCAAGTCAAACTGATCTTGACTTCAGAAAAATCGCCAGAACAGCTCCAATCGACTCGACACATGTCAGTGGAGTCGATTGACATCAATGAACCAATTCCGCCTTTTCTTTAAAAGAGTCGACTCGATTACTTTCACGAGCATATTTTCTTCAAAAACTTCCAGAGGCATAGTCGACTCGATCAGTCGACTCGATTGAGCTTCCAGTCGACTCGACTGGTCTTCAACTTCAGAATTCCTTCATATCTAGCCTCCAGTCGAATCGACATAGGTCAGTCGAATCGACAGGTCTTCAAATCAAACCTTTCTCTGCTTTTCCTCTATCTTCTCAATGACCTATCTTCTTGACTTGAGGTCCGATCCTCTCAAGTCAAGGTCTTCATTAGAGCTCAATACCACATAGGTCACTACGACTTGGCTCGGCAATAATCCGGATCATCAATATACAATCAAAGCACTCCGAATTACATAGTTTTGCTCTAAAACTCACAATATTATACATAACTCACTTAAACCACTATATCTCTCAAAAGTGATCTAAATGTGCCAAATTAAGCTCATTTCGATACGAAGAAAGCCTAATTAAGCCCTATAAAATAGGTCTTATCAAACTCCCCCTTACTGAACTATTGCTAGTCCTCGGGCAATTCATACAACACATAACCACAAGCCAAGCTCTCATAACCACTCAAAATGCATCCGAGTAGACAAATCACCAAGATGCAACAATTAGGAATCCGGCCACCACAAAAACTTAGATTGATTATGTCAAATCACATAGAAGCGATCACAACCTAAATTTTCACAAATGAAAGTAACTAGGAAAAATAACACGAAATCAAGTTTCAAATAAAAGTACTAAAAAGTACTCAAAACTCAACTAATGGTCTCCAATCCTAGTCCTACACCACAAATTCCTAACCACCACTAAACCCGGCTACCGCTCCAACTCCGGTAGCTCAAACTCAAGTGCAACTCTGAAACCCATCCTAACTCCAGCCTATACGTTGCACTAACGAATAACAGGGTGAAATCTCCAGATGAGTGTTGAGAGAAAAACTCTATTTTTAGAGAGGTTTAAGAATAAATGAAAGGAACTTGTAAAGTTGTAACACAGATGAAGAATGCTTCTTATAACTTGAGCTTCAGAACTATTCGCAAAGTCGAAGCGAGGTATGACAACATCGAAGATATAATTATGGCACGACATGCTTGCAGAATTCAGTTCTTTTTTACCACTTCACACATTTTAGGAGCGAAGTTCGGTCAATATGAGGTTTAGTTCCCATATTGAATTACAAACAAAATTAGGCATCAAAAATCATAAATTTTGAGTGTCGACAGGTTATACTTGTCCATTGCTAATTTTTTCTGTCAATCTATGGATCAAGTTACATCTGAGGAAGAAGGGTTATACTAGTTTGAAATGGAAAATTAATAACAATGATGTCTTGTCAACGGGTGACACATGGCGGCATGTAATGCGAATTCGTGCTTTCTAAAATATTGTGTATATTATTGTTCTCACCTTTCATACTAACTTAAGCCTAGAATAGAGACTATTTTAACCATTATGATCGGTTAAACTCCATTTGGTTGGGTAGAGATTTATTTTTCATGAAAACCTCCACCGTAGATTAACGTTTCTTAGATAAAAGTTATGGAAAAATTGGAATAAAAATGGAAGATAGTGGGGAGAAAGGAAAGAGAAATGTAAAAGCTAGGGAAGAAATGTCTTTTCCCGGCCCCTCCATGTAACAAGGAAAATATTTTACACTTAATTAGGCTCCTTGTTTGGTAGGGTGTAAAATATTATTCATGAAAACTGATTCCTCTTTTTTTTTTAAATTTTGAGTAAAACATACTTCTATTAAGTGTTGAGATACTCTAAAGTTGATGGTAGAGTTGGTAGAATTTACTCAATATCGTAATTACAAATGTACAAAATAATTAGTTATCAATGTTATTTCTATTTTGAGTAAACTCTACTGTTTAGACTTCTTTTTCAACTCTACGTATATTACACGATGGAAAACCATTTCCCCTTCAAAATAAAGGGAAAAATGTTTTCCTTCCTTTTCATAACCTCTCTTGTACACTCCTCTCAATACTTCCTTTACTTTCCCTTTTATTTTCCTTACTTTCCATCAATTTTCTTACATGTAACCGAACACAGAAAAATTAATTTTGCAATTGTATTTTCTGATGTAAATTATTTTCCATGAAACCCAACTAAACAGAGCCTTAATAGAAAACTATTTTCCACTCTTTACAAACCAAAGAAAGGAAACCAAGGAAACCATTTTTGCGAGGAACTGTTTTCTTCTCAACTAAGTGGAGCCTAAAGGTGCGTTTTCTTGACTTACAAAAATAAGTTTTAGATTTAATGAGTTTAAATAAGTTTAGGTAAGATCCATTAAGTTGTAACGTCTTATCAATGGTTTTCAATAAGTTCAAATAAATTTTACTAAGTTCAAACAAGTCTAAATGATTTAGATAAAATAAGATGAAAATAATGCATTGGCATTCGATGTGTTGGAAAAGTACGTTGTGTTAATGAAAAAAATTTCTGTTAAATTAAGTATTTATATGTTTAAATGTTTTTCCATGAAAGATAAAGAATATCTCAATATTCTTAGCTTTAACAAAATCATCTATTTGTAATTTTGAATAAATGTTTTTTTTTCAAAATGGTCAATTTAGAAGCATCGCACCATTTCTTGTGGCAGAGACAAAAATTGGACTCCCTTTTTGTCCCAAATTCATGTATAGCCATCGAATATTTGTTTTTTAGTAAGAAAATGATAGTAGTGTTTATCAACTGTGGGGATCGTGTGGTGGCAAATGTAATAAGGAAATTATGTCACGTGCCTATTTCTAATATTTAAATTGCCTATTCCTCACTTGAAATTTTGAGATAAGTTTGCTCCTCTATATTCCTTTCATCGAATATTATCCTTCCTAAACAAAATTGTAATATTTCTAGTAAATGCGGGAATCACATTTTATCAACCGATGTTTTTTTTTTTGAAAAGTATCAACCGATGTTGAATACAATCAAAGTAGTGGTGAAAATCAATCACCAATCACTCTAGGTATATTTTCTTCCGCTATAAATATAAAGTTGTAGGTTTACTAATATAACTAAGTTCAAATAAGTTTTAATGAGATAAAATATGGATAGATTCAAGTAAATCATATTTTAACATTCAAAAAGTTGTAACAAGGTAAAATATGTTCAAATAAAAAAGTTACAGTAAAATTAAACTCTAAAATATGTTTTAAATTTTCAATGCTTTATCTTTGAATTATATTTCACGTATAATGTCTCACGTACATTTAAGGGTTTGTTTGGTCAGACAAAAAAAAAATTCAATCGAAAAAGTTTTCCATGAAAACCATTTTCCGAGAAAAAACACATTTTTAACTTTATTTTCCCTTGTTTGGTTGTAGAGAAAATTACACTTATCTTCTTAAACTCATTTTCCTTTGTTGATAGATGTAAAGTGCGACTTCCCGTACTTAATAAGAGAAAAATATATTCTATTGGTGGAATATACTCCCCTCTTGTCTAACTCAAATCAAACAAAAAAAAGTGAGAAAAATCATTTATTAAGAAAACACTTTTTCTCCAACCAAATATAATGTAAATGTACTTCAAGAACAAAGGATTGTAGTTCAATAGACAATGGTTGGAACAAACAACATTATCTAGTGGTCACGAGTTCGAAGCTCATGCCTCATGGACATGGGGTGCATAAATGGAGGGGTTAGAGCTGTTAGCTAGGCTAGCTTTTATACATTTAAACCACACTTAGAGTTTATTCGAATGTCTACAAATGCAACACCAAACTTTACCCAATAAAATTTACTCAGTCGATTCTTAAAACAGTACCCAGAGGTTCTTTTTTTGTGTGTGTAGAGTAAAGGTAAGACATACCTCTAATGGATCGCCTATCTTACTATTGTACTAGTGGCCACTTTGGACTTGATCCTAAAGGAATGGGCCTATGCGATATCACAGCTTGGGCTTCAACCCAAGATATTCTCTGCTTTGTTCCACCCCCATGAACCATCTTTTAGTCATTTGTTTTTTCTTAAGGGTAAATTTTTATTTTTGCGAGTCAAACACTTGAGGATAGGAGAATTTTATGATTATACAATGTCAACTTAATTAGAGGTACCCTTCTTTAAATTTTCTGGATGCGGAAATCGGAAAGTGACTAATCATTTCAATAGTAGTGCCTATACAAAACTACTTAGAAAACCTCTGACTAATCTAATCCAAAACCTCATCATACGCCATCTTAAAACAAGGCCTTGGTTTAAAGTTTGGCTTCATGACTTTAAGGTTATGAGATCAAATCTAATTAGGGGTATTTTGGAGGTAGGAATTTCCGTTTATCTTTTCCCCTACTCCCAAATGTCAGGCTCAAATACTGGAATAAGAAACTAAACTAGTTGATGTATGTTTAGGATCCTTCTTTTGACCAATAAAGAAAACAAAGGAAAGGTTAGAAATTGCATGAATAAAGAAATCACACCTTTGAGAGATAATTCGAGCAATGAAGCCAAGTAGGTGTACTCAAATTATGTGGCTTCTGCCATGAATAAAGGAAAACTTAAATACTTCATCCGTTTCAAAATAGATGTCACATTGTGTTTAAAACGGATTCCTAGATTAAATTTCTAAAGTATGTTTTAACATATGATTAAACATATAAAAGAACCACCAACTCACCAACACATAACCCACCACCGCCACCATCCACCTACAAAACCACCACCGGTACCACCGCCACCACCAACCACCGCCACCATCCACCTATAAAACCACCACAGAAACCGCCGACATCCATCCCCACGCCACCTCCATCCATAAAACCACCAGTAATCCCTTCTTGATCTCTCTTCTTCTCTTCTCGATTTCTTCTTCGATCTTCTCTTCTTCCCTTCTCGATCTTCTTTTCTCTTCTTCCCTCTTCTCAATCTCTCGTGGTTCACCCCCATCTTCTACTTCCATCTTCGCTCTTCCATATGGGCGGTGGGGTGTAGGCTCTGGTTACGTTAGGGCTCATTTTTGGGTTATGGTGGTTAGGCTAGTTCGTCAGTGGTTGTGGTGGAAGTGGCCGACGAAATTGATGGTGGTGACTGGGGCTGGGTTGCGTGGTGGTAGTGGCTGGAGAATTTTGTTGTATTCATAAGTGGTGGTGGTGGCTGGGTATGGTGGTGGTGGTATAGTGGTGAGAGAGAGAGGGGGGGGTAGGCTAGTTCGTCGGTGGTTGTGGTGGAAGCGGCCGACGAAATTGATGGTGGTGACTGGGGCTGGGTTGCGTGGTGGTAGTGGCTGGAGAATTTTGTTGTATTCATAAGTGGTGGTGGTGGCTGGGTATGGTGATGGTGGTATAGTGGTGAGAGAGAGAGGGGTGAGTGGGTAAAATTAGGAGAGAGAGGGATGGGTGGGTTAAATTAGATTAGCATTAAGTAGGTTAACTAGGAAAATTAAACATGTTTTAATGTAAAAAGTAAGGGTAAAATTGACTATTTATACACTAAAACTTACTAAAGAAGGAAAAAGAGAATGTTGCATCTATTTTGAAACACCTCAAAATAGACAATGTTGCATCTACTTTGAAACGGAGGAAGCAGCTAATTTTATGTAGAACAAAGTGTATATTAATAGTTTCATACCTACTTTTTGTATCTTGTCTTTTTTGTTTATAAGGATTTTATACTTCGTTTGTAAGGATACTGGTCTATGTAATGCAGATCTGGAAAAGCACAAAAAAACAATAATGCAACCATCAAAAACCAATAAAACCTAGGCATATTATGATCAAAAGCTACAAGAATCATAAGCATATCACAGCTTAAGCATGACAGATAATAATAAGCAAGAATTTGCATGGCTATGTCTACATAGTATATAAGTACAGGCCCCTTTAATTAGCCTCCACCGTCCGAAAAGGAAAGGTTAGAAATTGCACAAGTTTGATAGTTGATAAGTAGGGTGAGTTCTTGTTAACATTACAAAATTAAGTTTCAATTCCGATAAATTCGTATGAATTCTAACACGTGATAAAATACACTTTATTAAATTTGAACACGTTTAGATAAGTTTTAATGACTTAAAAAAATCCAATTTTATCAATTGAAACAAAAACAAGGTGAATAAAACCATCCGACATTAACGAGGCTAAAAATGAAGGCTTGGCCGTGCCACCAATTCCACTACAAAGACAAAAGGTAAATCAAATCATTGACAGACCGTGAATGGATAGGATTGATGAATTTATTGCAGTAAACAACTTTGGGTTAATAAATAACACATAATTTATCTAGGAAAAATTGATAAGAATAATCCGACCTTTTGTCGGTCTTCCACCAATGGTACCACCTTCATTTAATCCAGCAATAATCCAGCAATTACACTTTTGGGTCAAGTTTTGGATGGATGAGACTGATTATAATAACTGTGGCATAGAGAATTTAAAGATGGCAAAAGTAAAGCTCGCCCGAACCACAATACAATACACCCAGCAACGAGCACAAGCACGAGGCATGCACTACACAACACATCTAGCAATGGATTGTATGCGTCGTACTTGGAAAGGAAAGCACAACACATCATATAATCACAAGGTACAACTTCGACACTTAAAGAGCAGGACAAAGGACTCCATGGTGGTATGACTAATATCAACTATCAAGGGTCGTAACATGCTAGACCTTGGCTTTGGGTTTAGTTTACCAATCGACACAAGTACAAGTCAGTATGCCATGGCTTGGTTATTCCATGGCAAGCCTCTAAAATAAGCATGACCTCTCTGTTCTTTTGGACTAACTGAACTGAAATTGAGACACAAAAAGAGCTGAACTGAACTGAAATGTTTTTCAACTAATCCAGTCTAAAAGAACAGAGTCCTAATCTAAATTTGACGGTCTCACAAAGTCATGATAGATTAATGCGAGACGATTTTACACAATACTTGCGCAATCACAAAGACAGGAATGGCCCAAAACAAAACAAGCAAGATCTACTTCAGGATGGAAGATTTACTGTCTTGGCCAAAACCTGAGAACCAACATAAATTACTAACACAGCATGAATAAAGCAGAGGTTTAGTTGACCTGAATAAACTAATCTAATGAAACATGATAAAAAGCTACAACTGCAAGTAGAAAGATTAACCATCAATAAACAGTTAACTAAATTTAAGCCGTTGATCAAAACAAGGCTTCACTATCACCTCATAAACCTAAGCAAAAAAGAATCTGATGTCTGTGAAAAGAAAAAAGGGGCATTTTCTGACATAACCATATCAAAAAGATAATCATCTCAAACTAGCATAATCCCAGTTTAACTATTCAATTAGGCAGTCTGAAGTCTGAACGCTCATTTCCTTGTGATATACGGATTCCCCAAGAGTGGACATCCTTCTCTTCTCTAAAAAGCCACTTTGAGCAAATGAACAATAAATCAATACTATCACTACTACTACAAACCACTATTCTATTCTTCTTCCCCCAAACTTTGTGTTACTTTTGCATTTCATCTCTGAGTCAGCTTCCGATATCCTAAACACAGACGTTTCTCGATCACACTAGACATCCACCCAAAAATAAAATTCTTTTTTCTAAAAAAAAATGAAGAAAAGAAAAAAAGCAATCGGCTCTTTTCGATAACACTATGGTTCCTTCACTCTTCTTCTTAAGCTAGATAGTGACCTCTAAACCTCAAATTAAAACAGTAAGTGTATTAGTATTACTTTTCCTGTGCAACCTATCTTTCTCCCCAACTCTAACCTTTCAGAAAAGTGATTCTTTGCATGTCCCACCTCCTTTATCTTTCAAATATTCCCTCCTCAAATACAAATATGATGCCACCTATTCTTTCATAGAGTTACACACCTGCATCTCAAAAGGCCATTATAGGGTTTCAGCATCTTCCTCTCTTCCTAAAAGATGGCTCCAGAAATAGAGGTATGGCTGAATACTCAAAATTTAGGAATAGCATAGATTCTGATTTTTCCTATCGAGTTTATTTTTGTGTTTTCCACTTACATACATCAAATACCCTTCTAAGTTTTGTTCAGTTTTCCTGCCAAAAATATGCAGAGACCTCGAATTACCGAGATACATGTACGCATGGACTGCAATGGTTGTGTGCAGAAGATTAAAAAGGCACTGAATGGCATTGTTGGTAAGTATTCATACAAAATCAAATGTGCTCTTTTTTCCTCATCTTGTCATAGATAAAGCCTATTGCTTAGCACCATTTTCATCTAAATTCGGCTTACATGCAGGAATATATGATCTCTACATCGACTTTCCGCAGCAGAAGTTAACAATCATCGGATGGGCAGATCCAGAAAGAATCATTAAAGCTATAAAGAAAGTCCGGAAAATTGCTACCATTTGTTCTCACACTGAAGCACCAGACCCGAATTCACAGCCAACAGAGCCAACACCACCACCACCACCACCACCAGATGGTGCAGCAGCCCCATCATCAGATGGAGGACCACCACCACCAGCACCAGAAGGAGGGGCTCCACCTCAAGATGGAGGAAACACTCAGCCAGCAGAACCTCCAAGATCAGAAGAAGCGCCCCCTCCACCACAGGAGCCACCAAGAGATCAACCCCCACCACCACAACCACCTGAAAATTCACAGCCTCAAAATACACAACCTGAATCAAACCCTCCAGCTGAACCCCAACAAAGCCAGCCAACAGATACTTTCAAACCTAAGGATGTAGAGGAGGTTCATAAGGTATACCACCATCCGCCTGACTATAGTTACCGATATGGTTATAGGTATGGACCTGCATATAGTCATAGCTATGGTGGACACTGGAGCAGTCATCAAGAACCTAGTTATAGGCATGAAAGACCCTCTCAATCGGTTTATCATGAACCACCACCTCAATCTGTTTATCATGAGCGTCCTAGGCCCATCTATCATGAGCCACCACCTCAACCTGTTTATCATGATCCACCACCTCATCATGTTTATCATGAAACATCACAACGTCCGGTTTATCATGAACCACCACCCCATCGTATTTATCATGAAACACCACCACATCCTGGTTATCATGAACCACCATCTCAACCCATTTACGCTACTCACAGTTACAACATGTACAGGCCATCACCTTCCATCACAGAATACCAATATGTACAATCACCACCGCAACACCCAACTTATGGGATGATGGACCACTACAATATGGATCCCTATCGGCATGGTAGTACTAGTAATGGAAACGTTGCTTCTATCTTCAGCGATGAAAATCCAAATGCATGTACAATTGTATAGGAACAAAACAATTCATTGCCAATGAGAAATCCTATTTTTTTTTGTTCTTCCGTGTTGCTTGGTTGGAAAACTAATGGGCCATAGCAAGATATTACGTGGCAGTATCGTACAGATACAGGCCAGTAATAGTGCCATGACCAGAATGAGATTCTTGCTTGTAGCTAAAGAAGAATTGATGCCCTAATCTGCCTTTTTTCCCTAAGCTAATATATACCCTATCAAGTAAAGATATAAAATTAATATATGTGCACATTTATATTTTCACTCAGCTTTTTATAAAAAAAATCCTATCTAGTTTAAAAACATCAAAAAGGGGGTCTGCCCTACAGAATCAAAACTAATTTTACCAATAAAGGGCTTCAGCATAATTGAAGAGCATAAATTTCATGACATAATTCATAATTTACTGCTCTATATTAAATCCCTGAAACAGGAGAAGCAGCACGTCAACTACCTATACCTTATATTTCAATGTTATCAGATTTTTCACATGTTGGGCATCTTTCTTATTCTTCCTTATTTTAGCACCCTAGCCCCTTTATAAGCTTTACACTTCACACCAGAAATCTGAGGGTAAATGGACAAGTCCATTTCACTAATTTAGATAATTAAATATGCAGATATAGTCCTCACACCCCAGCAATCTCTTCACTCGTGTAGACTCCATTCACACCTAATTACTCGTTATACCATACCAGCCAGTATAGGCTCATACATACCGTTTGGAGGAAACATTGATACTTAGTATAGCTTTAGCCAAATACTGATTAGTACCAATAATCACCAAAGCATTCCACCAATTAACAGGCCTGTAAGAATAAAATGAACTATACAAGCCATAACAGCCAGAAAGGTTTGGTAGCAATATTTTTTGAGTCTTCAATTATGATCTTAAATTAGGGAACTCAGAAATATTTGTCAGCCAAAATACTCAGATACAGCTTTAATATGGCATGACAAATCGAATATAAAGTTCAATATATTAGGGAACTCAGAAATAGAGCATCCTTGTGACTTCCAAGCACAGCTTCAGTTGACCCTGTAGCATTAACTAGCACATACAAGAATTTATGTTGCTGATTAGCTTAGAGACTGCCTACAGCAGATAGACCAGTAGATTAGGGATTTTCCAATCTGCCAGCCATATAAGCTAGAACCTGAGAGCCATAAGCATCTGCTTGGAAGCCAATTCGTTTTGGTTTTAAGATGAAAATTTAATTAAGCAGATACTAAGTAGATAATGTGGAACAAGAAAATTTAAGAAGCAAACACTAGATGAACAGCCGTAAAGGATAAAATATATATTAAAATAATCTATCAGTAAGTTTACACGGTGTGAAATTAAATTTCATACAATGGAAACAATAATGGACACAAAATTGGGCGGTTACGTGCAAGGATAGAAAGAGACATACAGCCCTGCTGACATGTCCCAGTATTCGTGTAGATCATGGTAACCACATGAAGAGAAGCCAGATCTAGCCCACAATGACTGAGTATAGAATGTAAACAAATCAAGTCTTCCACTGGCATTAACATGGTGTTGAGCTGCAAAGCAGACAAAAAGCCCGTCAGTAGCCAACCATCTGACCTTTCTTAAGAGAGGTATGATAGCTTGATACTTTTACTCTGCAACTAAGCATACAGGCATGAAAGTCCTCCCAAACTTACATGGATCAGAATTCATAATTCAGAATCATTATGAATAATTAAGCAATGATGATTAGCCCCCAAACCGGGAAAAAAATTAAGCCACGTTGAGTGATTCACCATAATTGCGTTGTCTATCCTCTCAAGTCACAAGAGACCTTCTGGTTCACCAAGTGAGAAAGCATCTATACTTTCTACCCTCCATAAACAAAGAGAGCTGTCATCTCTTGGATGTTGCTCTGAAATCTTTCACAACTTCCTCCCTCAAGGCTGATGCAACAAGGTCCAATCGTACAAGAAAAAATGACTCAAAAGAGGTGCTTATGGTTAAGGAATAGAGAGTGCTGTTTCGAATATTTTGTGTTACAGGAGGATAGATGTGATAAACTTGCTCACTTGCTTTAACAAACAAAACCACTCAAAACGGCCACCAAACTCATAAAGGGAGAGAAACAGGAGTTTAGAGTTTCTATAAAACATATAGCCACCCCAACCTCCCCCCCCCCAGTATAAGTAGCAAAAAATGAGGATCCGTATGAGACTATATCAGCGATCATTTTCTAAAAAATTAGCAACGGCTATCACCGCCTTATAAGCCACTTCTTAATCTCCATCATAAGAACACCACCACATAAACATCGCAGCCACTGGTCATTTAGACGTTTACCACCAATACAAAGCTTAGAGGAGTCCCAATCCAAGCAAGAAACAAATGAACTTTGATTTTACATTGCCACTTCCACTTCTTTCACTCAAGCAACCACTCAAGAAACACCTTGCTCTACATTCCTGCTATTTAGACAAGCAGTTACAACTTACAAGCATGTCAATCAGCTTATAATGGAAAGTTGACATCACATTTAACACGCCGCCAAAGACCAACCTTTTCACCAAAATAATAGGAGATAAAGATAAAGATAGACATAAACATACAACACTAATGACAAATTTATCAGCTTGCTTCTATATATGCAGCCTTACAGAATTAAAAAAAAAAATTAAAGGACAAGAAATAACCTAATTGGTTAATCGTCATTGTCTTCACTACTAGTTGCAGATTCATCATCTTCTTTACCAAAAATAACTTCATCAATGCCTTCATCTTCATCTTCATCTTCATCTTCACTTTCAACAGTTTCATTATCAGGTACCAAAGGCTGAATCTTCAATTGGGTTGCCTTGTCAATCTATCGCAAGATACATATAGGCCATTAGGTATAAACAGAAAAAATTAATCCACGGAAGAATGTGACATTACAAACCTGAGCAGTCACAAGCCTTAAACGACCAGATAACTGCAACAAAGATCCAGTAGCTGACCCCTTTGATTTAGCAACCTAGAAAAAATACAAAATTTAGCCATGTCACAAAGAAAAGGGGAAAGCATGTCATGTCCAATTATACCTAATTTTACAAAATCCCCCACGAACAGCAATCTGAAAAAAAGTGCATTGTATGCAAGTGGTGTACTTGTAATAGTTGTAATCAGGCTTCCTGTACACTTGCCCATTCATGCACCGTGAATTAGATACTACTGGTCACGCCAACTAATATTTCAATGATATGGACCACCTAATATCGGTCTACAACTTCCTATAGTATCAACTCAAAAAACCATGCTCCATTGAGGCTTCGGATGATTCAATTTTCAGCTTTGATGCAAAGAAAAATTGGCTGAATCACGGTAATTGGAAGTTCAGGTGTTCTCGATGAAGTGAAGATTATTTCACGTCACAAGTGCAAACCCTCATGCCAATACACATGCAACAACACATGCATAAATCAAATTCTTGACAGCAATGACTATAGTGTATACTGTATCCCACATGAGCATCCAATCACACACTAAAATCAATAGCTTCAACCTCATGCTAAATATAAGCACCTGCCAGCTTTACTAGATAAAAGAATGCTAGTGAAAAGAACCTAAAACAACAATATCAAGAGAGCAACATCTCAACTTAAAAATACAAGGCAGCATAAGATATAATCTGTTCATCAGGATGCTAGGACCCAAAATACCTTATTTAAAGAATGAGTTGTAGCATTCTCGGGTTCCTGAGACAAAATCTGATGACCATGATGCATCAATATACTATAAATCCATGGAAGAACAAAGTTTCCACTGCAAGCTCTGTTTATACCAAAAAAAACCCATTCAGTTCACTACTGAGAAAACTTTAAGAGCTAAGCCGAATTTTAGCCTTATTGGTGACTCATAAAAGATCAAAAGCCTGTTCCCATTTCTTAATTAGCTTCCTCCTGACATGTTCACCGGCCAACATAAAAGTGAAAAGATAACTTGTCCATTTATAAAAGCTCTTCTAGGAATTAGATCTTAGGATGAACCCAACAAGGTTGATTCATTCATATGGACGATCCTTTTTAAATAAGACATGTATCGTACAACAAAAAAATTCGCACAAGCTAATTACTAGCTACTGAACCCATCATATAGTCAATGTACCATCAAGAGTTTTCATTTCCCTTTTCTATTCTCTTATCTTTTCTGTATAAACATCATCTTATTGGAGATTGGTGAAGAAACAGGGCCGGTTCAATAATCAATACAGGCGTCCCATAAAGGAAGATCTAAAGCACAAGGAAACCAAGCTTAGTATGGACAGAATTTCACTAAGGCACTGAGCAAAATTTACCTCGACTGCCACGTGTCTACCAAAACATTTAATATCTTGTATGCATTGGTAGGAGGTATAGACAAGATTACTGCCTTCATCTGCACAAAAATAAACAATTATCAGAAGCAAAACATATTTAAAAGGTAACACTTATTATATTCAGAGATCCTTGAAACATAGTATATGATACACGTGTACAAATATCAACCTTCTTCATAGGCACCATAGTTTCAAGATTAATATCCTTTAGTGAGCTGGAAGTTCTCATAGATTTGGATGTAGTGCTATCCATATCACTAATTATTCCAAGAGTTTTAAGTCGATTCTCCATGAGGCATGACATAGAATCAACTCCAGGGACATCAAAATCATCTGTATACAGAAAACAGTTAAATGTTTAAAGCGCATCATTTAAAAACCATGGTGCGTCATTTAGAAGATATACATATTTGGAGATTCTATCAAGACATACGGTCCAAGATATAATAGATCACCTCGAAGATGCTAGACTAGGAGGCCTATGCTCAAAAAAAAAATTTGAACACGTCAGCTTTTGATAAGAAAAGAGTATCTCCATTTTCGCCTTATAGACTATCCTTCATATTGAAAAATTTCTTCCAACGCAATAGGAAAACAAAAAATCACTCAACATATACAGGAGGCTTGGTGAAAAGAATAATTGTAACAAGTAAGTGGACAAACAATAGGTGTACTTCTGACTTCTTCCAGCCCCGTCATGCAGTAGGATATCGAGAACTAAAATTTTCAAAGTTCTAAAGTAGGTAAGCATGCATATTTCAGAAAAACTCTGTTCAAGTGTTCAGTTTCTTATACTATCTTCTCGCCTCTAGACTCTAGTAATTTATCAGTTATTAATCTTCAACATATACATGCACATAAGATTAGCCTCACAACAGTCACAAGTCACAAGCAGGAATGATCATCAACAACAAAAATGTCATAGCTGATCCCATTAAAATGGGGTCTGCTGCATGAGTCAAAATTTTGTCTCCGATGGTAGTTTATATTTATATTCTGCCTCCACTATCATCTATCAAGTGCTACATGCTCCTGACAACCTATTTTCTTCATATCATTTCTAACACCATCCATCCAAGTCAAACTTCGGCCTCCTCCGACTTCTACAGTCTCCGGTATCCCAACAATTCACTACCCTAATTGGTCATGGGTGCATCCTCTACCAGGAGTGATGAATCTGATGATCACTAAACATAAATGAAGGTCAGTAAGGAGTACAGGTATCCTTCCACAAATCCTAACCTAGTGAAAAAACAAGGACTAAGTCTGACCCCGACAACGAAATAGAAACCTCTAGGCTCTAGAGACCTGCTCCTTCCAACCTCAAGCTGACTTAGAAACATTCACATTAACTCCTTTATCAGAGAGCTGAAAACGTGCAAGTTGACAGCAAGCATGTAGGGTACATGACAACTTGACAAGTTTACAAAAAATCCAACACTCAGATAGAAGTATTACTTACCTCTTGTGTCAATGGCTACCGCCTCATTATCGTCAGGTTTGGAAGATTGATCTTGCTTTATTCTGTCGTGATCAAGAACCTTTGGTACCGGAAGCAAAGCTCCTTCTGCGTTGGCACGATCTAGTGCTGTTGCTGTTGGACAATAAACCGACAAATATTAGCCCTGGAAGATCAAAACGGTAAATTCCAGAAAGGACCAAAAAAAAGAATTCAACCCTCTGAAGCAGACAAAGATGATGCCAACTACCACAAGAGTGTTGCAGCTCTATTGTTCTGATACCAGGATTGTTGTGTTGGTGAGACAGAAGCAACAGGTAGAATCATATAATGGTTGACACATTGGCTCCGGGCACAAGAAGATAGCAAATATTGGAGTAAATAAAGACAAAGGAAACAAGGAGGTTAAACTTGACAAGGAACCAGTTTCCAACATAGTCAGGTGTATGTTGTTGCATTTTAGCACACCATACAATTAAACTAAGACACTTATTTAGGTAAAATTTGGGGGAGCTTGGGAGGGCTCTGATTACTATAAATGTAAGGCACCGGTCAAAAATAAAACTTGCAGCCAAACAGAACTTACCTCTAGTTTGTACCTCCAGTTGTTTCTTAGCATTACGAGGCTGGCTAAATGGCATAAGCAACCCGTTCCTAGAAATATTTATCTTCATATCTTCCCCATGATGAACAAAAATTTTCTCGAATGATGGTTTGATCAAGAAACCATGAGCGAGAAACACAGAAATTGCAGCAGGCTCAGCTGAGCTCTGAATTTTTGCAGCATATATGGCAGCTGAAGCAGCCTTGTGATTTTTGTCATAGGTATTCTCTACAGATAAAGAAATCTTGGTAGGTTTTGCCTTCTGCAACTCCTCAATATCTTTCCCATACCAGAAGTAGCACACCCCCACCTCTGAAATGGACAAAACATAGAAACCTGCTCCATCTGCATCACTGCTCTCCACATATCTACAATCGAGATAGACAGAAGGATGTTCCATTGCAAGAACACAACTTGCAGATTGCTTCTTGGTTCCATCTACTGTCCAAACTGCAACATATCTCTCCCCACCAGCAGAAGAGAAAACATATTTTCCATCTTCACTCAAGGCCATACAACGGACAGCACCCTAATACCATCAGCGACAGATATGTGACTATGACTTAGAGCTTGTACGACCAGCACACAAACTTCAAAAATTAAGAATAATAATAATAGGTAAACTAAAATAGAGCATACAGGATGGCCAGTAAACTTCTGAATCTTTTTGTGATCTGAACTAAATATCTTCATTTGAGAAGCTGCAGTGGCTATTGTTTTCCCATCTGCTTGAGGACAACATTGAACCAGTATATCAGCAGAAGAAATAAGATTCAAATGTCACATTTCCAGGCAAATAATCTGCTATAACGCAAATGTAAGAAGCTATAAATATATCAAAGTTCCTACAAGATAAGTGGTCATTATGTTATGGACCACTATGTCCAAAATAAGATGACAAGTTCAATACTAGACAAGTTTGGAGCAGAAGGGAGATGAAGGATGCTACGTCTAAGACTAGGCAGCATCCTCTCAGTGGTTCACAATGTGCTAATACCTACTGCAGATGCAATGTATGGCGGCAGTTGGCCATCTGATATAATGAGGGTCAAGCTAGTATTATTAGATGAGAGGGAGACATGAACAGCTAAATGATATTGTGATACTGTACATACCTGGTGAAACACACATGCTGGACACTGCTTTGGTTGAAGCTTTAAAAGTTTTCAACAAGTTTCCGGTAATTGGATCAACTTCACAAACCATGCCATCAGCACCAGAAGTATAAATGAAAGAACCTCGTGAAGCAAATGAGACAGCAGTAACCCCCCTACACAAACAAAAAAAAAACAATCCACAACTTAATCACACGTCTTGCTGAAGGATCCATTTGCATATGTAATATCAGGAAGTTCAGAGAAAGACTAAAACCTAATTGTCTTTCCGGTTAATGCCCTAGTAAAAGCATCCCAAAAAAAATTGACATCAAAAAGAACATGTGCCAATTGAAAGAAATTCTCCTAGTAAATTCAAAAGTTTAAACAAGTCTTAGCAGCCAGCACAGACAAGAAATATCAGGAACAAACTTGAACCTGCAACAATTGGCGACATAGCCCCTTAACAAAAGCAACATTGCAATTTCTAGATAACATGATCATGATACAAAAATTTAAGTACAAACTAAAGTTTGGTTCTTGCTCCTCTTCCAGATTCTTTCTCCCTAATCCTACTATTTCATAAAGCTCTTGCAAAGATCATAAAAGGCTTATAAAAATTCAGCATCCAGGGCTACTCACCCAGGATGACAATCATTGATTCTCCACTTCAATTGCCCGGCGGAAACATCCAACGCCAATACATCACCACTGCCAGTTCCCAAAACTAACAATGAAGTACCTAACTTTCTTTTCTTCTGCAGCAAGAGAAAACCCCATCAAAATATCAAACACCCAATTTAATTTATGCATTCTAAAAACAATCCAATCGATACACAGCTCATTTAAACAATACCTTTCTATCAAAAGACACCCACTTCATACAAGTGTAATCAATGGAAAGATGCCCTCTTTTCTCCGGCTTAGCAAACAAATTTGTCTCCTCATTAGATACAATATCAGAGAATTCAGTCTGAAGCTGCCCCTTTAATGTATCCCATATCTGAAATTTCCCAAAACAAAAAAGACATCATTTTTAAGCATACCCTAAAACCCTACTAAAACCCCATATGAAAAAACACCCATTTCCACCAAATTCAACCATAAAAAATAAAAACTAACAATTATCCAAAACATTAAACTATAGTTTAGAATTAAATTATCAAACAAATGATAGATTGGTTACCTTGATACGGCCATCACCAGAAGTAATGGCAAAGAAATCAAGAGAAGGGCTAAAACAAGTCAAAATGTCTCTGATATTGGAAGAACCCATCAATTAATATGAAGATTATTACAAAATGAAGCAGAATGTTGAAGAAAGGGGGATTGGAGGCGGCAGAGAACGGCGGGTTTTGAAGCGGGCAACTTGAATAAAGTATACAGCAGTGACAAAACGAGCTTGCGACAATGCTAGAGTAGTGCCGCAGGGCAGAATTTTGTGTTGGAGGGGTTGAGAAGAGGTTTGATGAATCATAGAGGGACATGTTGGTCATTTATATATTAGATTAGCGATAAAATAGTCATTTTATATATTAAATAAGGGTAAAATAGTCACTTAATAGGTAAAAAGAGGGATAATATAGTAATTTAAGTATATAATTACATGCATCATTTAACATGGTATATACTATACATGGAAATATAGTATCTAATACATGGTAGTATACGGTCCAAGTGATTAAAATAAGGTATGTTTATGACAATTTTACTCAAGTAAAATCTAGTTAGAGAACTACAACTAGCTGAGATTAATTGAATAGGAAGATGAGATACGAAGAACAACAAAGAACAAAAAAAAACAAATAAGAAAGAATACCGAGAGTGGTGAGGCGTAAAAAACCCGGGAATAAGTGTTTGAATGAACCGCTGGTGGGCTTGAGTCAATCAATCTACTATGATCAGTGTAAAATACAAGTACAATAAACGTGCTTTCTTATGAATATTAAGTCTAAAATACGAGTGTTAAGTGTAAAATATGAGTACAAATACTCTCTAAGATTAGAATAATTAGCAGTAGCTTATAGGCTTTCGTTGTGCATTTCATTACTCGGTAAACAAAAGCCTACATAGCAGTTCCAATGATACCCCTTAAACCACTCGGTCATCTCTCTTACATAATCTTATGATTATAACATAGAATTAAGAAATGAAGTTATGTTCACAGCTTAAATAGGCGTGAAAACAACTAGTTTGAACTGCTGTAACAGCTTCTTGGAATCTCTGCATGTTGTTGTAATGTAATAGCTTCCTGGAATATAGATAAGTTGTTGTAACAGCTTCTTTTTATATATATATAAATGTAAGGAGAAGAGAGAGGATGATTAGGAGCCCCTCCGCTCGAGGGGAATTCCTAATGCATCATTACAAAGTATTGTAGCTAGCTGAGAACCATGCCAGTCCGTAATACAAATAGAATCTACAGCTAAATTTCCTGCATTAGCTACCCAATCAGCTGCCTGGTTTGCCTCTCTGTAGACATGTTGTATGTTGACCTCTTTAAGAGCTTCTAGATGTAGTTTACAATCTTCGATGATGTTGTCAATTTGCCATGGGGATGAAATTTGCCCTTCAATGCGTTGATAACTAGTTGGTTATCTCCCTCGACGAATATAGTGGAACAAGGATGTTTTGCAGCTTGAAGAACACCTCGATGAAGAGCTGTAGCTTCAGCTATGACGACGGATGAAAGGCCCAAGTTAAAACTTCTACTGAAATGACGTTGCCTTCATGATCACGAATAATTTACCCCGCTGCTGCTTTGGAGTCCCGAACCGACCCATCGAAATTAAGCTTGTAGGCTCCTAGAGGTGGTGGTTTCCAGGCTACAAAGATGGAGTGCTTGGGAGTAATGGAAGCCGCCGAACTAGGGGGGATGGGGGACTCGTAATTGGAGGGATTCACGACGTAGTCATTAAAGTGTGTACGAAATTGTCATTCATACGCATAATGCTTGGCACGGTGGTAAATTCTATAAATATTCAACTTTGCATTGTTGAAGATTAAGTCGTTACGTTCCTTCCAGATACTTCAAAAAATGAAGGTGAGCTTAGCTGCTGTGCTTTTATCTCGTAAAAAATGACGAAATAAAGCTAACACATCAGTGTTGTTTACAGGCAAACCTAACCATTCTTTTATTTGTGATAGCGCCCATAATGTCGTTATATTGGGCAAATAAGGAAAAGATGATCAATTGTCTCCGCTCTATTAGAGGTGCAAACTGGGCAATTCTGAAGCTTCCAAATGGATCTAAATTCCCACTTGGGTATGTCGGGGTTAACGTTGTGAGCTAACCAGTTGGCTGATTTGACTGTAAAATCTCCATGAGAAGACATGCCCCAAACTGGGGTATCCAATTCTATGTTTTTTGGGAGGGGGAGACCCTTCACCATTGCTATAAGATTGTCTGGCAGAATATGTTTCAGCTTGGCCAGATCCCAAGTTCTGTCCACTGTTATAAATTCGGCAAGTTTCAGATTTGTGTCAATCATAGGAGGGTCTGGTTGCAGCATTTCAAACAAAGGTTTGTTGGACAACCAGTTGTCCAACCAAAAGAAATTTTTTGACCCATTGGCTATTTTCCATCTAATGCCTCGTCGTATTAGATCTCTCTGATCCATTATATGCCGCCAAATGGAAGAGTGAGATGGTTTTGGAAGATACTCGAAGAAGGTGGTGTTTTTTAAGTATTTCTGTCGAATAATATTGGCCCATAGATTAGAAGGATCAGTCAGGACCTTCCAAGCTAACTTCGCAAGGAACGCTTGATTTAGAGGAAGAGTTTTCCTTAGACCCAGACCCCCAATGCTTTTAGGAGTACAGATTTTGTCCCATGCAATTAGGGGTAAGCCCTCCTTACCTGGGCCTTGGTTCCAGAAGAATTTTCTGTGAATCGAATCGATGGTGGTAGCAGTCTTACCTTGTAGTAAGGTAGCAGAGCAGGAGTAGTTTGGAATTGCTTCTAGGTTCATTTGAATAAGAGTGTGTCTCCCTGCTTTGGATAGTAAGCCAGCTTCCCAAGATTTGACCTTTTGGTCGATTTTTGAAAGTAAAACCGCTAAGTCGGCCTTAATTGGGCAAAATGAGCTAAAGTTGATGCCTAGATAACGGCCTAGACAAGCCTTTGGGGCCATATTAAAGTGGCTAGCCAAGGTGTCTTTTCTAGCGTTTGGAACGTGCTTTGAGAAGATAATGGCTGACTTGTGGAAGTTTACAAGTTGACTTGAGCTGTTGCAAAAGTCTTCAATAATATTTTTCAGATTGGAGCAACCTGTCTTGGTGGCTTTGCAGAAGAGGAGGCTATCATCTGCAAAGAGTAGGCAGGGGATTTTAGTGGTCTGAGGGCTGATTTGGAACCCTACACCACTCTTTTTTGAGAGTGATGAGGCATTAAGTTGCCTAATGAAACCTTCCATGCATATGATGAACAGGTAAGGCGAGAGAGGTTCACCTTGCCTTAGACCTCTGGTTGGAGTGAACCAGCTTGTTTTATACCCATTTACCTTAACAGAGTAAGAAACGGTAGTAACACATTGTTTAACAAGGTCAATCCACTTATTAGGGAAGCCTAGATGGGATAGACATCCCCATAAGTAATTCCATTCTATTCTGTCATAAGCTTTTTCCATGTCTAATTTCATAGCACACCACCCTATTTTATTGCTAGATTTGTGAAAAGTATTAAGAACTTCTTGGACGATAAGGACATTGTCATGAATGGATCGTCCTTTAGTGAAGGCATTTTGATATGGACTAATGATCTTATCAAGAATGGGTTGGATTCTTGATACTAGGATTTTCGAGATAGCCTTATAAATAGTATTTATAAGGCTGATTGGTATAAAATGGTTGGGTTTTTCCGGATTTGCGTTTTTTGGTAATAGAGAGATGATGGTATGGTTAATGGATGGGGGCAGATGGCCATGTTCAAAGAAGCTTGATATTGCCAAACAAATATCTTTCTTTATTATGGTCCAGTACTTTTGGTAAAAACCAGGGCCAAAACCGTCGGATCCTGGTGCTTTGTGGGGGTTCATATCGAAAAAAGCTTGACATATTTCTTCCTCAGAAACTTTGGTCAGAAGGTTCTGAGATTCTTGATCAGAGAGGATGGGGACCATATGCTGAAAGGCAGTGCATGACGGGGTTGTTTTCGCAGAAGTATAGTTCTTTTTGAAAGCATTTTTCAGCAGGTCTTTGACGCCTTCTAAAGTGTCAATCCAAATATCATCTTCATCTCTTAGTCTGTGAATAGTATTAAGAGAGATTCTTTGTTTCATCTTGTTGTGAAAAAACTTTGTGTTTCTATCTCCTTGGGATAACCAATCCTTTTTGGCTTTCAGCCCCCAATTTGATTGTTTAAAAAGGAGGATCTTTTCCCTTTGGGTGACTAGTCTTTAAGGTGTTCAACTAGTATCGGGTTAAAAGGTTGATTCCATAGTCTTTCCTCTACCTCTTGGATCTTAACAATATTCTGGATGAGTTTGTTAGAAGTGTGTTGGTACTTCTTTCTTTACCAAACCTTAATACTAGCCTTTATTTCCTTAAGGCGAGTTTGAAATCGGAAGAAGCGTAAACCTTTTGGTTTTGAGTTCCAGAGATGTGTGATGATTTTGAAAACCTCTAGGTCTAAAGCCCAAGCTTGGTAGAATCTAAATGGAGTAGGGGGCCTTGGTGGGTTTGAGTGGGTATCACAAATTAAGGGGGCGTGGTCGAAAACTGTGAAAGAACCATAAGTGACTAAGGAACTAGGGAAGCAGTCTAGGAATTCCTGATTACAAATAGCTCTGTCTAATTTTTCGTAAACTATGTATGAGTCATAGTGTTTCTTCCAAGAAAAAGTGTTTTGATGGGTTGGAACTTCCAGACACTGAGACTGTCCTTAGAAGGTTGGCAGGCGTTTGAATTGAGAAAGTGAAAGCGTTCTGCCACCTAACTTACAGAAGGGGAAAGCATCTCATTGAAATCCCCTGCGATTAGCTTAGGTTTATTCTGAGCATTAACATATTCTAATAATTCGTTCCAGCAGGTGTCTTTATCTTATTCTTTGGCTGGTAAGTAGATTCCGGAGACGAAGATATCTTTTTTGATAATCTGAGAATAGATGTGAAGGTGGGCACATCGATCAGATAAGAAATAGTGGTCCATATTGATGTTGTCTCTATTCCAACATATCCAAATACCGCCGCAATGATTAATCGGATCGATGATTAGGCTATGTTGAAAATGAAGGGCTTTGAGTATTCGTTTACTATTGGCATTGTTGGTCATTGTTTCCAAAATAAAGAATAGGTCGGGGTTGAATCTATTTTTTAGAAATAGTAGTTCCACTATTGCTTGGGGTTTCTTCGCCCCTTGAATGTTCCAAGCTCAGATCTTCATATAGGTACTATATTATTTATTAGTTTAAGGTTCCATAAAGTATTATGTTTAAAGAAATAAACGAATACTTTTGCATGCCAAGTATGGATCTAGCCCATAGTTCAAAGCGAGTGATCAAGAACTCGGTTCCAAAGGTACACCCAAGAGAGAAAAACTGGTTTATACATTCAAAAAGCAAAAGAAAGAAATAAATGACAATAAGTTCCATTTTTTTCAATGGATAAGGGAGCAAGACTGTCATGTCTGTTCAACTTCCAAGAGTAAGCATCTTTGACATGCCATAAGTTCACTCCTGTGGTATGAGGAGCTAGAGCCATGTCCACTATCTGAGCTATGTTGGATCCAAAAAGTCTAGGCAGACATTGAGCATTGAGGATGTGCCTATTAATGCAAATAAGGCAGAGACAGATAGTCAGTAAGCAGTTGGTGAGACAAGGTGTGAATAACAACTTAGGCAGCAACCAACTAATCTTTTGATGTTTAGTCCAAAGGGGAAACAGCCATATAGCAACCAATAATTGTTTAAAAATAGGCTCATAGTAATGAGAACAAGTAGAAGCTATTGCAGTAGTTGATAGGTTTTAGTCGTGTCACCTAATCAAAAATAAACCTACGGACCTCTAACTAGGTAGTCAGTGGAAGCAGGGTCGAATCCACACCGAGACAGAGTTTCTAAATCAATATTCAACCAATTCAGCTACTCCAGATGAAATCAGGAAGGAATTAATTAAACTAAAGAATAGACTACAGAAGACGGAATAAATTGAGGATTAAACTATGGAATAAAAACCTAGGGTATTAGGTCGGTCCACCATGCTTATACCAATCAAATAGGGTCAACTACTACCAAAACCTAAGTCAAGAGTCGGGTGATTAGAGCCTATGTTGAGCTATGGTTAAGACTCAACGCTCATAGTTCAACATACGCCGCATATTCACTAACGTAATCAGAACTACTGACGTGTCCTAGGCCTCTAGTCGTAAGACGGATCTGTGCAAACAACTATTAACCACAAGCAACCAACGAAACTGCGCAATAACGTTAATTACTCAATAAAGAACAAACCACATCACAATCACCCTAATCAAGCCCTAGAAATTGATAGAAATCTAAATCGCAATCATGGTATAAACATGGCTTTCCTATCTAACACCCTAGAAAGAGACTACTCAGACATGATCGAATTAACAACGACAAAACTAATTGGAAACCCTAACAATTGCATCATGAACGATTAAATAAATAAACTAAGCAATCAAGAATAATAAAAGAGACTAGGGTAAGAAAGAATACCAATTGACGGAAAGCAGGAACTTTATTGAAATTGAAATAGGTTTGATCACCTCTAAATTAATCTAAAGTGTTTGAATTAAACTAAGAACAATGAAGAATAAAACTAGTCTAAACCTATTGAAAGATGAATAAAAGATGTAAAATAATGATCTCCCTAAATAATGAGGAAAACGGTCTTTATAATACCCCTCAAGTCTAATAAAAAATAGGAAACAAAACTCGAAATCCGCGACAAATGCACCAGACCCGATCGGGCCCGAGCACAGTACCCGATCGGGTCAAACACCAAACTCAGCGCTTTGTCCTCTGGGCCTTCGCGTAGCAGCAGCGTAGCATTAAACTGATTATAACGACCCACCCGATCGGGCCGTGGGCAGCCACCCGATCGGTCCAGGCGACAAAACGCGCCCAGCAGCTCGCCTCATCCGCAGCTTCACAACGAGACCTAGCAGCCTTTGACCCGATTGGATCGGGCGGTGGATGCCCGATCGGGTCTGGGCACATGTGTGCTCGCCCGATCTGATCGGGCATACATTGCCCGATCGGGTCCGCAACTTTCATACCCGATCATAAATACTTCGCCCGATCGGGCCATTTCTGCCCGATCAGTGCACGGAAACCTCCTTTAACTCCTTGGCTCTCTAATCTTCACGTTTAGGGGTCTTGGGACCTCCTAAACTATCCATAAAGCTCGTGAGCCATCCTACGTGCCTCGTAACATCTCGTAAAGCCGTGGTTGCTTCCAAAAGGCTCGGGAATAAGGAGAAAACTCCATAAAACCTGCAATTCAATACTAAAACATGAAACCACTACTACATACGATAGTTAGCAGAAAATAGCTCCCAAGAGCTCCAATGACGCACAAATTAGCTTGTAAATAAGGGAGAAAACTCTATATAAATACGTGATATCAGTAGTACCAAGGTGCAACAGGCCTAAATTACAAATAAGTAGCTTATACACATAATTAGTGTTGTTCCAATGCACATTAGGATAGTATAAACTCATAAGAGGGGGTGTCCATGACAGGTGTAATGTTCTTAGTGATGTTAACTGAACAGAAAGAGATAAGCAACAAAGCTATGGAGTAGTAGCTAGCTAGGCTAGTGAGCCTAACCAGGTCATAAGTATTATGCATATAAGTCTGAAAAAACATGGGTTTGTGCATGGGAAAAAAATACAAAAGAGGAGAAGTTCATTTGACAACCTGTTAAACAAGAACAGAATCAAGCTATTGACAAAAGTAGCAAGTTTAGACCAGTAATAACAAGAACTAAAACTCCCATTCCATAACCAAAAAGGAATCAAAATACAATCATGGGGCAGCAAAAGAAACCTGAGAGAAAGTACTAAGAAAATACAAAGATTGTTTGATGAGACTAGTAGCAAAAACAACAACAACACTAACATCAGCTTAGTACAATCCCAGGTTTGCAAAAGATGAATTAGAAATTTAATCATCCTTCCAGTTAAGAGTTGGAAGAAGAGGGTGAATCCTCCCTCCTTCTTCTTTTTGAGCTTTCAACAGCAGCAGTACTCATCTCCACATCAGGGTTATGGTGGATGATTCCCATAGGCTGAAGAAAGGCTATATCCATCCCATCCTCTTCTTCTTCAGTGACACCAGTAGAATTAGAAGGAATAGGATTAGCAGCAGGTGGGGCCAGCTGAATAGTGTCTGAACTTGGGATTTGAAAATCAGCAAGTTTGTCAAAGGCATTAGACAAATGCACTTTGGTTTGAGAAGAAGTACCAGTAACAGAAGTGGTCTGTCCATGTTGGGGTATAACACAGATGTGAGGTGAATTGTGCTAGGGAATTGTCTTTTCTTAGGAAAGGGTTTGGTGTAGGGCTTAGCATTATGAGGTTTAGGTCTTCCCCTTCTCAGTGGTCTGACAAAGAGCCAATTATTCTCAGGTGCAGATGGGCTGCACTTATTGAATCCTGGAGACAGAGAGCTTGCTTCTAGTTTATCCACAACTAGGTCAAGACAGGGAGGGGGCTTCTTAGGGCAGGACACAATAGAATGCTCATTCAGACCACAAAGAGGGCAGACTATATGCACTCCCTCATATGTCAATAAAAACTCAGTGGAGATACCATGGACATTTCTGATAGTTATAGACCTTGGGACAGGTTTGGTGATATCTATGTTAAGGCAAACTCTAGCAAATTGGGCCTTATCATCATTTTGAAGTGTAAATCTATCCAACTTAATCAAATTACCAATTTTTATAGTTGAAGTTCTAAGGTGATTAATAGTCCAGAACTCATTGGGGAGGAAGGGAATTTTTTCCCACTAATCAACATGGTTCACTTGTTCCTCATAAGCATTAAAACCTTGTTTCCAAGGTATTAAGGCAAAATTTAATCCCTGTACAAACCAGGGTCTACCCTCCCATACAATAATCTTATCATTTGGGTTAGAAAATTCAATAAGGAACCAACCATTAGAGAGGAAACGAATTAGAACCTTACCCTCAGCAAAATTCCAGTCTCTTTTTAGTCTTGTTTGAACAGCATCAGAATGAATGTGCTCTCCCCACACCTTCCCAAATAAAAAAGTAGAAGCTAGTTTGTTTATTTCTTCCTCAGTTAGGACAAGAGCTTCCACAATTATGGTTGGGAGAAAGTCATTGGCACATTGTGAGTCATGAGTATTTGGACTCCCTGAGGAAATGGGAGAGGTAGGAGTAGTGTTACTGTCAGTATCCATTGTTGTGGTGTGTAGGATGTTCTGGTGAGTGGTGAAATCAAGAGGCGCAGCTGGAATGAAACTAGAGGTTCAGAGTTAGTGGGATTGGCCCCCTGATTGTGATTGGGAAAGGAAGTAGCAGAGCTCTGTGGTTGGGATTGTAGAGCCTTGGCATAGCTAAGAGGAGGAGTAGAGTCAGACATTAAAGAAAGGAGAGCAAGGTATGAGAGTAAGGCAGAAATTATTAGAGCAGCTAAACTAGAGAAGTAGTTCAGTTTGGTGTGAGTTAGGACTGAAGAAAAGGCAAGGTATTTATAGGTAACACATATAAGAGCAGTGAGGTTTGAAAACTGATAAGAGCTAGTTACATATAACACCCAATAGCAGTAAATTACACTACAACTAGCAATTAACCAAATTAGAGCAGTGATACACTTAAGCACTACACAGCAAAACCAACGCAAGTAATGATCACAGCAAACCCAAGGCATATGATAGAATCTAGGCATATTATTATTGCTAGTAATTAATAGGCCTAGGCAATAAAGCTTGATTAGACAAAAAATTAAAGGGAAATAGAGGAAGTTGCAGAGGCACTCCCTTGTCATTGGCTGAGCTCCATTTTCAGAAGAGAAAAAATCCCAAATCAGCTCATTTGCTAAGCCAAACACGCCTAATTGATCCGCTGCTACAATAATGATGGTGGTGTCCTCGATTTGAGTGCTTTTTTCCTGCTTGTGCAGTTCCAGATCTTGGATGAGAATCAAAACTCTTCGTTTTTCGCAAACCGTAGTGTGATTATTACCCTTTCTCACTATAATCTCTAGATTAAATTCATAGCAAAGATGTAACATCCCGTCAAAAGTTGACTTAAAAAAAATGAATAATAAACAAATAATAAAGCAAGTCAGTGGTAGCGGAAATACCACCGAGACGGAAATATGCTACTCTATGGGTAAAATAACTAAATAAGTCAAAATCATAATGTAGATATAAGCTCCAAAAAGTATTAAAGGATGAGGTCCCATACCCTCACCTCTACTATCTCAAAACCAATCGTAACTCCAAACACAATATCTAAAATAAAATCCATTATCCGAAATAACCTTATTAAACGTTAAAAGACAACTAAACTACTACCTAAGACCCAAAAGACCAGAGGTCCTAATGTCTAACTCATAATGCTCGTTTACTATGACAAGCACTACACTGAAGCTCACAAGGCCGGATCTCACAACCCCGATCCAAACGGTAACAACTCTAAACTTCAGCATCTGCAAAATATTCAACAAATATCCACAATCAGTGGGGAGTAACTAACAGCTCTCCCAGCACAAAGTAGGATAAAAAAAGTAATCTTAAATACAGTTACAATAAACATTACGCTAATAACTACATAAAACCAAATAACAGTAACGGCAATAAAAGAGCAAAACACTACTGGCAACATGCTTCAAAATTAAATAATTCAAGTAACGGCATGGCATCTCAAGAAAACAGACATAAGCCAGATGACAGAATAATAAAACTGAAATTAGTATATCTAACGGAATTAATATCAATTTAACAGAATAATAAAACTTTGAGTAGTTACAACATCAAATTAATAACGAGAGAGCGAACGCTAGTGACCCGCAACCCACTTCCTCAGGAAAAGTCAGATCGAATCTCCAGAACGGCCTATGGGTTACGTTCCCTACCGTCTGTGTCTAAGAATGGCCATACTCCCGATGCGGGACAGTACACGCAATACCTCCCGACCTCTCGGACGACAACAAGTCCTAGGTATCTCCAATGTAGGGTAACACCCAACGTGATGTCCCCTAACCTCTCGGAGTGCATGTTAGTTACCTTTGGGACACCGTCCCTTAGGCTACTCAACTCAAATAAAACCAAACATCAAAAGTACTAAAACATTACATTATTCTTCAAATCAACAAAGGCGTTATCTGAGTTTGAGTACAAAGTTAATTATGATCGAGTCACAATACCCTCCGTACATAACTCTTGGCGAAGTAATGCTAAGGACAGTGTTATCCTCCCCCGAGCATTACGACGTCGATAACTCAAATAATTAAATTAACAACATGGTTCAAATGACATAAAATTATACAAAATAAATAACCCAAAGACAAGCTAATCAAAATAATAACGTACTCGCAAAGTCAAACCGTGCACCTCTAAATTGTGTCGTATACCAAAAGTATATATAAATTTAAATCATTTCACAAATCTTAAAACTAAACTATAATCAAGTTATAAATAATGAGTAATTCCACAAGTCCTAAAATGATCCATGAACTTATTGCAAGCCAATAAAATAATAAATTTGCTATAAATAAAAGGAAAAATTGATAAGAATAATCCGACCTTTGGCCGGTCTTCCATGAATGGTACCACCTTCATTTAATCCAGGTATAATCCGACCTTTGACACCCATATTCTCTCAATGGTCCCTCACCTGTTGGTGACCTGCAATTACAGGTAAACTCTCTTAATTACGTGATTAATAGCTAATTAAGTATATTTTAAACATAATATTTTAATTAAACCATTAAATCAAAGTTGTTAAAAAAAACTTATGAAAAACCCACCCTCCCCCAGCCAACCCCCACCCCCTCCCCTCCCCTTCCCCCACTGCCGCCACAAGAAAGCCACTCCCACCACCCAGACCCCACCGGAAACCCCCCCCCACACCCAGACCACGCCGGAAACCCCCTCCCACACCCAGACCGCGCCGAAAACCCCATCACCACCAACGTACACCACTCGAAACCACCTCCCAACCACCGCATACCCACAACCAAACACCACCGGAAACCCCCTCCCTACACCCAGACCGCGCCGAAAACTCCCTCCCCACCCCCAAACCACACCGAAAACCCATCCCCACCAACGTACACCACTCGAAACCACCTCCCAACCACCACACCCACTCGAAACCCCATACCCACAACCAAACACCACCGGAAACCCCCTCCCTAACCTCAGACCGCACCGAGAACCCCCTCCCAACCACGCACATCACTCGAAACCCCCTACCAAAGCTTTTTTTCTTCTCCACGTCCGGCGAGGTGGGGTGTTTTCAGGACAAGGGGTTCTTTTCGAGGGTGGGGGAGGGATGAAGGGTGGTTTTAGGGGGCTGGGGTGGAGAATGTGATGTTTTCCGGTGGTGGGGGAGGGGTGGCAGAGGTGGGGAAGGGGAGGGGAGGGTGGGGGTGGGGGTTTGGTGGGGGGGATTTTTTTTAAATAAAAGTTTTTTTTTAATAAAAGTCAACGGTAATTTTTGATGGTCAAACAGGTTGCCATCATCCTGTACCATTGAGAGAATATGGGTGTCAAAGGTCGGATTATACCTGGATTAATTGAAGGTGGTACCACTGATGGAAGACCGGCCAAAGGTCGGATTATTCTTATCAATTTTTCCTAAATAAAATAACTTGCTATAAACTACTACAAGAAATTTCTGTAAACACATAATCACTCCTTAAGAAGTCAAACCATGCACAACCTATTCCAAGAAATTGTAAACTAACAAAACTAATGAGGAAACTAACCAAAACTTGCTGTAAACACAGAAGCAACATGCTGTAACTAAGGGGGAGAAATAACAGGCGGACAGCACAAGTGTTGTGCGCTGGCGGCAGCAACCACGCAGCACACAGGTGCTGTGCGCTGGCAGCAGCTACCACATAGCACACAGGCTGTGCTCTGGCAGTAGAAACCACGCATCACCCCGAGCAGCAGGAGCCACGCACAGCGCTGGTTAGCGGCTCGATGGCCCTCATGGTCGTGTTGTGCTACTGCTCGTACAAGACGTAACTCCCAACGGTTTTTCGAAAGACAAAACATCAACATACAGCCTCATACATTGCTAACACCCAAAACCAAGGGTCATATGATTCAACCAAAAACCAAATCCAACCCAACCCAACCGAAACCGTCATGCTCGATTCAAAACCGTGCGTGATAAAGACAGGGACAAACTAACATTCTGGGCAAAGTTAACAACACCAAATAACACTTAAACATACTCCATTCCATTCAAACAAAACAGAAAAAAAAATTACTCAACATCAACTACAACTTCCGACCTTCATACGTCAAATTACGGCATCTAAAACACACATATTTCAGCATGATCACTTCATATACGCACATTAGAACACACTAAAAATCCTAAACATGATTCTACATAGTAATATCTAAACTAGGAATGGCAACGGGTGGGATTTGGGTCGGGTGAGCCATCACCCGCATCCATCACCCTGTTAGATCAACTCTCATCCATCCATCCGTCACCCGGTTAGACCATCACCCGCATCCATCCATCCACCACCCGCGGGTGAACCGGGTGGACAGGGTGATCTTCCATTTAAGACAATTGTATGAGAAAAGTTAAATCAAACTTGTAAAATCACAATTTATATATTAACTTCATGTCAAATTAAGATTAGTTAAGTTTATGGAAACATGTCGATAGTAATCAAAAGAGAAAATTATTATACTAATGTAGATAAAATGATAAATATTTAAGAAAATGTAAGAAATGGGTGATGGAGTGGGTGATAAGCGGGTGATAAACGGGTGATGGATCGGGTGATGGATGAAACTTTCTCACCCTAATCCATCCATCACCCGTTACACATACACCCGTCACCCGTCCATCATCCATTTAACTCGGTTTTTCACCCTTTTATTTTTTTCGGGTGGAGCGGGTGATGGATCATCCATTAGATATTGCCATCTCTAATCTAAACTAACGGTACTAAGACTACGGTTTTAATCCTATTAAGCTAAGCGAGTCGTTAGTTACCTTGATCGTCTCGTGGAGTGCAAGTAAACCACCGTGTAGCAAGAACTAGGAATGACGTGGAAATTCACCTTCGACGCCGTCTACAACCACGAGCAAGTACACTTGAAATCAATACCCAAAACTTGAAGGAATAGCTTGTAATAATACCCACAAACTGATTTAGATTATGACAACGCACACAAGAACCGATTTTATGAGCTTTTAGAGTATGAGAAGCGTGTAAGAAGAGCAAGGGAGATGAGAAGATTTTTCTATGTTTTGGTGAGGAGATGCGTGAGGTTGAGAGCAATTGAAGAGTGGAATTTCTGGTTAGAAATAGCAAACAATTAGGGTGGTGTAATTGACAAAATTAATGGGGAGTAATAAGGGGTGATTATTAGCATTGATGGAGTCATTCAAAGGGGTGAGTATCTTGTGTGATTAACGTTACAATTCAGCTTTAAAATACTGATTTGGTCCCTTCTAATCTCCTTTGACGGCGGCTAAAGATTTCGGACCAAGGCCAACCAAGTGTAAGTAATCAACGTGCATTAAAGGGTTCAAAAAAAAAAGGTTTTACGCTTAAAAATAAAATCGTACGCTACCCAAGCTTATAAACTAAAATTGCTATGAACATTGTAAAAGAAATAATTACGCATGCAACGACTATACACATATATAATTTAAACATAAATATATATATATAATTTTTTGAATATAAACATAAATATCGACATTAACTAATATAATTTAACGCGCGAAATTTTTAGTAAAAATTTGGGGTGTTAAAAAAGATCTTTGCATAAAGATCTAGTTGAGGGTGATGGAAAAAGGCGGTGGTTTGGCTGTGTTAACGGCGGTGTGTTTGGGCTTTTAGGGTTGTTAGGGTTCCATTCCTTCCTCTTTTTTCTCCCTCTCTCTCTAGAACTCCTTTTTCTCTCTAGAAAATCCATCTCAAGTTTTCTTGAAACTGGGGCTTAACAGCTTCTTGAAATCAAGGAATCTGTTAGTATATTTGTTTAGCTCACTTTGACCCAGTATTCTACTCTGTTAGGCATGTGAGGGGTATGCTCACTTTTTATCTAATCGATTTTGACTTGGTTTCATAACAAACTTCCCTATCTTAGGCTCGTGTTGAGTCATAGGTTGACCTGCTACAAGTTGTCAACTACGAGCTTGTACGTGGTAGCTGGTAGTAGCTAGCTGGAGGCTGATTCTCATAAGCTGGTACTCGCAAGTTGGAACCTGGGAACATGGAACCTGCAAACCTGCAGAGCTAGGTTAGGAAATTTTGGACATAAAAAGGTATATACACAGTAGCATAGTGTCCAAATTAAAGTAAAAAGTTACATGTTTGAAAACATCTAACTGTTATACGTTTATCATTTCTCGGTTAAGAACATGTACAAGTTGGTTAAATGAGGTAATCATGAGTGGTCCGCTCTATTGACCTAATTGAGCCGGACTGAAAAAGAATGGGTTTCGCCATTTGGGGCATTATTGCTAAAAGTGGTTTCAGGTGAAAGCCAAAATCCGTTCTAAAAGCTTGTTTTGGCTTGTAAAAATCGTTCCAATTTTGCGAGTAACGAACATGATTTTTATACTAAAACTCGACTCGATTGGGCCTGATTTGTTAAAAAAGCTTTAACTAATTCTAAAAAATGTATGTTATATTACGTCTTTTATAACTGCTTTATAGAGAAATACTAAGATTTGCATAGTGGAACTATTGTAATTCTATGTACAATCTTTATGATCGAATGCAAATATTAGTTTTCGAGTAACAATTTGTATATATGGAGGGGGGAAAATTGCATCGAGCAAAACTAGGATTTTCTCATGAAGATACAGTAATAGCTTGGCCGTGTTTAGTTGTGAGTTTTTGGCGGCTTGGGAGCATATTAGAGGTATGACCTACAAAAAGGAGTTGTAGGTCATAGGAGAGAGGTTGGAAATTTTGATTATAAGAGGGAAATGAGAGGGAACGCGTAATTATAACAATAAGAGGGAATATGTATGATTAAAGTCATTTTCACGTGTTTTTATGAGTGAAAAATAGATTCAGAATAGAGAGAATGAACAATAAGCTCAAGTACATGAGAGAGAAGGTGAAGAAAAGAAGAGAGAGACATAAGATAAACTGATGAATTTCAAAAATGGAAGAATTTCAAAAATATTAACACAATTATAGTATCTTGTTAAGTTTTGTGATATTTTACAAATTTGGACTAACAAAGATAAGGGTGAAAACGTGGGAGTTTTATACTTCCTCCGTTCTTTAATAAGTGGAACAGAGAGAAAGTGGGAAGAAACCAAGGAGTCTAGAGAGAGAAAGTGGGGACCATAATTAAGAGATGAGAAGTTAACTTAATTAAGATAAAATATAACACTAAACATGTTAATAATCAAGTAATGAACCTCCCACGCAAGAGGCAACTGCCAACCCGCAACCCCCACCACCACTGACTGCCACCCTCAGAAGTCCCCCCACAACCACCGCAAACAACCCTAACTCCACCAGAAACCACCGCAAACAAACCCAACTCCACCAGAAGCCACCGCAAACAACCCCAACTCCACCAAAAACCACCGCAAACAACGCCTAAGCCACCGAAAGCCACCGCAAACAACGCATAAGCCACCGAAAATTACCGCAAACAACACCAAAGCCACCGAAAACCACCAAAAAAATGCCTAAGCGAAGGAAAATCACCGAAACAACCTTGAAGCCACTAAAAAGAGCCCGCAAAACCACCCTAAGCCACCAAAAACCACCCAATTGTCATGGATCTATAATCTAGGGTTACCATTCTTCAAAGAGAAGAAAATCTGAAAAGAGGAGTCCGAAAATGCAAGAGATCGAAGACGAGAGGTCGAGAAAAAGAAGAATGGAAAAAAGGAGGCCGGAAAAGAGAAAGAAGGAGCTTCGCAGAGGGAGAAAGGCTGGTGGTTGGGTGGGTGGTGGTGGTTCTCTGTGGCTGGGAGTGGGGAGGAGAGAGAGTGGTTGAGGTGTTAAGTGAGGGAGTGGGGGAAGTTAATTAAGTTTAGGTTAGGGTGGAAAATCAAGTAATTAGATATGTTTAATTTGGTTGAGTAAGGGTATTTATGTAACTTTGTCTTGTAAAATTTTCCATTTATAGAAGTGTGTCACTTATTGTGACATTTCCTAAATAGGAAAGTGTGTCACTTATTAAGGGTCGGAGGAAGTATGTGATTTTAACTAATGTTCCTTGTCAGTTGAGTAACAAAATTGAGCTCTTATTTGTATGATTTGTTATGGTTGGAAGGACTAAACAAATAGAGTCAAAGTAGACAAAAAGCTAAGGATGACTGTGCAAAGTGGCCTGTAAAGGCAAAGATGCACGGTTGACTATGCGAGAAATCTAATGACTTATGTGTGAAATGTCTTTCTTGTCCAACCAGGCGCCCATGTGCGGAATCTCAATGAGACTTTATTTTAGCATATTTTGTTATCAAACCGAAGCCAGAATAGTTAGCGAGAATTTCGATTGACCATTCTTTATTACCGTATTATTAAGTCTAAACTTTAGTTTTCTCTCTTATTACTTTTTTGAAGATTCAATAAACATTGTTGATTTTGCTTTACGTTGTTCTTCAATTGATTGGTATTTGTTCTCTACTTTGTTTTAGTTTCACGAATTTTAGTTTATAATAAAAGTTTCGATATGTATTATGTATTAATCGTGAATAGAGATGGCAATGGAGCGGATCTGAATAGATATAGATCCAAAGTCCGTTTTCCAAAGTAGATCCAGATATGCCCCTGATTCGTCGATTCCCAAAAACAAGGACCCAAACATGCAGATTCTACTGGTATACAAATCTTAAACGAACCCAATATTTCATTACAGAAAAGGAAAATTTGACAAGAAAATTTTTACCTTTGTCCAATCTTCCACGACTGGTACCACCTTTAGATAATCCAGGTATAATCCCATCTTTTATATGCATCTGCTAATAATGGTATGCCATGGCATGTATATTGTTTGACCGGTTAAAATAATCGTTGACTTTATTTTATAAAAAACCTCTCCCCCACCTCTACCCAACCACTCAACCCCCTCCCTCACCTTTTAACCCTCCCCTCTACCTCCCCCACCCCCTGCAAATACCCCTTGCCAACCCTCCCACCACCGAACTCACTCCCTTCCCCACCCCCTACCACCCCCGCAAATACCCCTTGCCACCCCTCCCACCACCGAACTCACTCTCCTTCCCCACCCAGCCCTAAAACTCCCTCAAAACCACCCCCCTCCTCCACCTCGCAAGACCCCCTGCCCCAGAAAACACCCTAACCATGCTGACAAACCATCAAAAACCCTTCCTCCACTGGCGGGGAAGGGTTTTAAGCAGTGGAGGAAGGGTTTTTGATGGTTTTCCGGCGGGGTGGGGTGCTTTCGAGGGCAAAGGGGGTTTTGTAGGGGGTGGGGTAGGGTGGGGGATAGTTTCGAGGGAGTTTCAGGGTCGGGGTGGGGGAAGGGAGTGAGTTCGGTGGCGGGGGAAGGGTGGTAGGGGTGAGGGAGGGGAGGCAGGTAACGTGAAGTAGGGGATGGGGGAGGGTAAAAAGTTTTTTTTTTATAAATTTGAAATAAGACTGTAATTAAAATCTAGGTTTAAAATATACTTAATTAGTTGTAAATCGTGTAATTAGTAAAGATTACCTTCAATTGTAGGTTACCGACACGTGACATCCTATTTTGAGCAGATATACCCGAAAGCTGGGATTATTGTTTGATTATCCAAAGATGGTACCAGTGGTGGAAAACCGGGCAAATGTCGAATTTTTTCAATAATTTTTCCTTAAAAAACGTATAGACAATTATGTGTACCTTTTTTAAATGCAATATGATTGTTTGCGAGTAACGATTTTATTATAATTGTTACTTACTTATTGTTTAACACATTGCACTATAAGAATATTACATTTTTACCTTATTTACATAATATTTTTAATAATCTAAAAAATAAAATTTGGATCTCAAAAGCCAAATCGAGATGCATTTTTAAAACACGGATCCGGATCCAGATTCTATAAATTTAATATATGAAGATCCAAATCTGGACGGGGACCAAGATCCATTGCCATCCCTAAATCAATAAATTTTTTCTTCTTAGTTTACTATGTAATTGTTCTTAATTTCCATGAGTAAGTGGATTAATGCTAGAGCTAAGTGATCGAGGGAAGCGACATTTGTACCACTATGTTGTTGTTGTGAATTTCTTCGATAATTGAGTTTTGCTTAGAGTTCATTCTGATTTGTTATTGTTGCTTGATTCATTTAATTGACCAATGTCATGAGTTAAAATCTCTCCAATAACTGTTAGAATCAAACGGTCATACTTTTATATGCTTAGAGCAATTGGTAAATCTAATTATGTTAACTACCATACTGCATATATCGATTTAAAAGTTAAGACAAGAGTATTGTGGAATTACAACCCTTGCTCCAATTACTGAACCCTAGACCTGAGTATTGTAGAATTTCCTTATTTTATTGGATTAGTATAAGCATGGTGGCCGAGCTAATGCCCACATTTTCAAATTTGTGACTTATTTATCATTTTGTGGATTCAACCCTACTTACCCTACTATCTTGTTAGGATATTTTGTTAGGAAATATTTGATAGGTATACGACAACATATTATGCGTGATGAATCGAGTGTGTAAAAGGAAAATTTGTGAGAAACCATATAAACTTTACATTTTTTTGAAAAAACCGGCATTTACTATTTTTTTTGAATCTAACTATTACTTCATCTGTTTTGCAATGCTCGCAACATTGGCATAGTAACCACTATTCATTTACCAATCTTATGCTATACTTTTTCACAAGTGTATAAGAAAAAATTTACCAAGCAGTACTTGGTCTAGTGGTAAGGAGAGCATCCTTCTAACCTCAAGGTTGGGAGATCAATCCCCATTAGTGGAAATTTGTGGGTAGGGATTCCCCTTACCCTTCCCCCCTACTCTCAAGTGTTTGGCCCATTATGACTCGAGCGGGGTCCAGGCCGCTTCTTCTTACAAAAAAAAAGTATAAGAAAAAATTTAGTCAAGTGGGGTCTTATTTGATTCGTCTTAATGCATAGTATCATAATATCAACTTTTTGTAATTTTTACTTATCAATAATTAGAGTATTAAGGTTCAAAGTATTGGATAGTGTGAAAACAAGAAACGTTGTGAATATTGCGAAACGGAAGAAGTATAACTATGCAAATTTTGTTATGCTTTACTATAATGTTGCAAAATTTTGTGAAACACCATTTTTTAACGAAAAATGTTAACTTTTCCGTTTGATAGAGCTCACTCACCATCTTCCATCTCCAATACCACCACCTTCCCAGCTGCCGCCACCATTGCCACCACCAACCTCACTCTAAACCTTCACCACCACTCACCAATCACCACCCACCACCTCTACCTTCAAAAGCCCTAACCCCTAAATTCACCACTCACCGCCTCTACCTTCAAAACCCTAACCCCTAAATTCACCATCAACCAACCACCACCACCACCATTCAATATTTCGCCACTAATACACACCACCACCCACCTTTGCAATTTCACAACCAATCACCGTCTTCAACCTCTTAAATTGTCACCAACTAATCACCGTCACCACCACCATTTGAAATTTTGACACCAACCACCACAACCCAACTACAAAACCTTAAACTTCATAACCCAATACGAAAAACCTAACCCTAATTTTAAAAAACCCCAAAATTTTTACTATAAACCCAATTTTATTTCGAGGGGGTGTTGATTTGAATGTTGAAGGTGGTGGTGAGGAAGAAATAAGATGTTGTTTGACTGTGGAGAAGACTAGAAGAGGGAAGATGAGTAAAAGGGCCCACAAAACGGAAAAGTTAATGTTTTCCGTTAAATGGTGATGCTTCACATACAAAATTTTGCAAAGCTATATTAGGTAAATTCAAGGAAAAAGTAAATGATGTTTTTTTCCAAAAAGTGTAAAATTTATAGTAGTTTCTCACAAATTTTCCTGTATAAAGTGATGTCTTATGCCTTTATCTGGGTGGGAGCATTGCCAGAATGCTCGCAGAGCTACAAAGATATAGTTCACGTAATGATGGTGACTCGAGGTCAAGTGAGGCCTCGATGTGGCTTTCGTTGTACGCCGATAGTTTGCGGCAATAGGTGGATGTATGTTGAATGATGATCTTAGGAGTACGCATGGCTGTTTATTTGAGGCATGACATTTACTCGTAACAGTCTCGAGGTGGAAGATTGTTGGGTATTTGGTGAAGATAAGGTATGAATCTGAAAAAGCACGAGCATAATGAATGAAACGAGTAAGAGGAAGTGAAGGAGGTTACATTCTAGGAGCCACGGTGCGCAATCCAAGTGCTCAGGTGCACAACTCCACCCATGCGACAATGAGATTGATCATCAATTGGGGGGTTATTAATACTGTGTTACTTACTCAGTTCTAACTTTTGATCCTGACCAGGTAGAAACAATGTCGGGATTAATAGTTTATCTTGTTAGCCATTTCCATGTTCTTTTCGGATTAGGCTTCACCATTATAGAATTACAATTTAGAAGAAAAAAGAGATTTAGATACAAAAGGCTAAGAACTTTAGAGAGAGAGGTTAGAATGTGTTAGAGATATTATTTATAAGAAAAAAATATGGTAATATAAGTATGTTAGGCAAATACTTATGTCTTAGGGAAATATTATTTTGGGAATATTTTCATCAAGTATTTAATTAGTATTAGGAAAGAGTAAGGCTATGTGGCACGTCGTTTGTGGTCATTTTAGATTGTTGTTATGTACATTAAAAAGGGCTTCACATACTCAAGGTATATACAAAACTAATAAAAGTGTATATGTACACTTTGAAGTGTACATTTACGTTCTAATAATATTGTACACTTCAAAGTGTACATATACACTTTTATTAGGGTATTGTACTATAAATTTCCCCATTTAACTAAGTGTATAAGCACATCCTAATAAAATGAATGGTCTCACTCATATGACTAACCATGGCAAAAGAAAAGAATGGTATAATTATAATAATATTATTGTACCAAATGGATATAAATTACAAAGTATTGAATTTAGAGCCACTAAAGTTTGTATAGAGCAATTGGATTAAGTCTCCAAAATGACCATATTAGGATTCATTTATTTATTTTAATTAATTACATGGCTAAGGCCAAAATAAAAGAGGGGGAAAAATGGTGGTTCAGATGAGATCTAAGCTAACTGGGTATTATTGGATCCGAATGGCACCGGCCCGTTATCCGTCCACTGACAATAGTGGGAGGTAAAAAGATATATTATAGAGATATTTTTCTAGTATGAGTTCTTTTGTACTTACCGTTCATTATTGAACATGGTTGAGTTACAAAAAAACAAGATCATATATATTATTTCTCCCTCATAAAATTTAACAGAGTGTTTTGTAAATCTCTTTTGTAACCATCATCTCGCACAAATTATAAGTCCTAGTGCAGTTTGGTGGATTCTCTCCCATATACGAGTTTTCACGTAAATCTTATGGTTTTAGGCTCCTTTGTTTTGGTGGAAAACCATTTTCTTGGAAAATTGGTTTCCACTATCTTTCTATTTTCCTTTGTTTGTTTTGGTAAGGGGTGAAAAACAATTTTCTTAAAGGTGGAAAATGATTTTCATTTTGTAAAGAAGGTATGCAACATTTTCCTCTTCACTCCTTACCTCTTTTTATTTTCTCCTCCATCTCTCCTTCTCTTTTACTTCATTTACTTTTTCTCGCTAAGTTTTCCTCTACTAAACAAACAAAGGAAAACTTTTTCTAAAATTGTATCTTCGATTGAATATTGTTTTCCTTTAAAAGTGATTTTCCGTGATAATTGTTTAAAACAAATGGAATTGTTTCTGCCAAGAAACGTAAGATGATATGATGATGATTTTGGGATGATCACGTGCAGTCTCTGCTCGAACCACGTGTTAGCTGGATGACCTGCAAAACAGACGGAAGACTAACCCGGGGGCTTTCCGGGTGAAGCCGCTCCAATGCCTAAGTCAGCGATGCGGAGTTGTGATGGGAAAGATGATGTAAGCTTGTGTAAGCAATAAAAGGGGGTAGGTAGAGAAATGATTAATTACCCTTTACTGATGGGATGGTTGATGCTTTTATAGGCAGAGATTCCTGGGGAAGGAATCCAGCGATATGGGATCCTTGCTGTTATAACTTATGGTTCCTAGTTATCAGGAGCAAGGGCATTTTTGTCTTTTCCCTAAGGAATTGGGCTGGCCACAAGGTGGGCCCAAACAATTAGCCCCGCGCCAAGGGTGTAAAACGTAATGACCCCGTGAGTTGGCGGATTGGGCCGTTGGCGGAATATGATTCTGGCCGAATATCTCCGGAATTGAAAGTAACGCTTGTTGGCTTTTATGGAATCAGAGGGAATGTGGCGTTTCCCTTCGGAATTCCGAGGGAGGCATGGTTGTTGTCCGTTGGATTCCGAAGTAGGCAATGAGGTGTTGGTCTGCCAAATTCCGAGGAGGGCCATGTGTACTGTTCATGGGATTCCGAGGGCCATCACATCTTATTCTATTGAATTCCGAGGGAGGTAAATGGGACTAACCTTGGAATTCCGAGGGCAGTCATATGAGACTTGGCCTTGGAATTCCGAGGACAGTCATATGTATCGTTTTGGGGTTTCCAAGGATAATGAGGGTGTTTTTTACCAAATTCCGAGGGCCTCCCTCGTGCTGTTCATCACATGCCGAGGGGGGTATGAGGGTTTTGTTCTTCGGATTCCGAGGGCCTCCAAGGACACTGTTCATCGTGTGCCGAGGGAGGTGTAGTGATGAACCCCTTTGTTTCCGAGGGCCTCCTTGGTGCTATTTGTGATATGCCGAAGCATATTGGTGACGTGCCTCGGATTCCGAGGGCCTCCTCGACCATTAGGCATGGTAGGGTGTCGGAATACACTAGGGCTAATAAGCCCCTTATGCATTCCGAGCACCTACATGGTATTTAGTCATATTTTGACTAAGTTAGGATGAGTGATGTCCATGATTCCGAGGACGACCACTAGGCATGGTAGGGTGTCGGAATACACTAGGGCTAATAATCCCCTTGTGCATTCCGAGCACCTACATGGTACTTTGTCATATTTTGACTAAGTTAGGATGAGTGGTGTCCATGATTCCGAGGACGACCATCAGGCATGGTAGGGTGTCGGAATACACTAGGGCTAATAAGCTCCTTGTGCATTCCGAGCACCTACATGGTACTCAGTCATATTTTGACCAGGTTAGGGTGAGGGGTGTCCATGATTCCGAGGACGACCACTAGGTATGGTAAGGTGTCGGAATACACTAGGGCAAATAAGCCCCTTATGCATTCCGAGCACCTACATGGTACTTAGTCATATTTTGACTAAGTTAGGATGAGTGGTGTCCATGATTCCGAGGACGACCACTAGGCATGGTAAGGTGTCGGAATACACTAGGGCTAATAAGCCCCTTATGTATTCCGAGCACTTACATGGTGCTTGGTCATATTTTGACTAAGTTAGGATGAGTGATGTCCATGATTCCGAGGACGACCACTAGGCATGGTAGGGTGTCGGAATACATTAAGGGATGATAAGCCCCTTATGTATTCCGAGCACCTACATGGTACTTGGTCATATTTTGACTAAGTTAGGATGAGTGATGTCCATGATTCCGATGAAGACCACTAGGCATGGTAGGGTGTCAGAATACATTAAGGGGTTAATAAGCCCCTTATGTATTCCAAGCACTTACATGGTACTTGGTCATATTTTGACTAAGTTAGGATGAGTGATGTCCATGATTTCGAGGACGACCACTAGGCATGGTAGGGTGTCGGAATACATTAAGGGGTTAATAAGCCCCTTATGTATTCCAAGCACTTACATGGTACTTGGTCATATTTTGACTAAGTTAGGATGAGTGATGTCCATGATTCCGAGGACGACCACTAGGCATGGTAGGGTGTCGGAATACATTAAGGGATGATAAGCCCCTTATGTATTCCGAGCACCTACATGGTACTTGGTCATATTTTGACTAAGTTAGGATGAGTGGTGCCCATGATTCCGATGAAGACCACTAGGCATGGTAGGGTGTCAGAATACATTAAGGGGTTAATAAGCCCCTTATGTATTCCGAGCACTTACATGGTACTTGGTCATATTTTGACTAAGTTAGGATGAGTGATGTCCATGATTTCGAGGACGACCACTAGGCATGGTAGGGTGTCGGAATACATTAAGGGGTTAATAAGCCCCTTATGTATTCCAAGCACTTACATGGTACTTGGTCATATTTTGACTAAGTTAGGATGAGTGATGTCCATGATTCCGAGGACGACCACTAGGCATGGTAGGGTGTCGGAATACATTAAGGGATGATAAGCCCCTTATGTATTCCGAGCACCTACATGGTACTTGGTCATATTTTGACTAAGTTAGGATGAGTGGTGCCCATGATTCCGATGAAGACCACTAGGCATGGTAGGGTGTCAGAATACATTAAGGGGTTAATAAGCCCCTTATGTATTCCGAGCACTTACATGGTACTTGGTCATATTTTGACTAAGTTAGGATGAGTGATGTCCATGATTTCGAGGACGACCACTAGGCATGGTAGGGTGTCGGAATACATTAAGGGGTTAATAAGCCCCTTATGTATTCCAAGCACTTACATGGTACTTGGTCATATTTTGACTAAGTTAGGATGAGTGATGTCCATGATTCCGAGGACGACCACTAGGCATGGTAGGGTGTCGGAATACATTAAGGGATGATAAGCCCCTTATGTATTCCGAGCACCTACATGGTACTTGGTCATATTTTGACTAAGTTAGGATGAGTGGTGTCCATGATTCCGAGGACGACCACTAGGCATGGTAGGGTGTCAGAATACATTAAGGGGTTAATAAGCCCCTTATGTATTCCGAGCACTTACATGGTACTTGGTCATATTTTGACTAAGTTAGGATGAGTGATGTCCATGATTTCGAGGACGACCACTAGGCATGGTAGGGTGTCGGAATACATTAAGGGGTTAATAAGCCCCTTATGTATTCCGAGCACTTACATGATACTTAGTCATATTTTGACTAAGTTAGGATGAGTGATGTCCATGATTCCGAGGACGACCACTAGGCATGGTAGGGTGTCAGAATACATTAAGGGGTTAATAAGCCCCTTATGTATTCCGAGCACTTACATGGTACTTGGTCACATCTTGACTAAGTGATATGACAGCTGTTTATGGGAAATTGTGCTTTTGATGTGATGTGTCTTTTGACAAGACTTGTACTTTGTCTTGGAAAGGGTTTTGGATACATTTGGGGAGGCACTGTTGATCGAGCCCAACTTGTTTAGGCTTATTTGCTAAGTATTTTGTTTGAGAAAAAAGCCCAAGAAGGGGTTGTCGTGTGCGCGGCTTTCTGAGGGTGAACAGTGTTAGAGAGGGGATATTTAATGTGGGTAGTTGAGACTTCACTTTCACTTTTGGAAGTTCATTATCACCAACTTTCTCGCTCTGCTTTCTCTCTCTTAAACTCCTTTGAGTGTTCTTGCTCTCTTTGAAGATCTTCAAACTCCTTTAAACCAGGTACGTTTTTCTCTTGTTTTGCCTCCTTTGCTTTAATTGAATTTGAATAAGGCCCTTTGGCCATCTGAGCATTGTGTTTGATAAATAATGGATGCTCAATCTGATTCGAGCACCTCCCGTACCGTTTTTGTTTTTGAGTCCGAGGGGGTGTTTGGTGAGGAGTTTAATCCAATAATGCCCGAGGGGATTCCTTTGACCTGTGATTCGGAAAGTTTTGAGGAGGAGTCCGAGGGGGAGATTCCTTATCCATGGGAGGTTTCCGTTGCCTTTATATCTAATAAACGTAGTTACTTAGATTCTTTTTTGAATAATGGTGTAGTTGTTGTCCGTCAACCGACCATGGCCGAGGAGGAAGCGAGCACGTTGGGGGGCGAAGTGGTGTACCCAGCGTTGGATCCCGAAGGGGGTCCGGCTAACTATTTTAACAGACCAGTGTGGTTGGCCTCTTTGGATAGGGAGATAGAGTACTTCGCTGCTGGGTATTTTATGAAGAGTCCATATATGTTGTATAGGCCGAAGGCTGTCGCTACTGTGTTGACCCCGCCGCCAGGATGTATAGCTGTGTATAAGGCGGATTTTGAGATGGGGCTTAGGTTTCCGTTGCACCCCTTTATTAAGGAGTTGCTGAATGAGTATAACTTAACCGTTTCCCACCTTCTCCCGAATACATGGGATTCGGTTAATGCCGTGCTAGCTATTTGCGGAATGTTAGGTGTCCGCTGCACGGTGCGATTATGGAGAAACATGTTCAAGTTAATGGAGGCGCCGACTGAGCGTCATGGATCCGGGTGGTGGCTATTTCAGGCTCGCTCTATGTGCAAGGTGCTTGAGAGGCCGGTTACCAGCCAGAAGAAATTCCGAAGGGAGTTTCTTTTTGTTTACCAAGGTGATGGTTGGGACATCCCGACTGTCCATCATCGCGATGAGGCCAACGTCTACCTCAACCTCCGAGTTCCCGAGATGTCTGAGGAGGAGGCTGTTGCGGCCTGGTATTTTAGGAAGGAGCTGCGGATAGTGGACGGTTGCGAGGCTTGGGTTCCTCCTAACTGGCTTCCGAGGCCGGGGTTGTTGACGAATGAGAATTTTCTGTCAGCCGTCGGCATTAGCTCGGCTTATAATAGGGGTAAATGTTTGCACATTTGTTTTTCTTGAACTAACTTGTATTCATACTTAGCCTTTTTGTTGATTGCAGATATTGCCCGAGGCTTGTTGGACGCTGAGATGGCCGATAGGATGACTGCACGTCAACTAATGGCCGAGAAGCTTCGCCTGGACTTGGCAGCCAAAAGGAAGGCCATTCCGGCACCACCAGAGGTATTTCCGCCAACTACCTGGCTTGTCTTTCTGGTTTTTCCTTGCTGACCTTGTTTGTTTACCATTGATGTTAGGACCCGCAACATCCTCGGAAAAGGAAGAGTCGTTCTAAGAGGGTAACTATGGCTCCGAGGGCGAGGCCAGAGGTGGCGAGCGGGGTTACTGTGACGACTGCAGTAACCTCGGCTGAGAGTTCTCAGCCCTTGGCCGAGGGGGCTTCATCTTCCCCTCATGCTATGGAGGTGGCCCACCAAGAAGAGGAGATTCAACCTCTCCTCGGTTTCGAAACAGAAACCGAGGAGCCATCGTCGAAGCGGCCCAAGACGGCTGCCGCTTGGAACCAGCTTTCCAAGGCGGAGACTCGGCTTCGGGTGAAGAAGGCTATGGCGGCCCTTTACACCAATGAAGACGAGGCTACCTTGGACCTCGTCCCTCCCTAGGACGAGGTTACACAGCTTCACGCTTCGTGGCTTGATGTAAGTGTCCGATGGCAGCTATTTGTATTTGCAACTCTTGTTGGTTTCGAATTCTGACTCTTTTGTTTGATTTTGCAGCTATCTGTTCGGATGACTTACTTGTCCCGACAGCGCTACGAAGCCAGCCAGAGGCTAGCGGAGGCCGAGGACAAGCTGAAGGTGCTCGAAGAGAAGATAGCAAGACATCACGACGAGACCTAGAAGTTGTCCGAGTCGCTTCGGGTGTCCGAGTCCGAGCTGGATCGTGCAAAGAAGGCCATTGAGGCCGACCAGAAGGCTTTCGAGGAGGAAAGAGCCTCTCTCCAGGACAGGATTGCTGAGCTGTCTAAGGAGAGGGACGAGGCCGTTCTCAAATCCGATGGCCTGTCTAAGGAATTGGCTGAGGCCAAGGAGAAGCTTGAACAAGCCGTTCCTGCTGCTGCCCAACTCAAAAGGTTGGAGGATTCGGAGGAAGGCAAGTTGGCTCTTTCTTCTTGGTTGGAAGGCTGGAAGGAGTCCAAGGACGGGGAATCCTTCTGTGTCCAGGTCGGCCAGAAAAGCCTACAGATAGGGACGGACGAGACCACCCGTCGGTTTGAAGCTGCTGCTCAGAAAGTCGGGGTGGATTGGTCTGCTCTTCATGTCGCTTTTAAGGAAGTGACTGAGGCTGAGGACGAGGCCCTGCTGAAGGAGATGGCAGATGAGCTAGAGGCTGAGCTTCAAACTGATGGGGAGGAGGATGAGGACGACGAAGAAGAAGATGATGGTGATGATGTCGGTGATGATGATGGTACCGGGGGTGTTGCCGAGTAGCTGGATGACCTGCAAAACAGACGGAAGACTAACCCGGGGGCTTTCCGGGTGAAGCCGCTCCGATGCCTAAGTCAGCGATGCGGAGTTGTGATGGGAAAGATGATGTAAGCTTGTGTAAGCAATAAAAGGGGGTAGGTAGAGAAATGATTAATTACCCTTTACTGATGGGATGGTTGATGCTTTTATAGGCAGAGATTCATGGGGAAGGAATCCAGCGATATGGGATCCTTGCTGTTATAACTTATGGTTCCTAGTTATCAGGAGCAAGGGCATTTTTGTCTTTTCCCTAAGAAATTGGGCTGGCCACAAGGTGGGCCCAAACAGGAGCCTTAATATTGTTTACTCTTATTGTTTCCTCCATGGGTTTTCGCAATTATATATAATCCCGATTGCATAATTTATTTTGCTTAAAGTGAGTTTGAAATCCTAACAATCACTCTATTGTCTTGGGAATTTCAGTAACAAATCGATTAATAGAAGACCACTCCAATTTTTGTAGTTACTTCTTAGGGGTGTTTGTTTGTGGGGATAAAGGAGAGTGAGTGGGATTTTAAATCACATGAAGAGTAATCCCATGTTTGTTTGGAGGGATTGAAATTTTTAAGGGGATTGAAAATGAGATCAACTACCCTCTAATCCTACCAAAATAAGACATGGGAGTGCAGGTTTTAGAGGTGGGATTGAAATTTATAATGAAATGACTCATTTATCCTTAATAAAGAAAGGAGGTGGAAATTAATAATGGTATTTTAGTAAAATAATCATTTAATTTCAATTTATTCCAAACTCATACCAAACAAAGGATAACCACTATTTTGTCCTTATCACACTCACTAAGGCCCTTAACTTTACTGAATGAACTTATTTTTGTTGATCTGAACTTATTTTACTGCTTCATGTTGCTTTTGCTTCTTTGACACTACTAGTTTTTTTACTAAATTAAACTTATTTTTGTTATACTGAATTTATTTTACTAAATATTATTATTTTAAGGTGAATTGAACAGAGCCAAATTCCCACTCCATATTAAACTCTCTAATCCCCAAACTCTCTTCCCACGTACCAAAAGCCCCGTACTTCTTAGTCAATCTCTTCCTCCCTAATAAATGCTGTCTTAAATTTCCATCTTCGAACTACATAAACTACAAGTACTTTAAATAGGGTTAGGTAGATTATTGCTATTTGCCTTAATTGGAAGTAATGGTGAATAGCACTTCAGTTTAGGTGACCAGACATGGTGGACTTCTTGCATTAGCTTGTTAAACAGATTAGTAAGTGAGTGACGTGAGTTGCATGGCGTTTACTGTATATAGCTCTGGCTTCGCCAATTTGTTTGTTACGCAAATGAAAAGAAGCAAACACCAACTTACTTTTCCACTAAAAAAATGAGACATTATGTTTATAAAATATAGCAGCAGTTTACTTACTTGTAATATGTGCTTCTAAACAGGTAAGGCAACAGGGTTTGTGCATAAAGTATTGAAGCAGCTCCAGCATTTTGGCTGTGCACGTAATTAGTCGTTGAACTGGGGATTAGTTAAGCAAGCAGGCACGTAATTAATGCTGAGCGGGGGTTGATTAAGCAATCAAGGTCAATGGTTGGCGAGTTGAAGTTGCAGCAATCCAGCAGGCGGCTTGCAGCAACTTGCCTAGCCCTAAAAGGCTAAAACTACTTTTTTTTTTTTTGAAAAATTGCCTAAAATAATGCAATTTTTTGTCCATTCGCAAAAAATAATGCAAAATAATTTTTTGTCCATTTTTTTGGTAATTTTTATTTAAAACTTTAAATTCTAAATTATAAAATAAAAAAAACTTACAAAAACCTAAACTAGTGTTGACGCCTGAACCACACCCAACGTACAACCCCTACGGCCTACCCCACGCTATGTTCTAGATAGTTACAATTTTGTCCCTTGCCCGCATCACACTCGATTTTGCCCTCCCTTGCCCGCATCACACTCGCCTGAACCAAATCCAAACTCCTCGTCGTCGTCTGTCCGCCAAACCTCCTGCAACCTTGCCTCCCTCGCCGGACCTCCACGCCGTCTCCCTTGCCTGCATCACACTCGGTTTCTCCCTCCCTCTAGAAGCCACTTCGCCACGCTCTGATCTCCCTTGCTCGCATCACACTCGTCTAGAGTTTTAAGGTGGTGGTTGTGACGCCGGTGGTGGTATCGTGGCTGGGGGAAGGGAGGAGGGGGGGGGTGGTTCCGGTCACGTGGCTGGGGGAAGGGAGGAGAGGTTTTTTAAAAAAAATCTTTTTGTTTATAATTCAAAAATAAAATTATTAATGATAACCAATAAGTAAACGACACATGTCTCATTTAACCTCTTCTTTAGGGTCAAACCGATTTTGTCCTATTTAAAATAAATGGGGTATAAAAGTTGCATTATTCCATAATAATCTTTAGGTTCCATTATTATTTACGAATGAGCAAAAGGTTGCATTATTCTAGACAATTTTCCCCTTTTTCTTGTTGAGTTTAAGACTTTGTTCTTTTGAAATGAACTCACTTGTAATTGTGAGACAAAAAGAGATGAGGTGAACTAAAATGAACTCACCTACTTTAATTACCACATTTATTATAAAATAGGTGGACTCCTTTCTTGTTGTCCCCACCTACATGCATATGACATCATCTTTCTTGGCATTTGGAGCTACAGTAAATGGAACAAACAAAAAGAAACGGAGGGAGTACTAGATTTCATTAGATTGTACCATTAGATTGTACTACCTCCGTTTTTTTTAATATACACATTTCTCCATTTTGGGGTATTTTTTTTAATTGGTACATTTCTACCTTTTGCCATAAATGGAAGGTTGGCCCACCTAATTATTACACTTCTCTCCTACTTTTTCTTTCCTTCTCTCTACCTTTTTCACTTTTTCCTTACTTTTACTTCCCTTCTCTCATACTTTTGCACTTTTTTCTTGGTTCTAGTGCAAAGCCTTAGGTGCATATTTAAAAAAACGGAGGGAGTACTATTTAAATTTAAATTATTATTTTTTTCTTATTCTTGTTCATTTGATTTGAATTATTTGCTCATTTTTTTTAACGAGTGTTCATATGCGTCGATGTTCATTATAATACTATCTAATGTTCGCTTTATAGACATTGTTCATTTTGTTTGGGAAAATTATCATTTTGGGTACCTGAGGTTTGACAATATATCACTTTGGGTACCCAAGTTTTCAATAATATCGATTTGGGTACCTGAGGTTTGACAATAGGTTCAATTTAGTTACCTCCATATTAACGGTGTTAACTTACCGTTAAATGTGACCCACTTTGACCTGTCAAACGGCCGGTTAAAAAAATCGGGTCAGGGTCGAATAAACGTTGAAAACCCCATGCGTTCGGTTTCGGTAGACCCAACGGGTTAAATGATGTGAATTTGTCAAACGGGTTGGTTAGAATAAGATTTTTTTGAGTTCGGGTCCAATAAACCTTTAAGACTCAGTTCAGTTTCGGGTAGATAATTAACGGTTCTAATGTATTTAAAGATGTAATTGTTGTTATTATTTTCAAAAAAAAGTGGCAAATCCAATACTACTCTTAAAATAGATTAGGGTCATTGATCATTTTAAGAAGTGCTGTCAAAATCCGACTCGAAATCCAACCCAAAAATAATGGTTTTGAACACAAATTTTTTTACCCGAACCGAGAAAGCCGTTTTTTACTCGACCGACCGGAAAATTATTATATCTATAGCAATAGTATCACATTATGGGAATTTTTTACACATATGACCCAAAAACTAAATAAAAGAAAGATCAAATTCAAATCCCTAAACCCGTTGGGTCTACCCGAAACTGAACTGGGTCTTAAAGGGTTATTGGACCCGAACTCGAAAATTTTTTATTCTAACCGACTCGTTTGACAAATTCACATCCTTTAACCCGTTGGGTCTACCGAAACCGAATGGACAGGGTTTTGCACTTTTCAACGTTTATTCGACCAGGACCCGATTTTTTTAACCGGCCCGTTTGACCGGTCAAAGTGGGTCACACTTAACGGTAAGTTAACACCGTTAGTATGAAGGTACCTAAATTGAACCTATTGTCAAACCTAAGGTACCCAAATCGATATTATTGAAAACTGGGGTACCCAAAATGATATATTGTCAAACCTCAGGTACCCAAAATGATAATTTTCCTTTTGTTTGACATACTTTTTATTTGCATTGATGTTCAATACAATAATATTTGCTAATATTCATTTTATTACTATTGTTCACACTTTATTATAATAATTTATTTATTTTATTTGAATGATTGTTCATTTGCATTGAAGTTCATTATAATAATATTTTCTAATGTTTGTTTTATTACTATTGTTCATTATATCTGAATAATTTTTTCATTTCATTTAAATGATTGTTTATTTTCATTGATGTTTATTCTAATAATACTTGCTAATATTCGTTTATTACTATTATCTATTTTTTTTAATAATTTGTTCATTTTGTTTGAATGATTGTTCATTTGAATTGATTTTTATAATAATACTTAATATTCATTATATAACTATTGTTCATTTTATTTGAATGATTGTTCATTTGTATTGATGTTTATTATAATAATATTTTCTAATATTTGTTTTATAATTTTATTTTATTTGAATAATTTGTTCAAAGGAAATGAACTAAAAAAATTTTATAAGTTGATTTTACAATGAACATTGGTTGTCAACCAATGGACATCTTGAATGCCCATAATGAACATTAGGAATATGTAAAAAAAATGTTCAAATTAATTGAAACCAACACTTATTCGAAATTAAGTTGATTTTATAATGAACTTTCTATATCACTAAATGAACATTTAGAATAAACAAAATGAACATATTTATTATATTAAAAAACATATGTCAAACTTAATTGTAAGCAACTCTTTTTGTGAGATTATTTAAGTTGATTTTACAATGAACGTTTTTTTTGTAAATAAATGAACATCTTGAATTACTAAAATGAACAATTTTTAATGAGAAAATAGATGGCTGAGAAAAGAAGAGAGAATTTTTTGGCAAATGAATTCAAAATGTTCAATTATGGAGTAGAGAGAAGAAATTTGGGCTCATTTGCCATCGTTCATTGTGTATAAATAATGTTCATTGATGAGAATTAAATAGGGAAAAAAAGGTTGTGTTCTCCGATATTCATTGCAAACGAACTAAAGGTTCATTACGTTGAGCGCACCATCCGCATCATACTAGCGCGTGTATGATGAAATTTTCGAAAAGAACAAGGCCTAAGTTTAGGGAGTAAGACCCATTGATAGAGTATCAAAGTATTCATGGGCCTTCAACGATGAGCATAAAATTTTGGTTGAGGTAGTTCCTTAACATGGTATCAGAGGTAGTGCAATCAGAAGGTTACAAGTTCAAATCTCATCAACCCCTCCTTTCTAAGTGTAATATTTAGCGTCAGGTATACTGAGGTCTGTGCTGCATCCACACTCAAGTCCAATGCCCTCTTGCATGAGGAGGCGTGATAAATAAAAGTTTTCATGGGCATCCAACCATCAGTTTAAACTTTTGGTTGAGATGGTTCTTTAACATTATTAAGCATATAATGGGCAATAGAGCGAAAATACTTGGCTAACTCACCACTAACACAATAGAGAGTAATAAGAAGGTGTTTTCATAGAATTATAACCACTATAAATAATTTTATAATATCTTAGTGGTGGGTTGTCTACCTAATGGGTATGTGTAGCAATGTTCGCGTCCACGATTATTATCTTATCATTAATGCTACCCATTTGTTGTACTTCCTCTGTTTTTTATTGACTACACTTTTCATTCTAGGAAGTTTTGAATTAATGACTACACTTTTCCTTTATTCCCTTTTTAGTAACTTTTTCTCTCTATCTCTCTCCTACCACTTTTTCTTACATACATTTACTCGCTCACACACCAAAGTTTTGCCTAGGAGTTTGTGCTAAGAGAAGTGTAGTCAATAAAAAATGGAGAAAGTATTACTACCTCCGTTCCAAGTGTATTGCAACATAGGGGGTTGGCACATTTATTAAGAAAAGCAAAAAAGTGGGCCATCTTCCCCACTTGCATCATGAGATAACAAGTAATGAAGAGAGAGAAAGGTTGCACATGTGATCTTTTTGGTGATTAAAATAGAAAGGTTACAATTAATATGAAATTGCCAAATAAGGTAAAAGTTGCAATACACTTGGAACAGAGGTAGTATATTTGTGGATGAACGATTATATAAATATCAATGCAGAGTAGAAAGATCCTAATCATACTCTAATTCTCACGATTTTTTGGTTCACTATTTGCAAGCTAGGTATTTGGAGTAGCCGAGTAGGAGGAAAAAGAGATCCCCATCCCCAAACATCCTCATTTGACACTATTCGAATAACCTCTAGAATCTTAAACAAGACCTTAGTGAGACAGATAGTATGCACCATACACCGAGTGTAGCATGAACATGGTATATCCAGAACTATTTGTTCGTTCATTGGTTATTTGGACGTTTTCAAATGAGCAAAAATTAAAATCCAAATAAGCAATGAGTAAAAATATAGTTTTTAATGCATGCACAATGCTCATTAAGTGATAAAGCTCAAGTGGAAGAATATGGAAGCCCCCACAACAAGGAGTGATAAAGCTGAACATTGATGCCTCTGTAAGTGTTGATGGATGGATTGGGTTGGGAGTGGTGGCCAGAGACCACGAAGGAGATGTGATGTTTGTTGCCACGAAGCGACTCAAAGCTTGGTGGCCTGCTATGATAGCGGAAGGAAGAGCGATTAGCTACGCGCTGGACCAAGCACGCAGGGCTGAGTTGGGCAATGTTGTAGTTGAATCCGATTGTGAGATACTTGTTAGTCGACTTCGGAAAGAAGCTGTGTACCTGGCTGACTAGGATGGTGTGTTGGAATATATCCTTAGAAAGAGCTGTTACTTTAATTCTGTTGTGTGGTCTCATGTAAGGAGAGATGGTAATACCGTTGCTCATGCTTTAGCTAAAATTATTCCGTTTGGCGTTGAGGAAAGATGGGAAATGCATTGTCCCCATGAAGTTGCTCCCTATGTACTTATGGACAATTTGTCCAACTCTTAATTTTATGCAAACGGTTTTCCCCTAAAAAAAAATTGCTCATAATAGATATATAATAAGAGTTGTACGCCAGATGAGTCTCGCTTATTCTTTCATTTTAATATTGTGTCATTTGTGTCCATTCACAATCAAGAGTATATAAAAATCACAAAAAATCAAATTAAAAGCCCTTATTAGGATATTATTCAGTCCTTTGAAGAATACTATTTAGAACTTGACAATTAGATGGAACAAACCTTATTTTTATGCCATTATGACAGCTCGGAGATGACGTGGTCGAGTTGCTTATAAATTTATTTAAATAACATTGCGTATAAATCCGATTGAAGCAACTTAAAGACGTTTAGTTAGACATGCATATATTAGGTTATAAATAGGACTTGTTTACTTCTTTTATGCATCAATTATCTTCAAATTAACCTCCTTTCGCTAGCGGGGCTGTTTGCCGAGGTCATTTAAGCAGAGACTAAAGCTCGTTTAAGCAAGGATTATATTGCCTGGTAATCTCTCCTTTTAACTAGTTATTCCTCTTACCATCTTTTTTTAGAAGCGAATAACTTATTTTCACCCACTACCAAGTTACTTCAGTTCTCATTGTCATTCATGAACAAGACGTCTACAATTTTTAAAAACAAAGGTTTTGTATAGAATTTGAGCTGTCAACTTTGCTTAGGGTTGTTGTAATGGTACTATTACGACTCGTATAGTAGTATAGACGTATAGTGAGGGTAGTAAATGACGATGCTAGCATTGGAATCAAATCCCAAATATATGATTTTCATATCAATTTTTCATTTGTACAAAACTATACAATAATTTATCGTTATTATCACCAATCCTTATTGTCTATGTGTCTAACAATTAACAGATCATGTATAAGATTTTCAAAGTTTTATAATTGTCTTATTAAATTATCTAGAGCATCACCTAAACGGCTAGACCTAACAACTAACTAATATACATTAATAAAATTCAAGATTAAATATTTGGAAACTAAATATTGGTACAAAATCTTATATAGTATTATGATAATATTTTTCGTATATATAAGTGAGAAAATACGGTAAAAGTTTGTACACTTTGACTTATAATATAAAATATATCACTTATTTTGAGAGGAGGGACTAGAGAGTACAAATATGAAAAGCTGATGAGAGCACAAAACTTGAGGTGGTGTGAAAAAAGAAGGCATGGAAGTGAATTATAGTTGAAGAAGAGTGAGAGTATTGGTGTCAGAAGATAAACACAATTAAGGTTAACATATTTTTTTAATTGGCTGGTAAGAATTGGTCCGAACTCCGCTCGGGTTCTAATGGGCCAAGAACTTTGAAAAGGGGGAATGATAAGTGAAATTCTCTCAAAGTGCCCCTAGTGGGGATTGAACCCCTAACCTCAAGGTTGGAAAGTTCACTCCTTTCCACTAGACCAAGCATTGCTTGATAATTAAGGTTAACATATGTAACGTTGTTTAGGTAATATGATCCGATCCATTTTATAATACATTTTTCAAATAGTTTTTTTTTTCGTGCAAATTTTGTCTAATAGTATTATAGTTGTGGTAGTTGTCATTGTACTTCCAAATATGTATATTGAAGTTTTGTCTCGGGGCACCACGGTTGTAGTTTTTTCTTATTGGTGAAACGACGATACTCCATGTAAATTTCTATACTTTTGTTTCCGTTAACTTGCGTGTAAATCAGATGAACAAATGGTAATATGGAATGAAAGGTGTATATTATGCTAAGCATACTGCATAAATCCGAAGATTATATTTTCAATAATTCTTGCAAGTAATAATCTCATTTATAATTTTCTTGCTAATAATAGTATAACTTAAGCTAAATGGGTATGGAACTATGGATCATGCAGGAAAGATGAGAGTTGCAGTGATTGGTGGAGGAATTAGTGGATTAGGGGCAGCACTTGAGCTTGCTAAAGCAGGCATTGATGTGGTTTTGTATGAGAAGGAGGATTACTTGGGTGGCCATGCTAAAACTGTTAACGTTAATGGCGTCGATGTAGACCTTGGTTTCATGGTCTTCAACAGGGTATACTATCCACTCTTTTTCATTGTTATATTTCTAGGCTAACTTTTATCATGCTTACGTGTTCTCTCCACCTGAACCGACATAGATTATATTAGACTTATTAGCAATCTCTAATCAACTTTAATTTTTCACATTTGATTAAACACGGTCAGACTTAAAACTTCTTTTTCTTAACGGTGGAAAATAAACCCACTCTTTTGCTCCATACTTATTATACTCGTACACCATTTAACCACTGTTTTGCCCAAAAAAAACAAAATAACATGAGGGGAATTAAATGTCTATCATTTGCACATTAGTAATAATTGTTAAGTCATTTTCTTTTATATTATTAAAAAGAGGTCAAATTTTCTTGATTGTGTACACCTCAGTCCTCAATCATCATGAGGATTTTCAGGAAGATTTGTCAACATCAATTAATTATTGTAGTAAGTAAACCAAACGACAAATAATGTGGATATCTCTATATTATAGGTGAAGAGTAGGGAAACCAAAAATCAATATTCATCTTTTTTAAATCCTAATTAAATGGAATAACTTTCTCCATAACTAATTATTTTCACATTTTTAAATTTTGAAAAAGGAACTATAAAACACCATAAATAAACTTACTGTTATAGAATTTTATATGATTTCGGACGCATCGCGTGCATATATAACTAGTATTTTTAAAGGAAACCATCAAACCAGTATCATACTAGTGTCAAATGCACGTAATGTATGCGAAAATGATGAAATTTTTTTAAATAGTTATTTATATGGATCCTACTTTTGTCTTTAATAGCTTTTTTAAAAAATATAGTTATGAAATAAAGCGAAAAATAAATAAAGTCAATCATTAGAGATTTTTTAAAAATAACTTTATTGTTTTCTTCCCGCGATAGTTGGTCCACTCCAACCTGGCCTTTTCTTGATCGTGATCTCTATAGTGAGCGATGACCTCAGTGGCCAATTATGGGGGTTTTAAGAATGAGTGGTCAACGTCTCAACGAGCTAAGTAAGTTATAATTAAAAAATGACAAATGATAATGAATTTTAATAAAGTCCCGGACGATGCTTTTCACACTACTTTATTATACAAATTAAAATTAATTATAATAGAAAATAATGATTCACAATTTATGTACTATTTTTTTTTGTTGATTTTTTTTCTTTTATGATAATAGGCATAACATAGATTAAACTACATTATAAATCCAAATACAATCTAAAACAACATCGTTCCAAGAATAACTCGGGGGATTAGGGTAGGTCCTAGTTACAAACAAAGACGACTCTTCATCCCTACAGTGCTTCGCCATTCCGTCAGCTACCTTGTTGTACTCCCTCGGACAATGTTTGATACTTGTTTGTTCCATTACTCTTGGAGAGGAGTTCCCTGCAAGCGCATATTATTCTGTTGTAAAAGGATGGAAACATAAAGTCACCCATTATACAATCAATAGCATTGATACAATCGCTAAAAACTGCCGCATTCTAGTACTTCCTGTTGTTGACGTGTTGAAGGGCTTGGCTAATACTTCCTCCGTTTTTTATTAGTTGACCTGTTTCTTTTATCACGTTTGCCAACGCGTGATTTCAATCACTTTTATCTTGGAAAATTGATGAGTAAAAATTAGAAAAATATGATATTTTGAAAATATATAATGAGACGAATCTAACAAGACCCCACATGACTATATTTTCTCTTATGTATAAATCACAAAAGATAGTCAAAGTAGATTATGTGAATAGTGTTAAAAGTCAAAACGTGTCAACTAAAAAAAACGGAGGAAGTAGCTATTAGTTCCGCATGAAGCGCATCTATAACACAAGTACTGTGAGCAAATCCATCTATATCATAAGGGCTGCTCCAAGTTAGTGAAGGTGAGTTGCAGAGTTAAGGTAGAGGGAGAGGGAGAGAGAGATGAGAAGACAAAGGATTTTTGGAGAAAAAAAGGAGGGAACGAAAAAGTAAAAGAAAAAAAAAACAAACTCAATCAATAGTTTTGACTTAACAGTCAATGACGGAATCAATAAAAGGTTTTATTTCGCAAAAAGAAATTGATTTAAGGTTTGGTAACTTTTGTAAAGAAAGAGAGACACAAATAATTCATAGACAATTTACAAATTAAAAAGGACTTGGGCTTACCATCAATAGAAACGGTGGGTGTCACTGTGTTAACCACTAAATAAACGAAAGATCTATTTTTTCCAGAGAGGGAAGAGAGACAAAACTAATAACAACATCTCTAAATCTTAATTCCAAATTTCCAATTATATCATATTGTCTCATACAAAAATATAATACGGGCGCATGGTCATAAATACCACTAAGGAATGGTTGATTGGTGAAAAACTTTTTCCTTGAAAACTAGTTTCCCTACATTCTTTTACTTGATTTATAATAGGTGGAAAGTAATTTTTCTAAGAGTGGAAATTATTTTCTTTCTAAAATGAAGAAAAACACATTTTCCTCTTCATTCCCCTTTAATTTAACTCTTCCTTCTCATTGTAATTCTTTGTTCTCTTCAGCTTATATTGACTTAAAACTTACTTTAATTTATTTAAATTAATTTAAACTCATCATACCTTATTGGAGATAATTTATAACGTGTTAAAACTAATTAACACTTATCATAACTTATAAAACGTATTAAACTTATCATAACGTATATTTTTTTGAAACAAGTTCAAAATGAAATGAAAAGAACATAACCTAACTTTTTAATGAAGTGACTAAAGGTTGCGGTTCATATGAGAACCATGCTTATGGTGAGAACCAATTACTACATCCAATTCTGAAAAATCTTACATTTGCATAGTAAACACTACTCGCAAAGTTTACATTGATCGTCGTTTGTGATTTAAATGTAAGGAAGAATATAGTCATGTGTGATCTTGTTGGATCCGTCTTGATGTGTATTTAATCAATATCATTTCATATTTTTTACCAATGCACATCTAGAGACATTAACGATTTTAGGAGGAAAGAAAAAGAAGGATTTAAGAGTATTATTTTCCTTCCAAATAGTCCATTTTTGGGGCTTCCGGGAGCACGGAGCACTGTGCACTGGGGTGACTTCGCTATATCCGACCTCATCCCCGCTACGAGAGCATGGAGCACAAAAGAAGCAACTTCAAACCCTGACATCACTATAAAGAACATATAGTGAACATTGGAAGAACAAAAAATGAAAAAACACATTTACTTAAAACAAAAAGAACAAAAAACGAAATTTCAAAAGAAAAACATACTTTTTTTAAAAGAACGAAATACAAAACTTCAAAGAACAACATACTTTTGTGTGAAGAATATGATACGAAATTCCAAAGAACATTCAAAAAAAAGTCTGACAATTTTAAAAGAACATTTATTTAAAACAAAAAGACTGAATATGAAATTTCAAAGCACATATTACTTTTTTACAAAGAACAATATACAAAACTTCAAAAAATATTTACTTACAAAAAAATAATTGTCAATTAAAAGAACATTTCCTTGAAATATAAAGAATAAAATACATTCAAAGAACAAAATACTTTTTTACATCAAAATAAAGAACATTAAACATTATTTAAAGGAATATTAAAACGTAAGAAATAAGCATCAATGGTAATAACATACAAGAATAACCAAAAGAATATACAAGAATAACCAAAAGTATATACAAGAATAACCAAAAGTATATAACAAGCATTTTAAAGAACAAGATAAATGACCTGAAAGAGCATTAAACCAGATCTGACAGAACATCATCCACAAGTTCAAAGAACGTTTGGGCAGAAAAGGAGAGAGAGCATAACAACGTCGTGTGAGGGTTGCTTAACGGACGGTCGACGACAGTCTCTGGTGAACGGGTCCTGACGAACGATGACGACCCTAATTGTCAATTTGCCCCTTTGCTTAACCCTAATACCGTCGACCGTTTTGCCCGAAGCTTGAGGGTTGCCATGCATTCTTGATAGTCATTGCCACGTCAGGCCAGAGCATAGGGAGCACCAATTTTTTTTACTTTCCACCTTCTCTCTTTTCCATTTAAAATTAAAATAGATTGATATATATATATATATTTTGTAAGAAGAAGTGGCCCGGATCCCGCTCGGGTCCTAATGGGTCAGACACTTTGAAGAGGGGGAATGATAAGAAAAATCCTCTCAAAGTGCCCCTAGTGGGGATTGAACCTCCAAATTCAAGGTTGGAAGGTTCACTCCTTTCTAATAGACCAAGCCTTGCTTGGTAAATGGATTGACATGGATGTATTTTTACTAAACACTAGTAGTTAGACCTGGCGATACTCCAGAATTTTTATACATTAGAATTTATTAATAGTTGAAAATGATTAATGTCATTTAACATGAAAAAACATATCATTAGAAAAAATTATAGAAAATTTCTCATTTAAAATATGGATTTTGAACGTTATAACTTGTAACTCTAAGTTTTGACTTATATAACATCATTGATTTTGATAGAAGAAACAACAGTAGTATGTTGGTGTAGTAGTTGAAGTTATTTTCTTAAATACTCAAGGTTGTGTGTTCTAATCTTCATGTAGACAATTTTTTATAATATGAGTAAGATTGAAAAATGTATCTTTTGCTTTCTCTTTTAGCTCATTTCCATCCATATCGGTGAATCACGCGTATCAAACACAATATAAATAATCAATAAAACTAAAATTGAACGGAAGTGGATGGAGCTGAGTTAAATTGAACCGAGGAGAATACGTGACCTCTCCCGGGTTTTCACCGGGCGATTCGATGAAGATCTCCCGGGTAAAGTCTGAATTGAAAAAGCGAAAAATACACCAGTTCCAATCTGTTGTGTATCCCTGTGACCATGTGAATAGGAGGGAGATTCGATGAAGTTGTTCGATAGAAAAACAACAAGTGAACAAAGCAATTCCATCAATGGAATTCAATTAACCAATAATGACAATGACAATGACAATGACAATGACAATGACAATGACAATGACAATAACATGGGGTTCAATTCTAGGGTTCTAGAATTGGGTCTTCCTTCAGTTTTAATTTCCCTCATATCATCACCCAAATCAACAAGAGTTTGGTTTGCTCAATATAATATGGAAATGCAATTCAATTTATGGAGTCTATACAATGGAAGGTACTTTTTTTTTTGTTCCACCTTCTCTTTTCTGACATACTAGGGCTTCAAAAGTGTTGGACCTTTTTTTGCATGAATTTGGTACTTGATCAGTTGATTGATGTTTGAAATGTACACTAATGATTTGACTTATTTTGATTGGCATTTTTTTTGGATGACTTCATTTGGCTTACACATTTGAGCTTGTTTGTTTGAGCTTCTTTTAGAGTTGTAAACAGATTCAAATAAGTGATTCCGTTATTGCTTGTTTGGTTTGCGTATTGGGATATCTAGTACACTTACGAGGGTAGTCTAAACCTCCGAAAAACATTACCCTCATCACACTACCGTTAACGAGTCTATAATTAAATGTAACAATTTCCATCCAAGGTTTGAATCAAACAGGCTTTAGATGTCATGAACAAAGCCCTAATCAACCGAACAATGGCCTCATATTTGCTAATATTCTTTCAGAATATCAATTCTTTTTGTGGCTTTTATTTTTAATTGAGGTTGGGGTTTTACCAAAAAATCGATGATTTAGCAGAAATTGGCGCTCTCCAAAATTCAACTTGACTTTAATTCAGGAAGACCTTTGAAGATCATATATATTTGAATTTCCTGTAGCTATGAAACTAGTGAAAAGCCATTTTGCCGTGCTGCTCAGAAATTCCATATCCTATAATTGTTGTATAGTATTGTGACTTGTGAGTCTATAATAATGACTAGGTTTTAGCATGGATGTGTTTGGTAATGTTGAAGAAAACAAATGTATGCAAAAGTATCCGTAATCACTCATAGGGTGTTCCAACTTTCTGAAGACCCTCACAGGAAGATTGTCAGTGACAAAACGGAAGAGTTATGAAGTTTTGGAAGTATTCATAAGAGATAAAAAGAAGCAATGTGAATGTCAATGTGGTCGGTTGGACTACATTAGAGATTGGTAGCTTTAGATGTGATATATTAACCCTTGTTCAGCATACTAATATGGATCTTGCTGGTACTACTCTGTGCATTAGTACTACAGGCATCAGGGAACCTAAAATAATTGTATGCATGTCTAACTTGAAGCCGCTTCCTGTTCTAACTACGTAAATTTTTATCCATTGGCAGGTTTCATATCCAAATATGTCCGATCTCTTTGATGGTCTTGGCATTGATGTGGAGGAAGCTGACATGTCAGTTTCTGTGAGTTTAGACAAGGGACAGGGATGTGAATGGGGAAGCCGAAATGGATTCAAAAGTTTGTTTGCACAGATAAGTAATGTAGTGAAGCCAAACTTTTGGAAGATGCTTCAAGAAATTAAGAAGTTCAAAGATGATGTGATCATGTAAGACATTTTTATTCTTCCTATATATATGTGACTTAATTGTTTAAAGTTTACAATACCCTCCACTTAAAATAGGGCAAGTAAATAAAAGGTAACGTGCAAATAACGGGGCATAATCTCGGCATTACAAACAACCAATTAGAATTCTTTCAAATATTTATAGGTTCGAACAGATTTCCATAGCGTTATTTCATCTCTAGCAATCTTAAAGCAGCTCTATGGCTTCTGCTTTGTTTCTATATAGCAAATTAGCAACTCATTTATGTTGAAGCTCCTTTTGACATGAGGGTTACATATTCTATCCCTAGGAATCCTATATGTTGAAGCTTCTGTTTTGGAGGAACCTTTGGCTTTTGGTAGTGTTGTAAAACTGAAGAATGCTTAAAAGGTAGTTGTTTTTCTTAAAAAAAAATTAGGTAGTTGTTTCAGAATAGTGTTATCTATTTGGTAGTTAGCCGCAAAACCTAATTACTCATGATGCATCTAAGTTGTGCTATTGCCAAGGCTAAGGATCTATCAGAGATTTATACTAGTCTTTACGTCATGTCTCAAGACCAAGCAGGGTGTTGGCCTGTTGGAGATGTGTATAAAGTTTTCTTGTTTAATGGTGAACAAATTTGCATCATCAAAATGTGTTTTTGTTGTGTACCTGGCTATATGGCAGTCTTCCACTTGTTTCACTGATAGTTTTCGTTTCGTCACTTCTTCCCTGCATCTCCTTGAAGGTACCTTGAAGGTCTTGAGCTTAACCCAGAAATGGACCGTACTGAAACCTTTGGCCATTTCATCAAGTCGAGGAGTTACTCCGAGTTGTTCCGGAAAGCTTATTTGGTGAGATGCTTTAGTGCTTTAGCTTGTAATGAATAATCGTACTTATGAGGTTAGGAAGAAAAGCTAATGATGGGAACTTCTTTTTTTGGTAGATTCCCATGTGTGCTTCCTTCTGGTCTTGTCCATCAGAGAGAGTGATGGAATTCTCTGCCTTTTCGGTGCTTTCCTTTTGTTGCAACCATCACCTGCTTCAGGTGCATGTCCTTTAATTTTGTTGTTGTTTGCTGTCTAATGATCAGGCCCTATCTAACTGATTAAGTAAACATTGTTACTGACAGCTATCTGACGGTCCAAAATGGCTTTCTGTTAGAGGACGATCGCAGCATTATGTGAATAAGGTCTCAATTACTGTTTTTTATGTTCTGTATGCAGAACATTATTTCATGCCAGTATTTCACAATACTTTTGATGCAACATTCATTTCCCTTTCTGCTAATTTATGTTTTTCTCGTTTTTATTTTTTTGTCATGTCTTAAATAACACTGATATATATTGCAGGTAAGAGAGGAGCTGGAGGTTAAAGGAAGTCAAATAAGAACCAGTTGTGAAGTGCATTCTGTTTCAACCCATGATGATGGTTAGTCGTCATAATATCAATGTAGTTTCACCTTTTTCCGATGCTTTTTGTTGAAAGTGTTACCTTAAGCAACATGGAAACTTAAAGAGATATGCAAATCCTTTTCCCCCAATGCCTGAAGTTCTGCTAGCAAATTGTGTTCACTTGCTATACTTGTGATCTCTTGGCTAGACTAGTGACTATTGTCTATTGCATCATGAGTAAAAAGGCAGAGTTAATTGGACTTATTAGTATATCAGTTGGAAAAGGAACTATATCAATCATAGAAGCCCAAAAATCATTTTGGTTGAAATGCAGTTCTTCTAATTGTCCTTGTTGTGCTCCAAAGTCTCTGAATTTCCTTAAACTATCAGCATTGGGTTTATTCCATCATTGATAATATATGCTATCTAGGATGTTACATTGATGCAAGTGAACGTAAAGAGATTATCGCATTAGGACAAAGAAAAAGGAAAAAATATATGCAAGTGCTACTGTGAGGATTTCTGCCTGAAATCAATTCATACAATTTGAAGGGAATAATTAAAGTTTAGGTACAACGACTTGTGACTGAATAACTAAGCTTAAAATGTATGACGCAATTGTTAGGGAGTTTCTTTTATTTATTTATATACTGTATTTATTATATATTATTCATGAACCAGCACATCTCCTTGATGGATCACCAACATTCCTGTTTCCAGGAGGCCATTCAATTAAACTTGAAATGTATGGTTGTGCAGTGTCTTTTTGTCTATAAACACATGGAGATTCTAACTAAAACGCCCATTAGGCGCTTTTTTTTGTCATAATCCTCATCCGGCTAGTCAGCTTTGTTTTTGTAAAGCAATAGTACTTATCTCTATCCTAGTTATCTGACCAAAAGCACAATATTATTTCCTTTCAAGATTTTTAACTTGTGAATTCGTGATCCCTCTTTCTTTAAGGGATTGAAGTCCCACATTGTTTTAATAATATAATGCATACTTTTGCAGGGTGTACTTTGTTATTTGGGGATGGGGCAGAAGAGTCATATGATGGATGCATTATAGCTGTTCCTGCTCCTGATGCCTTGAAGATATTAGGAAAAGAGGCGACACATGATGAAATGAGAATACTTGGTGCTTTGCAATATGTCTACAGGTTTGCATTTCTCCTTTTAAATTATATATTATATACTAGTTGGTGTTTGCAGATCAATCGACGTTGTTTGATAAGATTGCTCAACGTATTACCTTTTGTCTTGTCGGTGTATATACTCCTAGTTCTCATCATCTATTAGAAAGTTGATTATTACCCATTTTACAATTCTTGTTAATTCTCTAGCCTTGTGATGTGCAACTTCTGGTTCACCTTGGTCTTTACTTTTCAGAAGCTGTGCATATATTTCAGTTGTCTTTTAATATTTTGTAAAATGCGTATGCTGTTTGTATTTGTTCTACAGACTAAACCAATATGCTTTTTTCAATTCTTTACTGGCAGTGATATATATCTTCACCATGACAAAAAATTCATGCCCCGTAATCCAGCAGCATGGAGTGCGTTGAATTTTCAGGGGAGCACAGACAATAAAGCGTGTTTGACATACTGGCTTAATGTGCTACAGGTGTGTATCGGCTCACCCTATTATCAGATGACATTGTGTGAATGATCTTCTTAGGCTTACTTATGTTATGTGCATGAGATATCTAATAATGGTGAACTGTTGTATCAATGCTATTGCTTGTCATACAAAGACCAATAATACACATAGACTGATCATAATATGAGCACGACTAGTGCAATAAATAGTTCTGGGGCTCTTGTTTTGTCAAGAGCTTTAAACTTCTTAAATTTCATATTTCATTGTTCAGACATACTAACTGGAGCACCTGTTTTTTCTTCTCTGAATAGCTCAGATGAGTATTGTTCCATTGCCTAGGTTATGTGTTAGTTGTTACGACATAAATCATATTACAAAATCTATCTTGGTAAAAACTGCTGTCAAACTTGTGCAAATACCTCTATTCATCCAACTCTTCCACAGGCCCGAGAAACCCTTTGATTAACAGTCCAGTTCAGAAGTTACCTGAAAAAGTGCCATAAGGTTCATGACTTGAGCCTAAAAGTGATGTCCTTACCATTTGTTGCAAGACTATACACTTCTTCATCAAACAATGCAACGCCAGGGTTGTAACGACCTCGAGTCAAGATGTTTGCTTTTCTGGAATGAACTTATTCTTCACCCTATTCAATCTTCTTTGTGATCTTGTACTAGCACCCAAACATGCTAGGAAAAAAAGAGAATTTCCTCGATCTCAACTTCAGGGATAAGTTCAATGAACGCTGCATATGTGTTAGTGGGTTTAGGTTTGGAAGCTAACTACAATAACATGAACAAATTGGATTGTCTCACCCTTAAGGATATTCCAATCCCTCCTTTTAAATGTGAAGGCAAACCATCCACACCTAGAACTTTGGATCTGTCATATTCATTGTGTTACTGTCGTTGGTTTTGTCTTGGTATTGGGGGATGAGACTAGAGATGGAGTAATTGCTAAATTGGAGTGATAAAGGCAAACATTAGAACTCTTGGGTTTAGGCCAAGTGGGAGCAAACCAGAGTACGTGGAGTGCATATTAGTAATGAAGAGAAGCCTATCGAGGATGAAGTAACGTGTAATAGAAAGGAGATTGCCCATTAGTGAGTTTTCTAAATACCTTGGGTTGGTCTTTCAGAAGAGTGGAAATATTGACCAAGACTCGACTCATAGGATAAGTCGGGGTATAGGGTATCTTTTGAACCAACGGTATTCTATGGGTTTGAGCTGGGACTAGGAAGGGATTGGGGTATCAATTCTTGGCATGTTCTGGTACAATTGTTATGGATCTATTATGCTGATGTCTTTATTGCTTGCTTAGTTTCTTGTTTTTGCGCATGCAGAGTTTTTCTGAAACAGATCTGCCGCTTCTTCTCACCATTAATCCATCTCATCCGCCAGAAAATTTCTTGCTTAAAAGCTCGACTGGAGTTCTTGTACCTTCTGTTGCTTCAATGAAGGCCTCACTTGAGCTTCACAATATTCAAGGAAACAGAGGAATTTGGTTTTGTGGAGCATGTCATGGTAGGCTTAGTTAAGAACTTTATCATACATGCATTTCGCTCTTCAATTATCATGCATTCAGGAGTCAAGTAGGAGCTCAATGACAGAGCTCCCACGCACCTCCGAACCATGAGGTTGGGGTTCGATTCTCATCACTACTGACTCGGGGCATTGACGGTCTTTTTCGTGCATAAAACTCAGTCATCACTTATCAGTCTAAATGGGCAGTTAATTTCCGATAAATATGTGCCCATGTGCATCCCCCCCCCCCCCCCCACAAATCAGTTCACAGCCTCTTTTTCTTTGGAAGTAGATTAGTCCCCCAAATCAGTTCACAGCCTCTTTTTCTTTGGAAGTAGATTAGAAAGATATCCTATATTGATAAGTTTTTGTCTCTAACATGCTAAGATTTTTAGAGTCGCTATTATTACATTGAATATACTTGCTACCCATCACTGCTTCTTTGAGTTACTTAACTTCATCTAACTTTTTTTGCTTATCCTCAGGCTATGATTTTCACGAGGATGGATTGAAGGTATAACTTCTGTTTATCGTGTTCCAAAACATTGACACAATAGAATATTAGAACCGAATTTGATTCTGAAGACACTCTATTCTATGACTCTGTATTTTCTAATTAATGTTTTATTATACTGAACATGGTTGTGTGGCCTAATGGCTAATACTGATCTGTCAGGCTGGCTTGATTGCTGCAAATGCTGTTCTCAAAAGGAGCTTCACTCCACTCGCAAACTCCAAAAATATGGTGCTTTCTTGGACAGAAACAACAGCTCGACGTTATATAATCAAATATCTGAAGCGGTTCATTTCCGCTGGCTGTTTAACGTAAGTTATGTCTTTTATGTATGTGCAACTTCTGTGTCATGTATATTTAAATTGTACCCCTTCGTCCGCAACAATCTTCCAACTTACATTTATCGGGTTTGAGCCTACCTTTAACTCTTCACAATGATATTATATGTTGTTGGAAGTTTTGAAAGTGTTGTAATAGGCGGCTCTCTTTTCTTTTCTTTTTTATTTAGTGAAGATAAATGTTACTAGAGTGCTCTGGTGATGGTCAACTAGGTGAATTTTGATCTTGAAAAACGAAGGCTTGTTCCTTTTGATCTTCAGCAAACTAAAATTCATAATATTGATGGATCATGTACCTTCATTTAACATCTCATGTAACCATTTCTTGGCCTGGTTATTCATCATCTAATTGTGGCAGATTGTTGGAGGATGGAGGCACGGTTCTGAGATTTGATGGTTCGGACAAAAGATGTACTTGGAAAACTGCAATAAGAGTGCACAACCCCCAGTTTTACTGGAAGGTGTTTCCCTTTGACTGACAATTCTCTCATATCGAGTATAAGAACCATGTTTGTGCAACTTTTGCTCATCTATCCTTTTCTTCTCAGGTTGCTTTAGAGGCTGACTTGGGTCTTGCTGATGCATTTATCAATGGAGACATCTCAATTGTTGACAAGGATGATGGTCTCCTGAATCTTTTCAGGGTAAATAATCTTTGTGTGGCTTTCAGATACTAATAACTGTTTCTGTCTTCTGTCTGAAACTAATAATTACATATACTATTTTAGGATGTCCAAAAAGTATTATAACATCGCTTAAAATAGTAATTTTTTGTGTCTTTGTGACTGACTTTCAGAAGAGTCCCTCGCTAAAATTAAGTAGTGGGGAGAGTTCTAGAATGGTGTAACTATAGTAAGGATCTATTTAGTAAAATCATGTGGTATCTTTAATTGTGCTGCAAAGAAGGTAGTAGTTCTTATTATGGACCTTCTTAGCATATTATAATTCTATATCCTTCTTTCTTATGTATCCATCTACATTTTATTGAATTCTTATGCAGATTTTTCTTGCCAACATGTATTTATATCCTCCCGTGTCAGTGGATGAGGAAAAGAGGTTAAAATCGCTTCTGCTTGAATAAGATTTACCCCCAACAATCTCCTATATGTTGCTCATTCAAATCTTCTGTTTTTTCAGCTTTGATTTTAAGGGCTGGTGGACTCCTATGTTTTTCACTGCTGGGATATCTTCTGCAAAATACTTCTACCAGCATGTTTCTAGAAAAAACTCGGTCAAACTAGCCCGTCGTAATATTGCTCGCCATTATGACCTGGTATGACTTTCTAGGTAGCCTATTTGTTTACTTTCATCATTTCTGATATTTAAACTTTCTCTGGCTATGAATAATATTTACAAATATATGATCTAATAGAAGTAATTGAGGAAATGAAGCTGTCTTGATTTGCATACAAAGTTTTGTATATGCATCAGTAGATCAAAAGATAAGAGTGGTTAAGTTATCTTAAGAATGTAACTATTTACACCCTAACAACAAAAGGGGATAAGACGAGACTTAGTCATGGATTAGGATCGAGGTGTATCTCTATCATGTTAATGTTACTCTCTGATACTTCTGAATATTTGCCTTCTTGAAGATATGTATTAGTGTACATGTTTGGTCATGTCTGGTCTCTCTCTTGCCAATCTTTGGGGTGGCAGTTGAGTCGTGTAATGGGCAGACTAATGGCCTACTGAAATGATAGCTGATAGCCTGATAGGTCATATATATATATATATAGCAGCTTCTTCTTTTTAAATATGAAACATAATAAATTTATTTTGGCCAGGTTTTGATTGACATTTATCTTTCTGTTATTCAGAGTAATGAAATGTTTTCCCTATTTCTGGATGACACAATGACATATTCTTGCGCGGTCTTTAAGGTAGAGTTAATCATTTTAACTCAACGCTGTATTCCGCAAGTCTCAAAATATAAATTATATTGCAATTTGGTTTTATTTACTTCGATATGTACTTTTTGTAACCCTGTTGTTGCATGATAGTCTGAAAGTGAAGACTTGAAGGTTGCCCAACTTAGGAAACTCCATCTACTGATAGAAAAGGTGACTATTCTCTGGTTCATTCTACGCTCCAAAAAATAACCCTGACTTACATACAGACTCACATTTCTTATTTCGACGTCAATCTAGGCTAGAGTAGAGAAGCAGCATGAGGTTCTTGACATTGGTTGTGGTTGGGGTAGCCTTGCCATTGAAATCGTTAAGAAAACTGGATGCCGATATACTGGCATCACTCTAGCCGAGGAGCAATTGAAATTAGCAGAACAAAGGGTGAAGGAGGCTGGCTTACAGGTATCCTATATCTTGCCAACTTAAATGGCATTCTCTTTTTAGCTCGAAAACTTCATGAGCATTGTCAACATTTGTGTGCTCATTTTGGTTTTTCAACTTCTTGTTTCCTCTCCTTAGTTTCATCTGATCAACATGTCATTTCTTCGTTACTCTACAATAGTACCTTGTTGTTAATTTAGCCCCAAATCTAGTTTATGTAAAATGATTTACATGATCAATGGAGTATTATCTTTTTCTGTATCGATATGACATCTTATCTTTGGAGAAGCTTTAAAATACTTTTGCTACTAGTTCATACATATAGAATTAGGGGAACAACTAACAAGCACTCTCACCTCGCGTTCATAGAAAACTAATAACTGCCCAAATTCAATTTCATAAAACCAATAAGTTTAGAACCTCACTTCATACACTATGTACTAGTATCACTGAATTCCTGTATCTAGTGGGATGGATAGCATGGCCAATTGTATCCCGATTTTTCTGCTTGTATCATTATTCTGGTTTCTTTTTTATCTGATACAATACTTGTGCCTCCTTGTAAATCTCTTGATTGTTTGCTGACAGGATAACATAAAGTTTCTTCTCTGTGATTATCGTAAGTTGCCAGCCTCCCAAAAATTTGACAGGATAATATCATGGTGAGACCTTCTTGCTGGAAAACATGCAAACACCTTGGCTGATTATGATCTGACCATTGTTCTTTTGTGTGTTTTTCTTAATTTTTAATCAGTGGGATGATAGAACATGTAGGAGATGAATTTTATGAGGATTTTTTCCGGCATTGTGAATCCCTTTTGGCAGATACCGGACTTCTTGTCCTTCAGGTAATGGCTATGGAAAATAGTGTTCAGGGAGCAACTAATGTGTGTTTTTATATCATGTCATACAGAACCACAGTGTTATTAGATTAAATATGTGTGTGTAGCTAGGTCTAATGGTGGCAGCTGGTATTTCCACTTGGTGACGTGAAGGTCCCAAGTTTCGGGTACCATTTCTAGTGCTATTGGGAAGTTTGCCTACCCCTCACCTCTTCACACCGGGACTGCACTCTGCACATTGGATAGCTTAATTACTTGAGATATGACGGACAAGCCAAGAGCCCGTATCTAGATATTTAGAGTATGGATATGTAGATTTAGGGTCAAATGAGAGGCACTTAAAATGGGTTTTGTGTATCTTTCTTTACTAAACGGCAAGTTGTTTTCTACAAAAGCCAGTGTTTCTAAACGACAGCTTTTGAATTGAATGTGAACCTTTCTTTTTATTAATTGATTTTTTTTTCCAAAAAATATGTCCTCCTGTTTAGAAGAAAAAGATGGACTTTTTAAGTTTTTAAATAGAAAATCACATTCCTTTCAAAGAAATGGCATATGAATGTTCTCACCCTTCTCATTTTAAGCGACTCCTCACTTGATTCATCCCCTACAGAAGTAATTAAGAAATACGAAGTAACTATACTAGAAAGACACCAAGGTGTTTTTACCCATATACAAAAGGAGGGCCAAGGACAAGTAGGCATGCTCTCAAGCCATCATGAAGCAGTTTTATCTACATAATCAAGTAATGTCAAGTATTAGAAGCCAACAGTTGAATTTTATTATACAAAATCCTAAGTAAAATAAACTTCATACCTTGACGAGAAGAATCTATACCCTCAAGGATTTCTTGGTTTTTTTCTCTAGAAAGTACACCAAATCGCCAAAGGAACCGTCTTCCGCACTTCAGTAAGCTAACCTTGGGTTGGCTTATGATTATACTTATAACTTTTCTCTCTGCAAACCATGCCCCTGAATGTTGACTGGAACTAATCAGAGTAGGCGGAAATTATATCTATTAGAATAATAAACACACAGTTTAAAATTCATCTGCAGTTCCTTTACTTGTTTCATGTTACTAATATCTCTTGCTAAATATTTATTGGTCGTTCTTCTTCAGACCATATCGATACCAGATGAACGGTATGATGGGCACAAAAGAAGTTCAGATTTTATGAGGGAATACATTTTCCCAGGAGGGTGCCTACCTTCTTTAAGCCGATTAACATCCGCCATGGCTGCTGCATCTAGACTTTGGTATGTGCAACAATCGAATTACATTATTGGCTAAAGAAAATCTCCAGCTTTTGGAAATACTTAATTGCTCCTTTTGCAGCGTGGAACACGTGGAGAATATCGGGGTGCATTATGGACAATCACTAAGATGTTGGAGGAAAAATTTCCTGGAGAATCAAAAGTATGTTTTATTTTGACATTATTCTACATGAAAGCATATGATCTTCATGCACTTTTCTTCTTCATTAACCTTTTAAACGATTGGTGTCAAATTTGAGCTGCGTTCAAAAGATAACGTTTCAAAAATTTATACTTTTCCTTAACAGCTTCCCCAAATCAACAAAAAAGGAAAATAAGAAATCTGTATAATTGGACACTCTAGCCGAGTGTAGCACCTGAGAGGGGGCTTAGTTTCTTGTAGATACGAAATTTTATATCGTACATTGCTCCATTATTAGAGGTGAAAGAAGAAAGGGGGGGGGGGGGTGGGCTAGTTGAAATGATTCAAAATCCTACACTTTATATACTATTCGTTATATCTTCCCAGAAATGTTGCAATCATACAGAAGTCCTCATGAAATTCTGAGCCCGTCTGATTTGATCTTTTGGGAATATCAATCTTTCTAGTCGAGGTTACAAGAATCTCTTTTCACACCAAATCTGTACTCTAATATTCTGGTTTACTTTGAACTCAACTTTAAGTTTCAGTTTCTAGCTTCTCTTACCGTTCTAGCTTATCATTTAAACACCTGCTCTCTGCCGTGTGCCAGAACTATATGAATTGCAAACAATACGCTCCATGGACTTCATCTTGTACTTTGTCAACTCATCCATAGTAGTAAGTAGTAACTCGATGAAAGAACTTGCTATTGATCCTTTATCCTTGGGGTAGCCCAATTGTGATTGGAAACTTCTTTGACATTCCTGCAACTGCTCTGACATTTGTGCTTATCTCAGTGTACACATCCTTTAATATTTTGATATCTTTACATGACACCCCTTTTTTGTCATTGGTCACTCCATTACGCCTCATAGGACCTAGCTTAAGTGTTCTCAATGTCAATTTAGATCATGTGCTTCCTTGAGGTGAATGTGTAGTTGATCACCAGGGTATTCTATGGACCTAGCGTAAGTGTTGTTAGTGTCACACTCTTACTAGGTATGGCCTTATAGTCGTTGTGAGTGATCCTCTTTGTCCTGCTCGAAATGAAGGAATATACTTGACTTGTCTGCTACATTTGAAAATATGGGTTGTACTCTAACTTTAAAAGCGTGGATCAAGTCTTATGCTGGAGCGAAGTGTTGTACCATTCTTATTTCTGCACCCAAGGCAAAACCTCCATGAATTCTCTCAATCAAACTCTAGCCCGAACATGTCCCTTCAGCTCATGACAATGATTAATTTTTCTGTTTGAGAAACACCTTGCATAATCAAAGCCTATGGCTCGATGAAATGCAACATGCAGTGGAGTTAGGAAATGCCTGTAAGAAAATATTCTTTTGGGTTTTAGTATAGATAATATAATTATAGGCTTTAATTGATATGTAAGATAGATATGTTAATTATAGTCCTGTCAAATTAGATAATATACTTTGGATTGGCTATTGTCTGCTGATGAGTACTAAATTTCTTGCTGTTCCAGCAAAATTCGTTCTCTTGGATTTGATGATAAGTTCATGCGAGCATGGGAATACTACTTTGACTATATGGCATCCATGTTTAAGACCAGGACTCTTGGGGATTACCAGGTAATTTTTGTGAAAATTTGCATACTTTTGAATGTATGGATTGCATGGAGACTTTTCTAGAATTACTTGTCATTTGTCAACCCATTTCAGTCAATTTAGAATAAGATATTTGGTTGAACACTGTCTAAAACTCATTGCTATTTGATACTCTGCGGGGTTAACTTGGCTAAATTATCTTTCCATTTTTATATAAAACATAAGAAGTCCTCTAGTTAAATTTGAGAATTTTGTAGTTCCACTCACTTCCACATGCATTTTTTGGGGTTGTGGGATATTAGAAATATTATTATGTGAAGTGTATGAACTAAGAAGCACGAAAATATACTAATTATTTCTACCCTTTGTTCAGTTTACCTGAATTTTACTGAACTGGGTTTAGTTTTAGTGATTAAAACAGATTAAAACTTAGATTTGCTGATTAGAACTGATTTTGGGTAAAGGCAGCAAAGTTTAGTGAAGCCATCAACCTTCAAGACTTATTTAGATTACTGATCAAAATTCAAAACTACGTTCTGCTGATTCTCTCGGGTGTTCTCTTTTATGCTGATTGAAACTGACTTTTAACGAATACTATGTTTTCGAAATTGATTATTAGTCTGCTAGGTGCATCTTAATTGGCTCTTCGAATGTGTAGAATCAAAGTTATAATCCATAAAAATTGCATAAAACTAGAAATGAAAGTCATTGTTTTATGAAGTTACAAACTACCAATTATAATTATGATTTGGTGTTTATTTTTGGAGCTGTTAACATAACTGGTTCTTCCTCATGCAGATTGTTTTCTCACGTCAAGGAAATCTTGTTGCATTCAGTGATCCTTATGAGTGCATACCTTCCTCTCATTTATTCCCATAGAAGCATATGCTGCTCAATCAGGGATTAGAAAGTCGGATGAACTGTTTCGCACCTATCATGTTGATTCTTGCCTTCATACCTGCGTTTCGAGTGCTCTGGAACTGAATTCTCTAGCTGTGTGTTTGTTTTAGCTTTCAAGAGGGTTTGTACAATAAATTATACCTTGTACCTGGTATTATACACATTTTACTTGTTTGCAATTTACCTTTGTATGTTTGTTGGATGCTTTTAAGTATTAAAAATTTAGTTGTGTAATTGTTTTAGTTTTCAAAGGGCTTATATGATAAGTAATCCCTTATACCTGTACTGTCCACGTTGTACTGGTTTCCAGACTGCTTGTTAATACACCATTAACATTTACTTTTAAGGAACAACTAATTTTACGGTGTATGTGGTATAGAATCCCATTTACATTTTATTTGGTTGAATCTAAATGATATTAGTGTTGTCATTGTGTAACTACATCATGTATTACCAAGATGATGGATAGATTTAGATTAAGATTGACATGTGATTTGAAGTATGGATAAAATTCATAAAGAGAGAAAGTTGTGTATGAAGGTGGATGAATTATGAAGGGTCATGTATGGGTTGCTTACATCACCTTAAATCTTTTAAGGATTAATTGGAAATAACCACCTGCAAGTTACTCATTTTTCAAAATAACCACCCTATCTTTACTTTCATTTAAATAACCACCTCATTTTACATTGACGTTTTTAAATACCCACCTCTTAACGTTTTTTTTAACAGCGTCTACTTTGGGGCCCACAATCTAACTTATTACTTCAATTTCTCGCCAATATGTGTCGATTTTTACCTTTAAGTATTCCCTTAACATTTACAAACCTAATCTGAACCAATTTGGCCAAGATCTCTTCAATTCTACACTCATTTCTTCAATTCAGGTATGTTGCAACACAATTTTTAGGGCTTTTTTGTTTTTGGGTTTGAAAATTTGGTGCTTTATCTTGATTTTATGAATCTAAATTTTCAATTTTATGCATTGCACGGAATTACCATGGCTGGCATTGGTGAAAGGGAGTCAATTACTTGCCATTGTAGTCTCCCTGTTGCGAGGAGGACTTCTTGGACTGAGAAGAATCCTGGGCGAAGGTTCCTATGTTGCAAATTTTATGAGCCTGACACAGAGAGGAGGGGCTGCGAATTTTTCGGATGGGTGGATGATACACAAAGTGAATGGCAAAAGTTAATTATTAATCAACTGATGTTGCAGAAAAGGTTGTTGAAGGGTAGAATTAGCTCATTGGAAGATGAAGTGAGCATTTTGAGAGGCCAAAGAAGACTTTTGGTGAATGATTATGGTAATTTGGAAATGAAGTACAAGACTTTGAAGGGGGGGTTGAAGCTGACTAAGAAAGGCAATTCAGCTCAAATGAAGGGTGGATTATCCAAGGGAATTATGTTTGCTGTGTTATGCTTGTTGTTGGTTATGGCAGTTATGATAATGTTGTGCTAAAATGCAAATGAAGGTAGATAGTTTGAATTAAGTTAGGGGGGAATGAATGGTGTTTTTTGGGTTTTCTTGTAGTGACATAGCTTATTGTAGTTACCTTAGCTAATTTATGCAAGGGACTTAAATATTGTACTTTGCTTGATGTCTTTCTTTTGTGATCTATATATGCACAAACAAACTTTTAAAATAATTGTCCAAAATACCAAAGACATTCACTCAAAACCTGGAATATGTTCCTTAACATTGTGAAACTAATATCACAAAATAATTTCACTTAGAAACTGTTGTACATGAATAACATGTTTCATTCAAAATCTGATATCAATGACAAACTGATATCATTCAATTTCAACCTAAAATCCCCAAATCAAACATAAACTAAATCCAGAGTACAACCATACATTAACATAGTAAAATTTCAAATCCCCAAATCAAACTTAAACTAAATCCACTTCAGTACAGCTGTGAAAGACATTTCTTGTTTGAACCTTTAATAGGTAGCTTAGGCCTAAATTCAGACTTGATTGTTGTTGATGATTGCCTGGTCACTGGAGGTGATGATGTTGGTTTTGGTGTTGATGATTGTTGCCTGTTGATTGGAGGTGCTATTGTGAGTGGTTTTGTTTTTGCTGCTTGATTGCCTGGTGATTGGAGGTGCTGCTATGGGTGGTTTTTGAGAAGTTGACTTCCTGGTAACAGGAGGTGCTCTTGGTGGCCTATCTGTTGCTGCTTGCTTTGGAACAGGAAGAGGTGGTTGGATGCTTGGAGAGGGGTTGTGCACATTTGAACAACTTGCTTGTGAGGAGCACCCTAAAAATTGGCTACTACTTCCTGAAACAACAATAATTTATTTGAATAAGTTAATAAATTAACACCCACAACATAAATGCATTTTAAGACTAAAATTATTACTTACCTTTCTTTTACCCCTGCTAGCTTTTTTGGACCTCTCTGCTACTGCCCAATCTGATGTGCTTGGAGGCCTTCCAACTTCCTTTTGCAGTTTTGAGTTCAATGGAGCCTTGCATCCCTTCTTATTGTGACCCACTTGCCCACAATTACTACATGTGCATTTTGCTTTCTTCCTCTTCCTTGCATTTTGTTCAGCCTCTGCACCCACTTCCTTCTTCCTATTTTTTAAACTAGGCCTTCCAGGCATAACCTTATGAACAGGGGGCAGAGGTTAGGGTAGATCAACCCTTTTCCAGTGGTTTACACCAGGCATAGGGTGGATGGATTGCCTGTATGCAAACAAGTAAGAATCTCTGCTGTATGCCTCATGTACATAGTTATTTGGATCAGCATTTTTGTCCAAAATGCATCTGAATGCATGCACACAGGGGATGTCTGTAAGTTGCCAATAGTAGCAACTGCATGTATATTGAGCCAAATCCACTATCAACTGTTCACCCCTATGGCTAACCTCATATAAATCCTCCCTACTAATCTGCAGCACACAATTCCTAGACTCTTCCTCCATTCCATCAAAAGTTTTCTTAATATATGGCATGTTTTTACCCTCATAACTTTGAACTCCCACCCATTTCTTTTTACTTTCTGTTTCTGTTTTCCCTTTTCCTTTCTCTTTTCCACCTTTCCTAATTCATCCCCTTCAATGATTTTATGCTTTCCCTTTGCCTTTCTGTTTTCCTCCTCTCCTAAATCTTCCTCTTCAAAGAGTTTCTGTTTTCCTTTTGCATTTCTCTTATCCTCCTCTCCTGTTTCTTCCCTAGCAGGCTCTACCTCACAAGCTTTGGGTTTCTGTTTAGACCTAGGAGAAGTTCTTGTTGCTAATGTTCCTCTCTGAAACTCCCTTCTAGTCAAAGGCAACACATCAGCATCAAAAACTGTATCATGGGTAGGCAGATTCAATCTTTGGCTTCTCCTTTGTTCAACTTTAACACTTATGGGCAAAGCAACTTGTGTCTGGCTATTTTGAGTTGGAGGGTTAAGTTGGGCTTGGTTAGATAAAGTGGAAGCAGCTGTTGATTGTCTTGTAATAGGCTTCAAAGTGGGCTTTAGATTGGGCTTTGAGTTGGGCTTTAGATTGGGCTTCAAGGTGGGCTTCAAAGTGGGTTTTAGTTGAGAGGTTTGGGTTCCCAACATCTCTACCTCACCTAGCAATAGCAGTCCAAAGTTTGATTCTTGTCAACAGATTCAAGCCATCTCAAAATAGAATCCTGGTCTGTTAATTCAACCAACCCAGTGCTCAATGTCTTCCCTTTTTGCTTGAAGAAAAACTTCAACCTACTAGGCACATCCATTTGACTAGCAGAACATGCATCTCTTGCCATTCCCCACAAATACATCAAACTGATTTCTTCTTTCACCAATTCAGTACTAAGGTAACTAAATCCACCATCATACTCAACCACCTTCCTCCCTTTAATAATCCTTTGCGCAAATTTACCCCCAACTTCAAGCTTAATTTGATAACTCATGTTTGACATGCTAGCAAGGGAAAAAACTAAATTTAGGTTATGCCCAATTTAACCATCAAATACCATAGATTTTCAGTAACAAAAACATAATCAGCAACATAAACAATGGGATGCAATTACCCAGATATCAAATACCACAAATACACTCTCAATTACAAGTAACTAATTACTCAATTGCATATTTTAAACCCAGATTAGTTAAGTAAATAGCATAAAGTATGAGTTTTTTACCTTGTTTAGGTCACGAATTACACTCTCATGGGACCCAACTTCAAGCAACAATCCAGTAAAATCCACCTTCAATGAGAGATAGTTCTCACTGTAAAAAATTGGGATGAAGATAGTGAAACCAATATTTTTGGGAATCTGGAAAGAAGATCAAATGAAAATGCAGAAGAAACAGGTGAGAGGAATGAGTGTAGTGAAGATTTAATTCAAAATCGAGCAAAAACAGAGAAAGGTGAAGTAATAAGTTAGATTGTGGGCCCCAAAGTAGACGCTATTAAGTAAAAACGTTAAGAGGTGGGTATTTAAAAACGTCAATGTAAAATGAGGTGGTTATTTAAATGAAAGTAAAGATAGGGTGGTTATTTTGAAAAATGAGTAACTTACAGGTGGTTATTTCCAATTAATCCATCTTTTAATGATATTTTGTGATCACACCTCAACAAATACTATAGTGAAATCATGCCTACTGTGTTCAACACTTTGAACGGTATGGTTGAGACAAAGTCGAGCTCTGCCTAGTTCAGCAGAGTGATATATCTTGTTCCGAATACTTACAAATGTTGTATATATAGTTGATAGATAATGTTAATACCTTGATTTTCATGTACCACAATTATAATGGAATGTACAACTTTTATGATCCAATATTTAACATTTGTTGTCGAATAAACAACCTTGTATATTGGAACAAAATAAAACATTCTCCGCCATGCGGAACTAGAAATTTCCCAGACAAAGTTCTAAGTTCGGGTGTTGGAATGGCTGTGTCCCGGTGATGGGATAGCAAAGAAGTTGCTCTCAACCACACAAGCTTCAAGCTGTTAACCCTCCCACATAGTCTTCCACCTCTACCTTTTCACATGAATCAATTGATGAATTTCTCAACCAACAAAGTCAATCTTGACAACCAGTCTATTATCAACGAAGTATTAATAAATTCAACTAATAAGTTAGCATGTTGCCTGATAGGTGGAGTTGGGAATTGACAATGTAATTCTTGAACCCTTCCACTTCTATAGAAATATAATTTTCAGGAGTAATGCTACCAAATTTCTCTGAGCTTGGCCTAAATTACAATAGTTATTTGCTACAGTAGCATATAACGGCAGTTTATATTAAAACTATCTATATTTAAAAACAGAGGAAGTATACGAGAACAAGGAGTCGAAAGACATAGGTAGTTTTCTAATGCTCGGCGGCTGCACAAGAACCGAATTCCTCATAATTTGGTTGCTATAATTATGATGTAACAAAGTAAGTTTTGAGGAAAATGATATAATATCATATTGAAATTTTTGGGAGCTTGTTAGCTAATTAGTCATTCTGTAATAGGTCAGTGGCCAATGTAGAATATATTCCCTATTAATAATTCCTGAATGATTGAGTTCAGATTCTCAGATCATTACAGAACATTAATTAATATTATCATGTAGATGTCCAAAACTCACTCAACCTAGTAGTTGACTTGTCCATCATCACCTTAACCATTAATTAAGCAATAATGGAGAATTTAATTATACATTCCATTTCTCTCCATTGAAACAAAATTTTACTGTCTCTAAACAAACATGGATTCAACTTCTGCAAAAAGATCAAAGGATGAAAAAGTCATCTTTGATCATAAACCATTCTTCCGCCTTTACGAAAGCGGAAGAATGGTGAGATTAACAGAAGTTCCTCCAATCCCTCCATCACTAGATCCCATAACAATGGTGGAATCTAAAGATGCAACCATTGATTCATCAAGTACAACAAACCGTGTCGTGTTAGTCAGGTTGTATAAACCAAACCTCCCTAAAAGCAAAAGAATCCCACTTTTGTTATACTTTCATGGAGGTGGTTTTGTTGTTGATAGTACTTTTTCTCCTACTTATCACAACTACCTTAACACTCTAGCCTTTGAAGCTCGAGTTATGATCGTTTCTGTCGAATATCGACGAGTCCCTGAACACCCTCTCCCGGCTGCATATCATGATTGTTGGGATGCTCTTAACTGGGTGTTTTTTCATACAAGGGAAAAATGGATTAAACAACATGTAGACTTCTCTAAAGTTTATCTGATGGGAGATAGTGCAGGGGGTAATATTGCACACCATTTAGCTATACGTGTGGGGACGACTGATGCCGGCCTAATTAGTGGCATAATCCTGGTGCATCCATACTTTTGGGGTAAGCAACGGATTGGCAATGAGGCGGCTAAATGTAGCCGCCTGCCACATCCGGATTTAGCTGACAAAGTATGGGCACTTGCTTGCCCTACTAGTACTAATGGTGCGGATGATGCATGGTTGAACCCGGTTAATGATCCGAGTTTGTGTAGGCTCGGATGCAAGCGGGTGCTGGTTTGTGTCGCGGAGTTGGATTTTATGAGTGATAGAGGGATGTATTATAAGGAGGCTTTGGAGAAGAGTGGGTGGGAAGGGAGAGTAGTAGAGGTGTTTGAGTCTAAAGGGGAAGATCATGTATTTCACTTGCGTGATCCTTCTGCTGTTAAATCTGTTGAACTTATGTCAAAAATTGTTGCTTTTCTTAACCCTGCACCTTCTACATTATAACAAATTCTCTGTTATTGTTCTCTTTGATATGTAATGATAGCAGCTAATTTGTTTGAATAAACTTCATTTAAAATGTTTGTTTGATACTCCTAGATTGTTTGTGCATTAGGTGAGTAGAGTGATCCTGATTAGAGGGGTCAAATTCAGTTTGGTGAATCTAAAACCAGCTTGCAAAGTTATTTTGCCCCTCTTGAAACTTTGCTAGTTATTTCTTCTCCTTTTAACCTAGTCTGGATACTCTTATAGGTAATTTCTTTCACCTTAAAATAACAAAATTTGAAGTTTTATAAGTTCAGGTAAGTTGCTATATATTTTAATAAATTCACATGAGATAAATTCAGCAAAAATAAGATGAAAAAGGCACCCTAGTATAGTAATATACAATACATATTATCAACTGGTTTTAGAAGGGGAGAACGCTAAGGCATATACGCTGAGGAGCATTGAAGATTTTGTTGAGCTCCGAGGATTATTATTGACTTATTGTGTACGCCCATATAGGAGAAGTGAAAATACTTCTAACTAACTTATAAACTTGAGGAACTACTCCCCCAGTTCTAAATTGGGTTTTGGAAGGGAATTTCCGTTTAAATCTCGAGATGATAGCTCATAGGAGTACATGGTATTTAAAATTACGATGATAAGTCATTTATTTTTCAGAAATAAGAAGATGGTTCATTCCCCTAATGGTGCATGGTGTGGTTTTAGAAGTACGTGGACAACTCATTCATTTTTAAAAATCTCAAAGTATATGGTGGCTAAGAGGTTGAGTAGCTCAACTAGTAGAATTCAAACTTTTTCTTTGTTTTGGTGCGTTAATACAGTAGAATTCAAGTTTCAACCATACCATAAGTAACATCCAAATTCAACAACAATAAAACCTTATTTTCAAAATGATTTAGAGTCGATTAATTTGAATCATCGTCTGAAATTGTTGAAAAAGGAGAGAGAAAAAGAGAGCCAATAAAGAACATCCACTCAAAAAATATTAATTTGAGATCAGGTACAAGTATATGTCGAACGGGACTACTTTATCTCAAGGTTGAGCCGACCCATAATTGCTCTCCTCCTTTTCCATCTCCATATTCACGATGAGAATTGAACCCCTGCCATCGGGAGAGAGAAAAGGCCATCATAAATGCTCCTGGGATCCCCTAAAGTTATTAGCTAACTCTACATAAAATATTATGTTGTTTGTGGATCAAAAGGTGTTATTATTTCTGATTAAAATTACTTACATTATGTGTTACTCCTGTTGATTAGAAATATAAAACTTCTTTTTTCTTTTTAAATTTTAAAATAAATCTACGTTAATGTGAATTTTATATGTAAGATGCTCCTTGATTGGTGCTAGGCGGGCCACTCCGGTGGTCCTAGAGATCTCTATACGTTAGGTGAGGGAATATATTGGGCCAACCCCATAACATTTATTACAAAATAGTACAAAAAATCAGCTATTTCGTCTGGACGAAATTTTTTCCATGAGAAATTGAATTCGAATACTACTGCATTGGCTACATTTATTTTTTGAAAAATATCTACAATTTTAGTCATCCAATCAAGATGAAGGTCATGAATTTCAATTAAAACATAACATAATTAAAATTAGAAATTAGGACTTTCTAATATATATTTTACCGATTGTTTCAAGAAAAATAAAATATACAATCCTTAAAAGGTAGAAGAGGAAAATTAAGTAACATTCAAACATATATAAAAACTGATGATTCATATTTTTGGCATAAATTCAAATAATGCCAATTTAGGTATTACTCTCTCCGTCATAAAATATAAGTTCTGTTTTCTTTTGCACGGTCTACAAGACACACTTTTGACCTTCTATATCTTCAATTTCGTATTAGTAAAAAATATAAAAAGTTGATATTATGAAAGTACATATTATGACGAATCTAACAAGATCCCACATGAGTATGTTTTCTTCTATATTTTAATAAGAATATTTAGTCAAAGATTTTAAAGTTTGACTCCCAAAATAGTAAGGGGACTTATATTATGGGACGTATATTTTAATGTTTATATGCAGATCTAACTTATATATCGTTACCCTTGTTTAAGAAAGGAGCATTGACCATACTAGGGACTTGGGAGGGGAGAGGGTATTTTAAGTAGTTTATGTTACCACATTATAAATTTGCTATGACATATTCTCTTTGTCATTATGAACCTTAATGGATGAAACTTATCTTTATTTTTTTCGTACCAAAAATGAAAAGAAATACTTGAGTAGATTTTTTAAGATAACGTACACATTGGTCTATAATTTGAATTGGAAGTATTAGTGTTAACGGTTAAATATAAGTTCGAAAGAACAGGCTCTTACACAGCCCAAAGCGGCCCGTCATAACCCCAACCGGTAACACTCGAACCCGAGATTCAGAAGGTAGGAATGCTACGACTCCGCCCCACATTGCAGCTTGCAGCTCACGGCTCACATGGAGGGGGAATTAGAAGACAAGAGGAATAGCAAAAAGTTTGGAATGATTGTGCAGTCCAATGACACCAATGCAGCAAAGGGGAACATTACACTACCTGGGATTCCACTAGGAATAAGTATGTGTTCAAGATTTAAGCTTTTTATTGGAGACAGACAAGAAGAGAAAGCTCATTGTCAAAAAGTGAGACAACACCAGTTAACATTACCAAAGAAAAGCCAAATCTGACAACTCAAACTTTCACAATTTCTACTTTGAATAATCAATAACTCATAAACAAAAATAAATAAAATAAATAATAATAAATAATATAAATAAGAGTCTTTGTTTCACTAGACATCAACAGCTCTGTATCACCTACCATGATCCTCTCATGAAGATGATTTACAACCAGACATAAGTCAACTGATAATTCATGCCAAAAAGAGGAAAAAATATAATAACAAAACTGAAAAAAAACAAAAAGAACATTAACATGTAATGTATAAATGGGAAGAAAAAATTACACGGGATTGCACTTTTCTGGATACTTTCTGTCACCACTACCAAAAATTTGCTTACACAAGAATGAAGAAATGAAGCTGTACACTAATATGCAGTTTTTTTTTGGTTTTTTTTGTAGTAAAAATGCAAGAATGCAACAAGATGAATAATGAAATATACTTTCTGGAACTTATTGGAAAGAATCTATCCTATGATGCTTGTGAAGAAGCAATGATGATGATGATGATTTTCAACTCTTTCCTTTTCCCGAGCATCATCAAGTAGGGATTAAGAATATGACGCCAAACCTTCTGAACTTAAAGTGGCGATGGAGGAAGCAAGAGAATTCAAAAGGGATGAGCTCTTCTTGAGCTCAGGGCAAGGCTCGGGTGTGACACTTGTAGAGGATCCGACAATGTTTGAGCACACCCATGCGGAAATGGGGGATGAAGCTGGATTCAAGGATAAGGTGACGTTTGATAATGTAAACTCGAAAGGAGAATTCTCGATGCCAGTGAAGCTACCGGCTACTGTGATATTTTCACCAATGACCTCACTGATGGAAATTTGTTCCAGGATGGGGAGTGCACTTGAGTCATATTCCTCGTCAGGGTGAGATTTGTATTGTCCGTTTGCAATAAACGCGGTGTTAACATTTTCCATTTCAACATCTGATACTTGTATGTTCTCTATGTAACCCCCTCGTCCTACAGCAGTTCTGAAGCCGATCCCTGTGAATGAGTTTTTTATGTGCAGATTTTCAACCAGAACATAAGAAATGCCCCCGGACATCTCACTGCCAAATGCTACAGCAGAACCAGTTGATGCTTGTAGATTGACTTGTTTGATATGCACATATGTAGTAGGCCGATTATACGTAATACCGTGCTCATCCCAGCCACTTTTAAGAGTGATGGCATCATAACCCATGCTTATGTTACAATTCTCAATACACATGTGATCTGAAGAGTCTGAATGTACAACAATTTCAAAAAAGAGAACTCAGAATATGCAGGAATAATTGAAAAGCAAAAAAACAAAAACAAAAAATCAACATTGGCAGTGGATAACATGGTGATGATGACACTTCAGTTTCTTTCATAATAGCACTATCTTTATTATCCACCAGGAATTTTCAGACATGTACAGAAGAACTTCAAAGATGTACTAAAAGAGACATATTCTGTGCTTTCTAGTTTCTACATATAAACCTCCCTATCTATCGTTAAAAACAAAATTAAGGCGTAGTTTCAAAGATATACAGGATTAAGCAACCTCTAGACATTCTAGAAGAAGATCATTTGTTAACCGAGCCTTTCAGTTCCAAGAATGCAGATTCCAACTCAGTTTTTCATATATGCTACTTGTATGATTCTTTCAAAAAAATTCAAGAAAAAATTCTATGACAGAATGCGAAGGCTAAAAACAAGCTCACACAACAGTTCACTCTCCGTATATGTTTACTCCATGAGCTCACAAGATGTGCTAATAAGCTAGGAAGCCTGCAATACAAATTCGCCTATAAATGAACAAAGGCTAAGCGTATTGAGCCATTGAACTTGAGAAATCTGCCATAAAAGGCAGACATCATTTCTATAAGTTGACTTGGTGTCTACTTTTACAGCACTGATTGCAGTGAACTTGAAGGTCGGCGTTTAGCCTTCCATCCTTGAAAGAAAACTGTATGTGTTACACCAGGGTCACATAATTCGATATATAATTCGATCTTGTAATTCGAAATTCGCTCAAAATGAGTGAAAAATAAACCAAAACCGACCATAATTCGATGTTTCCAGGTCGAAATTCGTAGGGGGGTAGTGAAGCTCAAAATTCTAATGGACCACCTCAAGAGAAAACTTATCTTTCTCATGAAGCATATTAGTTCCTGCTGTTAAAGGAGGGGCAATAACCAGCAGAACCAAACAGTCTCTTTCAAGCAATAAAACAAATGCAAGTACATACTTCCCTTCAACTTCAAAGGGAGTACATTCTACTTGCCCAGTAAGAACGAGTAGCACGACACACAAAGCACTATTCCTAATAACTTATTCAGCTACACAAAACAAATCAATGTCAGGTTCACATGATAATCAGTTCATTATACAATGAAAAGCCCCCCACATGGCCACGTCTCAAACTCAGAGCTGGCTTACTTATCTAGCCATCCAATTTCTATATAAAGACAGGCATGTGGTGAAAGATAAGTCTCTGCCTTAGGAAAGCTAGTCCGCGTCTATTTGAAATGACAACATTTTTAAAGTCTGTTTTAAGCTTCTTCAAATCATTCAAAAGACCAATATAAGACATGTGTATCACTATTGAGGGTGTGTTGTTTTCACGTTAATAAAGAGTTGCCAGATAAGTTTCAATAAGTTCAGTTAACATTCAGATAAGCTCCAGTAAGGGTTATCCAAGTTCGATCTAAAACAACATTTAAGTTTTCATAAGTTCATAGTTGTTCCAATAAGTCAGAGAAAGTTTAAATAAGTGAACTTTCAATGAAAACAACACACCCTTAAAGAGAACAAAACTCTTCAACATGGACTAGTCAAAGGTTTGAAGAAATAAAGTTCGACTAGTTAGTTTGCATACATGAGCAACTTCAAGTAAAATTTTCAAAGATTGTTCGCATTGGTGCCTAGTACTTTTAAGTACTTAAAATATTAGATGGTAAAGCATGCATAAATCATCTTCATATCATTCAAATTACGGAAGTATCATCAGCTTAGCATTAAAATCTGTAAGAAAGCAGTGGGAGGTATGAAGTCTAACCTGGGACTACACCAATTGTGTAAGGGGATGAAGATGGAGCATAAGCTGAAATGTTTTGTACAAGTATCTGACTGCATCGAAATAAGACAGTTGTAAGACAAAATATAAAGGGTTACAATTGCAAAGCAAAGATAAAGCAATCACTAAAATACCTGCAATAGACAGGATGTATATTGTATGCAGGCGCATTCAAAAACGTCAAGTTTGAAACCACAACACCAACGGATTCCACAATTTCCACAAGATGAGGACGGCTATAATTTAACGTATGAGAGCGAAAACCGTCCCACCAAAATGATCCTTGGCCGTCGATAGTACCATTATTACCTAGATTAGTTAGATAGACACACACATGTCAGATTCAAAAAGTGTAACAGTTATAGATCAGCTTAATCAGACGAATGCATAGAAGACCTTACCTGTTATTACTACATCATGCAAATTATATCCATTTATCAAGCTGCGATATCTACTTCCTGGAATATCAATTCCGCGACCATATGACGGCAACGCATCAGTGATTCCCCAATGGGATGGATCCTGCACAAAGTTGGGTTATCATTAGATGACATGTTGCTAACGGAATACATGAGAAACTATAACCTTCACCAATGATTGAGTTGACCACTATCCTCTTTAACAGATTATCTAAGAAATGGAAGTTGTTCTAGAAAAATGCTCATTCTTAGAAGTTGTGTGTTTACATACTGGAGTTTTTTTTCCCTATAAATAGAGTAGGAATGATTTTTGTTTTGTGCTAGAAAACTGATTCCAGCAGTTCAAAAACAAAACTGCATAAACACTTCTAGATGCTATCATAGTCAAGTAATTCCTATCCTAGCAACAGAACTGATGTAGAAGAATTTCATATTGAGCAAAGCAATTCAACCTGAGATCCAAGGATAATAGCATCCTCCTCCAGAAAAAGGGTGAGGTGGCTAGTAAGATTGAAGCTCCCAGTCAGCCACTTCCCTGGTGGCACATACAGTTGGGCCCCACCCTTGTCTGCAAACGAGTTGAGATAGAATATGGCATTTTGAAAAGCCCCGGTATTCAATGTTTTTCCATCTCCAACAGCACCAAACTCCACGATGGAGACACTGTGAGGTCTCGGGTCCAATTCCGGCTTGTATCTACATTGTTCCTCACTATCATCTCCATATACTTCGACTGCGCTACCAAGAGCAGAAAGCAGAAGCAATGCCACCTAAAAGAGATGGGACATTATAGATGTTAAAAGGCCTCAGACATTCACCACAATGTACAGGAAACAAGAATCAACCCTCAAAAACAGGACCGCGAACGCAATGCTGGCCAGTATCAAAAGTATTCTAAAGCAAGTAAATCTCAATCAGACAACAAAGCTAGAAGACTCATGAACTAACAGTACTAGCAAATCAACTTTGACCAAGATAAGCCCAAAAGTCAGAAGTAAATTCAGACAGTGAAGAAGATAGAAAAAAAACTTGGTGACCAGAAACCCAGAAAACAGTACTCATTTACTAAATTCAACAGCTTAATTACTACTTGAAGAAAAGACAAACTATATAAAACTGATCCAAGTGTCATTTAACCCTGCAAAATCACCAAAAGGTTCAATCATGGATTGAAATCAAAGAATTCCCAGAAAAGAACAGACAGCAATCAACTGCAACAATTCAAAGACAGCAAAAAACAACCAGAATCAGTAAAAAAAAACACAAATCCACTCAAACTCACACAACAGAAACACAGCAATCTGCAAAATGAATACAAATTTCTGCTGAAAAACCCAAATGAATCACATAGAAGTAAAGATCCCATCTTTTTCACTCACAATTCAAACAATCCAAGCAGTCAAATGCAAGAACACCCAGATCATGATATCTGCTGATCAGCATTTACACAAGAACAGTATGAATCAAGAGTATAAACAATGTTGTGGGAAAGGGGGAAAATTTGCAATCACCCACAAAAGAAAAAAACATACTTACTAGCATCTTCATGTAGTCACAGCTTCTGCAGAAAATGTACAGTGGAGAAGACAGAGAAATGGAGAAAGAACAAAGAAGAGAGAGAGACAACAATAGACACACACACACACAGACACCCAATGACCTAACAACACCTATAATAAAATCTTGCTTCACACCAGCAAAACCCCAGAAGAAAAAAAAAACAAATAATTTACAAAAAAAAATAATGACCCAGAGTAGAAAAAATAATAAAGATTAAATCTTTATTTATTCCTACTCCTTTTTTTTTGGCTCTATGATTATGGTTTATAAGTAGTGTTGATTATGTAAACGACAAAATAATCAATGGGGGCATCAAGAGTGACAGATGAAGAAGAAGGAGAAGAGGGAGAGAAGAAGAAAGAAAGAAATGGAAAAACAAATATTAAGAATCATAACGTATATTTTAAATAAGGAATGCCAGCTCTGCATAGCATATGTATGAGCAAAATCTTTGAAAAACAACAAAGAATATTGCTGTCAAAATATTTACTACAAAGAATAGTACAAGTACACACCTAAAAAAAATATCTAATCAACTTTGGAAATTAAGCTTTCAATATTTATAAACTAGCCTTATATAAATGCAAAAAAAATAAATATATAATAAGCGTTTTGGAGAAAGTACGTTGCACACCTACAGTTTTACGGTAACTAAACGGTTTTTTTCTTTTCAAAAAGAAGTTTTAGTTCAATTATTTCGTATAATATCAAAGGGTATAATGGTAATAATAGTACTTTGAAATAGTCATTTTATTTTTTATATTTTTTATTTTTTGGATCTCCTTTCTTCTCTTGTAGAATAGATAAAGTTATGGGTAAAAATGAGGTCAAAATAAGGATTAAAGCTTTACCAATAATTACTAGGGGTATACTAATATACTAATTAATAGTAGTAATTACTTTTTTGATTCGGCCTCTCAACCGTCTGTAGACTGTCTCTGAAAAAATCTTGTAACGACTTATTTCTCTCTTACTTCTCTCTCTCTTTCTTCCCATGGAAAGTGTGTTCAGTATGCCGTTAAACGGTAAAACGAGAAAATTGTGAAATAGAAGGAAAGCTTAATTTAATTTGTTGGTGAGCGTTTTGTTTGTTGAATACAATTGATTGATTTGGTATATACAAGGTGAGAATTACATGTGATGCGAGCAACGAGCCTAATACGGCCAATTGTCTGCCTTCAAACATGCAAAACAGTAACTTTAAAAGCCTAACGCATGAATCCATGCCTATGAAAATTTTCGTGGGAAGAATAACCATATGTAAAGAGCGGGTTGATAGCATGTTCTTTTCTACTTCCTTTTTTGGCGAGTTATGATTTTCATTGTTCAATGCGATACTCTTAAGATGGTTTATGTTATAGCACGATCTTTTGTTGTTGCATTCATCTAAGTTCTACAAAGATATCTCATTTCTAGTTTAGGTATAATTTCTAGTTTGTAAGTATAATTATTATTTTGATGATCAAAGTTCTTACTAATATTTATTAACTTGACCAACGCAAGCAAATTAAAATATTCACCTTTTTTATACAGCTTTGTGGTTATTATCATTTGTTCCCAAGGAGAAAAATGCTCACCTTTGAGTTTAGTTATGGACAAGAAGTGTATCAAAATTATAACATTTTGGTTCATAACCTGCTCTAAACTTCTATGCTACAAGCTTGACCGTCTCCACTCCCTTTATTCCAGGATTTATCCTTACAAAAGGGATTTTCTTGTACTTTAAGTTGAACGGGGAGATAATATCATGAATAATATGATAAACATCGTCAATAAGACCCAGGGTGCCTACCTCGTAGAGTGATATAGGGTCTTTATGCTCCAAACACGGAATGAGTGGCCTCATATGAAGGATTGTCAGGTCTTTACTTATTACTGCCGACTGATGTCGGTTCAATAAAATAGATGCTGGCTTTTCTCGGCAGTATGGTATGAATTGATCATTATGCCCTCCCTTTAGGATTTTCATTTATAAATGATGTATACAATACTTACCATCAATCCTAGAACAAAACTTTTCCAACTGATCAAGTGCTCAGGAATGATCTTCTTAGGTCCGCAGACCTCCTTACAATAGAGTTGATATCTCTTTTTGAGCTGGTCGGTGATTTTTTTCCAACCTGCTTTGTTCTTCGCCTCTACCTCCAATACTCAAGAACTCGTTTAGAATAGACGTAGGTATTATCTTTCGATCATAAGAATCAGTTAGAAGTTGGATGCTTCTAAACTAATACTAGATTCAAAGGTTTTTTTTAGTACTGCTAGATTAAGTTTGAGTTTTCTAGTAGAGAAGGATGTTCGTGCGCTCCAATTATGTGTTTAACCGTACGGATTTAGTATGGAAGAAAAAATGATTGAAACTTTATCTTGGATTTTTTATCCCACTTTGTCCCTTGCTTGACATACCATCAAATATCAATTTGCTATAGCAATTACTTCTTTTTTTTTTTTTGAAGGGATGCTATAGCAATTACTTGAGGTCGTGAATGTTTCATTTTGGAAAACTCATTCATTTTGCTCAATAAGAGGAAACCAACATTTGGTAAGCTCTCGTATGATACCTATGTTTCTATAAGATTTAGGTGGAGTTAGAGACTTAGAGCAGTGGGTTTTATGTAATAAAAAAAAACTAGTGCTTCATAAAATGTGCTAAAAGGAGGCAACACAAGGACAATGCAAAAACAAATGGCCAATAGATTAGGGACTTAATTTGCAAAGAGTGCATGAAAGAAAGATCAAAATTTGCGTAATAAGCAAATGAGAAGGTATTGGGTCAGACGCGTCTGACTATAATATTTGGTCGGACGACTTTCAGTTGGTTTCAAAAAAAAATCAGTTGGTTTAAAAAAAAATCAGTTGGTTTCAATTTTGTTTCAGTTGGTTTCAATTTTTTTCAGTTGATCTTTTTTCTTTCAATTAGATGTTTTTTAAGTTCAGTTAGTTATCTTATTGTTTCATTACTGAAAACAAAACTTAAGTAAATAAAATAAAATAAGTTCTAGATGAAAACAAATTAATTTTCAGTTACTTATCTTATTGTTTCATTTAGTTTTCTTATCTTTCATTTAACAACTAACTAAAACTAAAAAATTAAAAACAAACTAACTGAAAACAAAACTTAAGTAAATGAAAAAAAAGTTCTAAATGAAAGCAAACAACCTACTGAAAAGTGAAAACAAACAACTTACTGAAAAATAAGCCACCCTCCCTACCTGCTTCTCTTCCCCTCTTTCCCTTCCCCCTGATTTACTGCTTCGGGACCCACCATCCACCCTCCCCACCATCGTCAACTTCCCCTCCACGTCACGGGATGACGTGACGGGATTAGAAGACCATCGAAAGTGGAATCTTTTATGTCTCCACGCTAAAGGAGTCTCAACCAGACGATAATAAATCCATACCACCAATCTTATTCAAGTTGAGTCGCGGCGGTGATGTGGACGTTTATTCTCAGCGGTGGCGAAAGCGGCGGAGTTGAGTCAGGGTGGTTTTGCTGTTACAGAGTTGAGGAAAATGACGGTGAAGAGAATTGAAGTGATTTTGGATCAGCGCCGTCTGACAGTAAATATTGGTCAAACGGTATGAACAAAAACTTTCACTAAGCAAATTGTCCTAAAACGGGGATACTAGAATGAAGCATTTGCCACACAAAAAATCTTATCATTGAGCCATATCCAATGACAAGATTTTTGTCATAGAAATTCTTATCATTTTCATAGGCTAGCCAATAAGTTTACTACAAAAAAATTAAAACATTTGAAGTGGTAAGTTCCCAATATGAATTGTCTGATCTCTATATATAAGAGAAAAAAATACTATTAAAAATAGGCAAAATAAATCTAAACAGAGACTATTGAAAATGGGCAAATATGAATTGTCTAGTCTCATAATATGTTCATCTTATCTCACCATAGCCTAACATTTTTAAGACATCTTGCACCAACTTAGTCAATACTTCCTGCTTCATTTGATTCTCTCTTAGTCTCAAACTTTATAAAATAATCCAACATACTTACTGATTGGTGAGACTAGTAACTAAATGGTTGACCTAACTTATTCACTTGATGATGGAGAATTATGGTTACTCAATATATTAAATTGTTTAGATGGATTAACTAGTCACTAAATATATTAAACCAGTCATTATATTCGAAAAACGATATGTTATCTTTTTAGTATTGAGTATGGATCGATGACCAACTTTAATTGAAAAGTAGACAATCTCTTATAAGACCAACTCATGTGTAATGAGTTTAAAACATGGGTTGGTACAAGAGAGCGAGGGCCTGTATTCCCAAACTTATTTTCAGTTCAGTCAAGCTCTGGACAATACTTTTACTCTCACATATCACTATTCATTTCAGTTTAGTTCATTTCAATTCAGGTAGGTCAGGTTAAGTTAAGTTAAGTTAAGTTCATTTCAGTTCAGATATTTTATGCCAAAGAGAACAGCCCTGAATGAAAGGAATATTCAATTCTAAAGAAAGCAATAATGGACTTTTAGATATATAGGGATTTGTAATGCAATTTTTGTTAGAAACTAGTTATGTGGCACATGCATTGTAAGTTTATCGACGAGTAATAATTAGTAAATAACTAGTTTGTGGCCCCGGCGATGCCTCGGGCTTATTTTTTTATATTAATTGAATTAAAATAATATCTTCATTGATGATAATTTTTTATTTTTAAAAATTAAATTTAAGAGCATAATTTTATAACCAGGTAACCAATTTAAAAGGAACATGAAAGATTGTTATGAAAGAAATTTCTTTACTTTTTTCTAAAGTTAGATTAAGGTAAAAGGAAATGAAAACTTAGAAAATGAAATAATTCATCTCATCTATATTATGCATTTGATTATAGTTTAATTCTTGATTATCATTTTAACCCCATAATAGTATTTTTATTTGTGATAAGAAATAGCATTAAAAGTGTGGTAGAGTAGTGATTAAAACTCTTTATTTCACGTGCGGAGGTCATGGGTTCAAAACTCCATATTGATAACCTTTATAATTTAGTCTTTCTTGATTGTCATTTAAACCCCATAATAATATTTTTTATTTGTGACAAGAGAGCATTAAGAGTGTGGTACCCCAATGGTTAAAACTCTTAGTTTCATATGCGGATGTCATGGGTTCGAAACTCCATATAGACAACATTTATAAATTTTTTTCTTCTCATTTAAACCACATAATAATATTCTTATTTGTGATAAGAGAAGCATGAAGAGTGTGGTAGCACAATGGTTAAAACTATTTGTTTCATGTGCGAAGGCCATGGGTTCGAAACTTCATATTGACAATATTTATAATTTTTTCTTATGACAACGGCATGGATAAAATGTACTTGAAAAGAGGGATAGAGCCCACGTGGCGGACTGCAATGCTTGCTTACGCTTTTTAATATATATATAGATGTGCAATACTTAATTTATAGATAGGATTGCATTTTCCTTACAATCCCATTTGATATATATTATATAGTAGTAAATATTGGTAACGATAATAAATGCATATGTATTTGTCTATGAAGTATCATTTTAATGTCAATGATATGCCCGTCCAAACCCAAACTTGTGATTTTCTTCATAAAATCTCATTATTAGTTGCCCCTTTAAAGGTGGTATTGAGTGAAGTTGAAATTTGTTAATAAATTGACATGTTGATGAATGAAATTTCATTAAAATGGTAATGAATAGGGTTTTATTCTTTAAAAAATAGTATTGACTTTATTACCATTACCCTCGTTTAAAACCGACTACTAAATGGGTTGTCATTATTTTGTTAAGCTTTATCAACACTTTCATGTCTTGGTGCAATTGTGAAGTAATAGCGCTTATGCCTTGTTTGGTTCACATGAGAAATAACTTTCTCTCCTTCTTAAAAAATTGAATAAATAACTCAATATCCTTCAATACTCCATAAAAATAAAACTTTTCTTCATCTTTAAAGTTCATTATACTTTGTTAATCAATTCTCCAATGGCATGACAATAATCATCACCGTAAAAATTGCCTAATCTTATACAATCGCCCCTCCTTATTGTTTCTCTCATTCTTCTTCTTCCTCACAACATCACATCTAAACGACTAATCCACTACATAAAACCCACGCAAAACCCATCCAACTCAAACCACCACACCCATCCTAAAACAGTCGTCCACTAGAAGTTTACTTTGACAAATAAAAGGATAAATTTTGAGAGTGAGAGAAATGGAGAAATGCAAATTGCTAAATTTATTCAGAGGAGTAGGAAGGAAAATTAGGAGTAAAAAGAAAACAATAATAAGTATGATGAGGATTTTGTTACTGCGCGGTTTGGCGGAGCTTGGTTGTTGGCATCCTCACATTAGTGATCATAACTAGGGTTCGTTCTTTTCCTCTGATCTGAATTTTTCTGACCTGATCAAATCTGATCCGAACTTTTCTGATCTGATTTCCGGTCATTTCTAAAATGAGCACTAAAGTGTTTAAATAAGTTGAAAAGAACAGAGCCTGGATTGAGGCTATGTTGAATGACTTCTTAAGGTTGTCGAGGTTGCACTGTTGTTTGCAACAACGTCCATATTAATCAATGGCTTAATCACCTATAATCCTCATATATCAATGTCAAAGCAAATTTGTGAGCGGAATATTAGAGAGTTATCAAACTTGTTTTTTTTTTATTTTTGTATTATTTTAAAGGCATAGTTTGATGCTTATTTTATAAAAGATTTTTTATTGGGAACTACCCACATTTATAGCTCATTTATGAAAAACTACCCTGTTTAAAAAAAAATGTCAAATAACTACCTAAATTTGTGAACAAAAGTGTGGTATCACTACCTTATTCACATTTCCGTCAAAAAAGCTAACAGAAGACGTTAGTAGGGCCCATTGTCCAAATTATTTATAACTACTTCACCCTTCTCTAACGGTCATAATTGAACTGTAATTTATTTTCTGTGTCTCTCTCTGCATTCTCTTCTTCTTAGCTTTAAGTTCACCAACCCCGAAAGTGAAATTGGAGTTCTAATGTCTAGAAACAACAAATTGCCAGGTAAGATTTCAAACCCTAATTTTCAATTCTTTCTTTTAAAGGGTTCCAAAATTTTGAAACCCTTATTATGTTTTTTGGTTTGGTTATGGTTAATTTCAGTGTGGTTGTGAAATGTAAGTGTGGAATTCCAGCAAAAACCCTAACTTCTTGGACTCATACAAATCCAGGAAGAAAGTTTTATGCCCGCAGATTCTGAGACATTCATCGAGAAAAAAAAAGGTTGTGGCTTTTTCAATTGGGTTGATGAAGAGCAAGAGGAGTTGCAGAGAGTTGTCATAAAAGATCTTGTAATGCAAAAGAAGATGATGGATCAAGAAATTATGTTGCTAAGGTGAGAGGTTTGTGGGCTGCAAGATGGAAAGGCTGTTGATGAGAGAAGATTGAAGAAATTGAATGGTGGTGGTGATGTCAGTTGTTATAGGAGGGGAGGGATCATGTTTGTGAATGGGGGTGTTGGTGGTGCTTTGAAATTTGAAGAAAAGAAATGAAGTTGGATGGGTGAAATGAAAAATGAGAGAAACTGATTTCATTGAAAGAGGAGGATACTTGGGTAATTTCAAGTGAAAATGGGAGGGAAAGGATGGGCCCCACTAACGTCTTCCGTTAATATTTTTTTGACGGAAATGTGAATAAGGTAGTGATACCAAACTTTTTTTAAAAAAATATAGGTAGTTATTTGGCATTTTTTTGAAACATGGTAGTTTTTCACAATTGAGCCTTAAATGTGGGTAGTTCCCAAAAAAAATCCTTTTAAAAAAATACTTAACTAAGATTGATTTAAAAATTGTGATTTCTTCTTTTAAGTGTTTGTGTGGTTAAAGCTGGGTTAGTGATGGGTTAAGTGGCTAGAACCGTGGGATGAGGTCCCAAATGGTAAAAAAAAAACTTATGGGCCGTAAAGGAAAAAAGATGCAAAAGTTAGGGTCCTGATTGTATCATTAACTCCATGTTCATTTGGTATGAGTCTCTATGTGACACGACAGTGTAAGCTCCAAATTTTCAATATATATGTATATAGAATTATAAATATATAGTAGATAGTAATTCCTCTGTTTTTAAAATTTTGTAACAATTTGACTTTTATGTTTGTCATTGTACAACTTTGACTATTAATATCTTGAACTACATGTTGATAAAAATTACAGTACAAAAAAAGCTTTATATTTGAAAATTATACATTGAGATAAATTATGTAATAGGAGTATATTATATTCTAAAAGTTGATATTATATATAATTAAAAAATATGATAAAAGCAAGATCTATAAACAATGCAACTTCAAATTGTTATAATTTTTAGAAAATGTAGGTAATCTATCATGGGTAGTTTAATGACAAAAAGAATTTAAAATAAGATGAAAAGACATAAAGTGTATAACAAAGTTTGTTAATTGTAAGAAACTAAATTTGAATAAACAAGATAGGTATTCTTACGAGTTATGATAGTAAGACAAGAATAACGAAGGGTGTGTTCGGCAAATAGAGGTAGAGGTGGGGGTTAGTGTTTTGACCTAGTCCAAACCCCTAGTTTATAAATTTGAGTGTTTGGTGAAGTAGTGTTTAGAGTAGCTGTTAGTGGTAGAGGTAGAGTTTGGGTAGAGTTTGTCAAACGTTAAAAAATGTAGTGTTCAAAAAATATAAAGAAGCGTTCAAAATAAATACAACAGAAAATCTATCTTCCTAATATCTATCCATTAATCTCTCAACACACTCTACTCTGTTAAAGGCCTTCACTGCTCTTTACGCTATTTCCTCACCGTCTTCCATGCCACCTATTCTGCTGAGATTGAGAACTTCATTGCCCCAAAAACTTTCCAAAGCTTGAGGTATGTTTTTCTTGCCTTTTCTTGTCAATTAATTTTTAATTGATTGAATTTTTGGCTTATTAATTGAATTAATGATGGAATGCTAGTAGTTGTAGGGTGTGTTCAGCAAGTATAGGTAGAGGTAAGGGTTAGTGTTTTGACCTAGTCCAAGCCCCTAGTTTATAATATATTTCTCAAATATAATTTAATTATTTTATATTATCGGATTTTAAGGAAAAAAAAATGAAAAAGAAATATATTAAAATATATTTCTTCCAGCTCATATTAGATGATCCAATTTGACTGGCATAAAGTTTTTAGAGTGTTATTTGACTAATTTATTTTATTGAGAGTAGTTGATTAGTGGTATTTTTTTAGTACATAAAGTACACATCGGTAGTGTTGGAGGTTGATGGGGATGGTGGAGTTATTAAATTAATTATATACGGGACCCAGCGATATTAAAAATAATACTATATTTCTATTGTACTCACATGTTATTTATAGTAGTGTATCAACTAATGTGGAACGGACGAATAAATGAAGTATATCAATTAATATGGGGACGAAGGAAGTAAAATATACTCGTTATGATACTATAATATTATGTATGTTAAGGTGTATATTAGAGGTGTTTAGCAATCGACTAACGGTTGTTGGCTAGTAGTCTTTTGTTGTAGCTAGTTTGACTGGTTGTTTTGTTGACTGGTTGTTTTGTTGACTCGTTTGACTGATTACGTATAAAAGTTTCAGGTAAAAGTGGATGTTGATGTAAGCAAAAGTCAAAAGACAAAATCAAAAATCAGAAAACACCAATACTTCCTCCGTTTTTATTTAAATGTGACACTTTTAAATTCACGGACTCCTAGGCAATTTTTGGGAAGGAAAGAGATAGAGAGAAAAAAATAAGGGGACCTATGTAAGAGGAGAGAGATAGAGAGAGTTTATTGACCAAAAAAGAAAGTGTCACATTTAATTTAAAACTTCCTAAAATAGAAAGTGTCACATTTAAAAAAACGGAGGAAGTATATTTTTTATGGAATATAAAAACTAAGTGTTTATCAAATATAAAAGTATTTTTTAATTGTTTGACCAAATAAAAAATAGCCTTATAAGTTTATAAGAGAGGATATATATATGTGGGAAGCGGTTAAAATTGAAATGAAGTAGCTAGATTGAGTTGAGAGTTGAGTCAGTGAGTTTAAGTAGAGAGTATATCCGAAGTGAGAGGCGTTGAGGTGTCGAGAGAAGAGTGCCAGGCTAGCAGCTTTTGGGACATGATTGGAAGTGGGTCCCTTGCCGTCTAATGCCCAATCTACCCTGTCAAGCCACATGCGGACTCGACACCCCATGCTCTCTCTCTCTCTCTCCCTACTATTTTTGTTCTTCTTCCAAGTTCCAACTCCCTAGTCCTACTACGGAGTATTTCTTTTCTTTTTATTATTAGGTAAAACCATCTACCAATAACACTCCTACAATCGTCCACCAACAAGCAACGGCTCATCACCCTCATTCCCCTCTATACAAGACTTCGAGCTATTTGTCTATACAAGCCATTCAACTACGTAGATTACATACTTATGAGTTATGACTCAACTTCATGTCTTATGTACAATTTTAAATGACACATTGTATAGTCTAATAAATAGCTTAATTGATCGCATATACAACTTAATGAAGCTATATACTATACTGTAGAGAAGAGTATTGAGATGAATAGAAGTTGTGTATTGAATTTATTAACTACTATTTATGTCCAAGTGATGCTTTGGGGTTTATATGAATTATACTTTAGTAATTGACAACTAAAATTCGGTGTAGAAGCATGTTAATAAAAAGTTATAACTTAGAAGTTTTATTAATAGAAGCAATTAAATATTGTAACTTATTGTTTTTCATTGAAAACATTTAATATTATTATAAGTATTGATAAAAGAAACAATAATAATGTAGTAGCACAATGGTTAGAGCATTTATCTTCCATACTCGAGGTCGTGGGTTTGAAGCTTTTCATGGGCAGTTTGCACTTTTTTAAAGAGAATATCCTTGAAAATAAAGGAGAGTGATACGTGGCGGATTGAAACTTGTGCTTACGCTTTTTAATATATACATATATAGATGTAAAGGGTTTAAATATATAAGCAAGAATATAAAAGATAACAATCTAACTATAAAAGATCATAATTAATCTAAAAGATAATATATTAACCTAAAAGATAAAAGATAAGCTAAAAGGTAATGACAAATATTAATTAGATTGAATCTTTATCATATACTACTACAACCTTAACGAGTCACACTACAAACCTAATAAGTCTATATGTATAATATTAACTAGTCATATGCACAACTAAATTTATTTTAACATGCTTTATCCAGCTTGGACAATAAAGGGTATTTGACGGCTAATAAGGGCATTTCAATTTTTATACTCCCTTATTAGTTGGCTAACTATTAGCCATTATTTATTCTTTTTCCTACAAGAAAGTACTTATTTAGTGAGATGAACAATAAATAATTTTTTGGGGTTTGTGGATTATTGACCAAACTTTTCTTCTTACAATAAAAACATATTTCCTTCCTTTTTTTTTTATCTCCATGGCTCTCATCTATCGTCCTTTTTGATTTACATTAATCATTTCTCCTCTAAATTTTCATGTAATAAATAGTCGATATGGTCATATAATGTTCTACATATGAAAAAAAAACTTTCTCGATGCTTTAGATATAGGGCCTGTTCTGTTCAGCTTATTTTCAGTTCAGTTCAGCTCTAATGAGTCCGGTTCAGTTGAGTTCAGCTCCAATAAGTTCAGTTCAGCTCCAATAAATTCAGTTCAGCTCCATTCCTTATAATTTAATTTTAACCATTTTGTATAATATTATTATCGTTGGTCTAATTTATTTGACTTATTATTATTATTGTTGTTATTATTATTATTATTATTATTATTTTTGCTATAGCTTGTTATTATTATTATTATTATTATTATTATTTTTATATATTATTTTTATATATTATTTTTATATATCATTTTGTTATTATATTTGCTCGTTATTATTATTATTATTATTATTATTATTATGGCTGAGCATGATTTGGTTGGTGCTCAGTTTAACCAAATTTCACGTCAATACGAATATTTTAATTTGCAATTGTTGCTTTATTTTACCGACTAGATATTCACTAGTACATCACACAAATAAGCTATAAAAGCTAAGATATATTTAAAAACTACAAAGTTGTTAATAATAATGAAGTACTATTTAAGGTACAATATCGTCGTCACATTGAATATTAAAGATACTTTGGCAGTTTGAGATGGCGTTTGGTTTATAAATATTATAGACCAACTCACCACAAATCGTGGTTTGGTTAGAAGCACCAACCCACGTTCAACGTTAACTATCATTATGATTGCTAATTTTTATTATAATGCTAATATTAATTTACTTCTTAGACATTACTGTTATTATACCATCCTCATCAAGTATTAATATATTAATACTAATAATAGTAATTACTCATTATTAGTTTATTATTATCATCAATAATTATTATTTTTAAAATTAATTTATATTATTACTATTATTTATTTATAACTATTTAAAAACATCAAAAAATATTATCATTATTCATTTAATATTATACTAAATTATTAATTATTAATTATTATTACTTAGAATTATAATTACTCATTATTTAATATTCATAATGACAATTATTTACTTATTATTTATATATTTATTTCAATTCAGTTCAGTTCAGTTCAGCTCCAATAAGTTCAGTTCAGTTCAGTTCAGTTCAATTCAGTTCAATTCAGCTCTAATAAGTTCAGTTCAGTTCAGTTCAGCTCCAATAAGTTTAGTTCAGTTCAGCTAGAATTAGACGAAAAGAACAGGCCATAGTAGGACTTCAACCTTCAACAAACCCATGCTCTACCAATTAAGCTATACACCCAAAGAGATGGAGTATTAAGTAAATTAGATTGGTTCAAGAAAAAGGCATCTTGGTTGCTTCATAAAGGGCGCAACTTTATACGAGACTAGCTTCTAACCCGAGCAATGTCGGAGATGTCTTATTAATTTTACTAGCCTTATATGCACGCGATGCGTGTCTCGTGTGAAAGAGTAATATGTAAAGATTTGGAAGAAACTATATTGTAATTTCTCCAGTGAATTAAGTGTATACATATATAGTTTTCATACTATTAAAAATAATTATTAAGTTTTAGTTATTTTATTTTTTAGAGGCTATAATTATTAATCTCAAAAGAGTTTAAATAGTGAAATAATTTAAATACATAAAAAAGTGTAATAAATATTAGAAAGTTGAACAACAATAGTAATTTAAAAACAAAACGCCAAAGAAGACAATAATCTTACAAAATATTAATGGAAGATGTCATTAGCATCATCACTCATGAGTTAAAAAAATAAATCATCCCTCTCCCTCTAACACTTTCTCAATCATCCTAAAATACTTTATCATGTTTCATGATCAATTTGATCAAATGCACCATCACTCATGAGCAATCAATCAATTATTCATGTATTTGAAAAAAAAAAGTATGTAAAAATATAGCAAAGTGGGTGTCTATTTGTAGATCTCGAGAAAATACAACCATTGACATTTTTAAAAATTATGTTTATTTTGCAGATTTTTAGATATCTTAGTTTAAAGTTTTAAACATATGTTGCTAAAAATATGATGACTAAGATAGGAAATAAAACTTAATTCCTTAACAACTTCCTTGATTTTTTTTTTCTTTTCTTAATTTTGGTGTCCACCCCCCTATTCCCTTATAGTATAGAGATACAATATTTTCAACTAACTCAAATTACTCCCTCCGTCCCATATTACTTGATACAGTTTGACCGACACAGAGTTTTAGGAGTGTTATTTGACTTATTTATTTTATTGTGAGTAGTTGGTTGTTGGTATTATTTAAGTAAATAAAGTACAATGTGAGACAAATGTGGGCCATGTGAGTATTGCAAAAATAAAATAAAAAACAAAAAAGAGAGAATGCAAAAGTAATATGGGACAAACGAATATGGGAAGTGTATCAAGTAATATGGGACGGAGGGAGTACTTAAAAAAGATCAATCTCAATCGAACTTAATGTGTATCGTAATTTAAATCGAGCATGCCAGTACATTTATTTTACCTAACCGTGAATAAATTTAAATTAGTTTAGATGATTTTTGGTATCTTAATAATTCAAGCTGACTTTAATATATTTCTAACTAATAATGTTTCATTGTATCTAAATTGAATTAGTTGGTTTTTCTACATGTCCAACTTGAGTGAAACTTTAGTGTTAAGTAACATTGTTTTGGTTGTTAACACTATTAGTTAAAAAGTGATATAACTTAATTAGGGCCTCACATGTTTCTCAATATTAGATTTATCTAGGGCATGTTCTCTTCTACATAAAATAGTTGAACTGAACTGAACTTAATTTAATTGAACTGCAATAAATAGTACTCCCTCCGTTCCCAAATATTGTTCCCATTTCCTGATTTGGTGTTCCTTTAAGTTGTTCTCATTTAAAATCTTTCTAAATTCAACCCACCTAAAGTCAAATCACTTTATAATTTCATTGTTTTAAATAAAAGGATGATCTTTATGTTTTGCATGGTAAGTTGTAACTTATTTGTATTGATGACTTTTTTTTTACTTTTACTATGCTTTGGTAAGATAAATTTTAATAATAAACCTATCAATATGTATTCATTAAATGTCATTTAATCAAAGATTCTTTTTTCTTAATCCTCTCCCCGATTCCAAATGGGAACAACATTAGGGAACGGAGGGAGTAATATGTAAGAGTAAAAGTATTATCCAGAGCTGAACTGAACTGAACATAACTTAACTTAACTGAATCGAGCTGAACTGAACTGAAAATAAGATGGGGAGAACATGCTCTTAAGCCTCATAGGATCTAAATTAAATTAGTCATTTCAATTCAAATTACTTCAGTTCAATTCAATTTAGGGCCTGTTCTCCCTAGCTTATTTTCAGTTCAGTTCAGTTCAACTCCAATCAGTTTAGTTTAGTTCTGTTCAACTCCAATCAGTTCAGTTCAGTTCAGTTCATTTCAGTTCAGCTCCAATCAGTTCAGTTCAGTTCAATTCAGCTCCATTCTTTATAATTTATTTTACTAATTACTCTTATTATTATTATTATTATTTATTTATTTTATATCATTATTATTAAGTATTATTATTATATCTATATATTATTTTGTTTATTATAGCTTTACTCATTATTATTACTATTATCATTAGGGAGGAACATGGTTTAGGTCAAAAGCATAAACAATCAAATCACGTCAAAATGGTTTATGATGCATTTTGCACGGTCCGCCCAATTATTATTTTATTACTAAATATTATTATATTATTAAATATAATTATTAAAATATTAATATTAATTTACTTCTTAGATATTATTGTTATTATATAATTATCATCAAGTATTAATATATTAATACAAAGACTATAAAATAATTTTTATTAATTATCATTATAATCATTTTTATTATTATTTTTTAAATTTATGATTATTAATATTATTTATTTATAACTATCATTTAAAAATATCCAAAATACTATTATTATTTTTCATTATTATTGTTATTATTAATTTATGTTTATTAATATTATTTATTTATAACTATCATTTAAAACTATCCAAAATACTATCATTATTTTTCATTATTATTACTTATCATTATATTTTTATTTAATATTCATATTATTATTGTTTAAATATTATTTATATATTTATTTAATTCAATTCAATTCAATTTAATTCAGTTCAGTTCAGTTCCGCTCCAATCAGTTTAGTTCAGCTGCAATCAGTTTAGTTCAGTTCAGTTCAGTTCAGCTCCAATCAGTTCAGTTCAGTTCAATTAAGCTCTAATCAGTTCAGTTCAGTTCAGTTCAGTTTCGTTCAGCTCCAATCAGTTTAGTTTAGTTCAGTTTAGCTCCAATCAGTTCAGTTCAGTTGAATTATGCCGAAGAGAACAGACCCTTAGTTCAGTTCAACTCATTTATGCCAAATAAGACATGTCCTGAATAGGTAACATTTAAGAATTTTTACAGTTTGATAGCGTAAAGGCGGTCCCGAGATCCTTTGCTTGTCAGGTGCACATTCAAAAAGGAATAGCAAAGAAAAATGTATCATAAGTGAATCTTGATTCAAACTATTTTTTGAGATGAATCTAGTGGTGCAAAAATTATAATTTTCTGAGATTTGAAATGAAAGTTATGATTAATATTTTATAACTTCATACTGATAGTATTTTTAGATAAGGAATGTAATCTTTTATCTTGGATACAATTATTCTTTTTACTTACTATATATGAAAAATTAACTATTAATTATATATATATAATAATGATGTGGAGCGATGTGGTGTCTCATTTCGATACGGCTTTATTATCTAGTATAGTTTCGTGTTGCAGAGTAAGCAAAAAAAATAGATGAATCAATCTGCATTGTGTTATTTTCAGAATTTATTTTTCTATTAAAAAGGTTTTCATTCAACCTAATTAGAGCCTAAATTACGATACATTCTCTTCATGATATGATTATTTGAAAGTTAATTAAGTTTAATAGGTTGAGCTATTATTTACTAAGTTAGTTTTGAAAACCTAAACATAAGATAGGGTTTCCGAAATAGTCGCTCCATTGTATGATTGTGAGCTCGTGTTTGGATGCTTCGTCCATTTTTCACTTATCTTCTCCGACCAACATGTATCAAAATCTGTTAAACAATAATAAAGCTTTTCTCATGCAAGATGTGTGACAATTTTGACAAGGTATTCTTCAAAAAAAACTGCCCCATCACAACGTATTTACGACGTTAGCTTGAGTATACGATTTGAGTATATGATGGGAGTACTATTTAGGATTTGATAATATTGATAGTAAATGTTAGATTTGAGAAACTTGAGTTTGTCATCCATCTACTTCCCAATTTACAATTTTTCATTCCCTAATTGTTAAGAACATATATCATTGATCACATATAGATCTTGGGAATGTAAGGTGTTAGGGAGGGCTAGGAAGAGGGGAAAATATTAGTACTTCCTCCGTTTTTATTTAAATGTGACACTTTTAGATTCACGGATTCCTAGACAATTTTTGGGAAGGAAAGAAATAGAGAGAAAAAAAATAAGGGGACCCATGTGAAAGGAGAGAGATAGAGAGAGTTTATTGACCAAAAAAGAAAGTGTCACATTTAATTTAAAACTTCCTAAAATAGAAAGTGTCACATTTAAAAAAAAACGGAGGAAGTATTATACTTCCTCCGTCTTATATTAATCGGTACACTTTATTTATCGGTCCATCTCATATTAGTTGCTACACTTCTATAAATGCCATGTGAGTACAATAAAAACATTCTTTTGAATATTTACGGGTTCCACACATAATTAATCTAATAACCCCACCAACATATAATTTATGTACTAAAACAAATACTAATGATCAACTACTCCCGATAAAATAAGTTAGTCAAATAGCACTCCTAAAACTCTGACAGTCTAACCGTATAATCTAATATGAGACGAAGGGAGTACTAGACTTTGAGAAAACATGTACTTTCGCTCTTCCATAATTCACACATGTACAACTTTCACGCCTCCCAATGCACAACTTTAAACGTTTATATTTTTTGATTGTGCTTAATAGAAAATTATAAAAAGTAGATATTGATCGAAACAAGTCTAACGAGATCCCACATGACTATGTTTATCTTTATATATAAATCATAATTGTGCATCAAAGGATATTCTATGAATAGTGTAAAAATTCCCTATGTTGTAATTAATGAGAAACGGAGAAAGTATTAAATAGTTTTAAATCTGATAATTTATAATTGTTAGTTAGAAATTCTAGTGCATAAGGATGAGAATGGTCAGATATGGATGAGTTTAGTGAGAACCACACATATAAATGTTCATGTCAACCTAAGGGTTCAAAAAAAAATGTCATTTTTAATCAAAATTAGGTTGAGAACATACTATTATTATTGTTACGGAGGTAATATTTGTTTTTATTGTTTTTTGTACTTGTGTTTGGGTTACTAAAATGATAACAGTCATAATAGCTTACAGAGTTAGAAATTCTTACATTACTTCCTTTTTTTCCGTTTAAATAGAGTGAACCCAAAAATTTATTGTAATCAAAAGGGAAACATATGCCATAAGCAATATAGATACAGATTATAGAGGCACACCACATATCCACATATCCACATAGCTAATAAATTTCAAAGGTAATAGTTTTTTTTTTTGAGAGGAAAGGTAATAGTTTTTAACTAGCAACAAGTAGGAACAATAGGTAATTGAACAATTAAAATCAACATTAAGCTACTCAAGTATATAAATTTTACGTGGTCCATGCTCATCCTTACTCATGCATAAATATTAGGTTTCCACCATATATATTTTTCCTTATAAAACTTTAGCGATGCTTGTCAATTAAAGGGTACCCTCATAGTTATCAGTTGACTACATTAACTGATGTAATTTCATTAGTTGCTTTGACTAGCGAATCGTATTAGTTGTTTATATAATGTTTTGTAGAAACCGATAGCTAATTAAGTTTTAGCATAATTAACATTTCACCTCAATATGCCCCATCCTTTATCACCAAAAAGCTTTTCCTACCAATCTTTTTCTAAAATAGCGTATTAAATCCAACAACTATTTACTCCTCACTTCACCAAACACTTACATTAAAGAATTGGTCAACCTTATCAAATAGGTCCAACCCTCTAATTTACGTCCATTTCTCGACCATATTTCGTTTGTTACTTTTTGACGAGCTTTTAGCGGATTGAAGTCATATTAGAGATTTGATCATTCAATAATTAATTCGGTAGCCAATATACATGAACGAATTGAAGATAATAAATTGATTGTTTAACACGAACTGACAAAAGCATTTTCAAATAGAGGATTGAAATTCAACTATATCATTTTTATCGTTAAAAAAAAAAAACAACTTTCAACTACCAATTAAGTTATCAGTACTTTAAGACATCAAGTTAATAGTCAACTCAACTAATATATCAATTAATCAACCATCCGCTAAACAATTAATCACCTCACGAAATTAACTATCAGCTAAACATTAGAGGTGGTATACGAGTTCAGTCGTGTCGAGTTCACGAGTTGGCGGGTTATCATCCCCTAACCCTAACCCGACCCGTGTACTTAAACGTGTTAAGATCCTTGACTCTAACCCGCCACGTTAATTAAACGTGTCGAGTTCGGGTTGACCCGTTTAACTTTTCATATATATTTGATATTCTAAAATCATATATTTTTGTTTTGGAACTTATTAAATTTCACACCGTAGTTAAAATAACATCTAAAAGTATATAAACGTAACATTAAATAAACTAAATTCAAAAATACATGAATGAAGGTAAGATATAATAACGGAAAACTTTAAAATATGTGTAGATAAACAGGTTGTCGTGTCGTTTTCGTGTCAAATAGTTCATCCCTAACCCAACCCATTTAATAAACGTGTCGTTCGAGTCAACTCATTTACTTAAATGTGTCAAAAGTCTTTACCCAAACCCGCTAATTTCAAGTCGGGTTCGTGTCGGATTGTCGTATCGTGTCAATATTTACCACCTCTACTAAACACCAAAGAGGGCCCCTTTAATTTTCTAAAATGGAGCCACGAAAATGAAGCCTAACCCGAACCCGCCGCAGTGCTGAAACTTCAAGTCTTCAATCATTCCATCACAACAGCAGAAACCCCAATTTCAAAACCCTCCCAAAACCCTAATTCCAATTACAGAGGAGAAACTAACCTTGAACTTCAACATCAATGGCGCCAAAAGATAAAACCCAGATAATAAAGAAGAGGAAACGAACTGATGGAGGTAAGGGCGATACAACAGACACATCTAAACTTAAGCAGAAACCTAAACAGCTTACTAAACCTCCTTCTACAAAACCCTTTAAGAAAAAATTAGAAATTGGTGCCAAGGATGTATCTTTATCGAAAAAAGAGATTCGCCAGCAAGCTAAGGTCTTTATTCTTTTAGCGATTTGATGTTTTGTTCAATTCAATGTGAGAAAATTTGGACGGATTTTTTGTGGGTATGTTGGGTTTTTGATTGAATTTGGTTTTTTATATTGTAGGAGAGAGCAGAGGCAAGGAAGAAGAAGAGGAAGCGTCATTTTACGCTTGAGCAAGTAAGGGCTTGTTCGTTATCGTTTTTTGTTTTTACTTTTTATCCAGAAAAAAGATCGAAAAACCAAAAAATAGAAAACCACAGTAATACCGAACGGGCGCCAAGTTATTCGTTCTTGTTTATCGATTTTTTGTTTGATTGAAATCTGTTTTGGTGTTTAAGTTTATATTTTGTGGTGGTTTGTAAAATTGTACTTTGTAATTTGTTGCTTAGTTCTTTACTGCAATGAAATGGGTGGACATGCAAGATGAGGTTTTTTTGGGGGCTCTTAAGCACTTGTTGGATACAATTCTATTTAGGTGGGTTTTAGGTTAGATGGAGGATCCGTGTTGAATTGATCTTTCTTTTTTCGGGGAGGCGGGGAGAGAATTGCATTGCAGTGGCTGTGTGGTTGCATGGGAATCTATTTCTGGAAGTGTTTTGGTACTCTAAGGGTCCGTTTGTTTTAATGGAAAACAATTTTCATGGAAAATCACTTTTCAAGGAAAATAATATTCAATGGAAAATATGATTTTAGAAAAAGTTTTCCTTTGTTTGTTTGAATAAAGGAAAACTTAGGGAGAAAAGGTAAGAGAAGGAAAGATGATAAGGAAAGAATCAAGAGGAGTAAGGAGTGGAGAGGAAAATGTGGCATACTTTATTCACAAAAGGAAATTGGTTTTCCTCTTTTAAGAGCATTTTCCACCTTTAGGAAAATTGTTTTCCACCCCTTGCCCAAACAAACATTTTCTTTAGAAAATGATTTTCCACCAAAACAAACGGAGCCTAATTTAGAGCTAGAAGTAACTTAAGTTAATGCCTTATGCAAGACATATATTCAAGGGAGTTCATGAGGCCAAAGCTAGAAGGATATGTTACTTCGAATCTTCATTTTATCACAAGAGCCTGTGTCAGGCCCTCGTTTTTTTTAATTTGGTATCAAAATCAGCTCCTGATACTTTGTAGTAAATTGGTCAAACGTAAAAGTTAGTATTTATAGGAAGTGTGAAAATTTGTTTTGCTCATTGGATTTCCCGTTGGAAGTAAAGTTGTTTTTTGTCAGCCTCCTTTAAACTTATAGAACTTATTTTGGATTTGAATTAAACTTTGGTACCCTTATCTAATTTTATTGGAACTAATCTAACATATTGGAACCGATTGTATCTTTTTTCCCTTTTTAATAATAAAAGGGGAAAATAACAAAACCTAAGTGAACAACTTCCTCTAGTGGGTGGCAAGTAGAATTATGTTTTTTGACAAACAACTTCAGAGAGTTCTTATACTACCCCTCACTCCAATATTGCTCATGTCAACGACTAAATTCAACCACTTATTGGTAGAGGAAAATAATGAAAGGAGGGAGTGAAGAAAGAAGTTATGTGAGATGTGTTTGCAGATGAGGTTGACAACTTACTACTTATAAGTCAATGTAAAATATATGTATCTATGTTGACTGGCATGCAAAAATCTCCTTTAATATACATAATCTATATCTTCAATGCCATGCGTCTTCACCCATGTCTCATTTTGAAACTTATTCACCATGTCAAATTTTAAGCAACTACTATACTCCCAAAACCGACACTTTTAACCATGTCTGGGTAACATATCTAGAAAGTAGAAAGTCTGCCGGCCATTGCTGCAGTGCCTATGGAGGTCTAAATTATCTTTGAAATGTTTTAAGGGATTTCCATTTAGTTTCAGTATATGTTGACGTTGTGTTGTGTTAATGTTAATTAAAATATTGTAGTTTCCGGAATCGATAATTAGTGACACTGTGACATCTGATTGTTGTATCGAGCTGATCATGTGTACACAGGAACCACACATGCTTCCTCACCTAATTATCAGAAAAAAGTATAGCAATTGTAAACGTCATTGATAAGTTGTAGCTATGTTACTCAGACACGGATTGAGTGTCTACTCGGATACGGGTGTCCAAGTGTCCGACACGGCTATTTTGTAGAAAAAATTTAAGTTTTTAGTTTAAAATGAAGTATCCAAGTGAAGTGTCGTGTCGGACACGACACGACACGACATCCGATTTTTGAGGTAAATGAAGGTGTCGGAGTAACATAGAGTTGTAGGCTGTAATTTAATCATATGTTTGTTAACTCTATCTCTACTTTTGTGTAGGAGCTTGCACTATTATGGGAGAAGATGAGGCGTCGTAATATTTCCAAAGAAGAGAGATCAAAGTACGCTGCTTACAACCTGTACCTATTAGATTTTCTAGTCTAATTTTGTTATATGTTTGATCATTTATTTACACAACTGCTATTAGGTTTGTATCTGAAGCGATGCAGAAAATGAAGGGAAAAATTCCAGAAATTGCCACCTCTCATATTACATCACGTGTACTGCAGGTGATGTGAGCTCATGTGCACAGTCACTTTAATAATTTTATTATTAAGCACAAAGGAATCTAACGTCTGATTCACATGGCTGCTTGTAATTTTGGTTATTCTATTTCAGACATGTGTTAAAAATTGCTCTGATGCTGAGAGAGATGCAGTTTATGAGGAGTTAAGACCACATTTACTCACTCTTGCCTCAAGCACCTATGCAGTCCATTTGGTGACCAAAATGTTTGACAACGGTATATCTATTGTTGGGATAAAGCAAGAAACTATGAACTGCAAGGTTTTCCTTTTGATGTCTGTTGTTTATGTAAGTTCTTCTTTGTTCTTTGAGCAGCTTCCAAAACGCAGTTGCCACGTTTGATCTCACTACTTCATGGGCATGTTGCTTCACTTCTGAGACATAGTGTTGGGTCTATTGGTAAGTTTTCACAGAATGAATATGCTTGACCCTTTCTTATATCACACTCGAGCTGTTGTTCTTTTCTAGTTGCAAGATGAATTCTAGGTCTATGTCGTTTTGGAAAACTACAAAATTTAAGAAGCCATCAAATCATGCATGCTATGATTAGTAATTGGCTTTAGGCTGATCTCTTTTACATTGGACTGTGTAACAACTAACAATTATGTATCAAAGGCTTTTGCTTTGTTGATTTTACATATTAGTGTTATCTGGGATGTAAAAGTGTAACAGAAAAGCAGTATTTGCTATTATTGTTTCACTACCAATCTGATTTAATTATTCTCATCATTTTTTACTGGCTTAGCTGACATGCTTACTAACCTTTTCTCCTTAGTTGTTGAGCATGCATATCAAATGGGAAATGCAAGTCAGAAACGTGAGCTACTGATGGAATTGTATTCTATTGAACTACAGTTGTTCAAGGATCTTGCAAATACAAAAGAGAACAAGTGAGTTCCACTCCTATATAGTTGTGTGACATTTTCTTGTGTCTTAACTACATTTTACTACAGCAGCAGTACTCTTTTGTATATGAGGTTTTAGTTATATTTCATGGTATATTTAATATGTTTGCATGTCTGCTGATATGATGCCTTGTGAGATAGTTAAAATTTTCTATCAAATTAGATTAGAAATGATGGAGAAAAATCATTTGTTCCTAGTGCAACTATTGTTGCCATGTGTCTGTTACTATTAATCTATATTGAATAGTGAGGATTGGCTGTAGAACAGGCTCAACGATGGCTGTTACTCGTCCTTAAACTTGCTGGGTAGTATCGTGTAGATTGTGTATGGTTTTATCTAACTGACTTTGCTTTCAAAGATGTTATAATTTGAGACATTATATTATCTTGGATGTCCAAAATTTTATACTGTTTCAATGTTGTTTCTACACCATGAATCAGAAAAAAGTAGATTTCAGTTCCAGGTGTTAGTAATAAAAACCTTTTTATTTTGAAAATTGCCGTAAGATGTAGTAAAAGTTGGTATAAATGTTTAATTTCTCATCTTAAATCGGAAAGCAAAGTAGGAGCACAATTGGTGGGTAGTGTTTATCACGACGATTGTTTTCACATTGAACTGTTTATATTTTAAAGTCATGGGCTCCAAAGGATGAACAGTTGATTATATAGAGTTCATTATCATTTTCTGTTCTGTAAATGCATAATTATGTATGTGCATCCAAACTAGATAAGAAATCAAACAGAGAAAGTGGCATTATCTTGTCACTTTAGCAGCACATTCACTGATTCTACTGATCCTTTCACGATGTACTAAGCTGATTAGGTTTCGTTTTTTTTTAAATATTGCTTTCACGTATATTCCCTCAAATTTTTTAGTTGTTCCACTTTCTTTTTTGGGGTGTTTGGAAATAGTAGTTCTACTTTTGATGGTATATTTTTGGCCTTTTAATTGTTGACTTATCCTTATTAATCTTTTCTCTCTCTTACTTTTCTGGAAACCACATGGGTCATTGTATTCCCAAAAGTGATAATTCATTTTTTTTTAAAGCTACGCTGGGTAATTGTAGATATACCATCTTTACGCAACCGCTCTAAAACCCCGTGCAAAAAAGGTCGAACAATTAATAAACGGGTGGAGTATGCTGTTGTTAACTGCAATGCCTGATCTTTATGATTGCATGCACGATGAAGTTAGCTTGCTTTAGTATATAGGACACACAGTTTGGGCAAATATAAATTTTTTAAAGCTGTAAAGCTCCAGCAGCATTGCGGAGAATGCTTATATGTAATGTGGGTAGATGTGCTGTATATTACACTACAGCATTCGGAGACTCAAATTAAAATTTTATATTATTTTTTCAGGATTATTGACATAATATCTAAAATAGGCCTGAAAAAGTTATCTGTTTTGCGTCATATGGCTTCTGCGCTTCAACCAATCTTGGAAAAGGGAATAGTTGATCACTCTATTATTCACAAAGCCTTGATTGAGTACCTAAGCATTGCTGATAAGGTATTTTTTTTAGTTATCTCACACAAAGCTTATCGTTGAGATTACAATTCTGTAGTTTTTGGGTAAAAGTGTTTTTGTTTTTGTTATTTTTTCAGCTGTTACTTTAGTTATCCCATTCGGTATATTGTTTGCCTCCTTCCTAATTCAGTTTGTGTAGTTATCAGCAGAAGACGTTGTAAAGCAATTGTCTGGATCACTTCTCGTTCGGATGATTCACACAAAGGATGGATCGAGAATAGGGATGCTCTGTGTCAAACATGGTAGTGCGAAGGTTTGTTGACATTTTCTAGTATCCAAGAACCAGAGATCTTATGCATTTAGAATTTTAGATGCCTTTAGTTTGAGATTTGAACTGACCTCCAGATGCACATTTCTTTTTACACCTCTGTTATAGGAAAGAAAGAAGCTTGTTAAGGGAATGAAAGGACATGTTGGCAAGATCGCTCATGATCAATGTGGAAGCTTGGTATGTTGCGCTTGTTTTCTTTTAGGCCTCATTGGATTTTTACTCTACTTCTATAATCTCTTAAATATATTTGTAATAGCTTCTTTATTGGGTTAGCAGATCCCGATCATTTTTAGTGTTGTAGGCAACTCTTTTGGTTTATTCTACTATGTCTTACCTGAGGATTCCGCAAAAAATGCTGGTAATGAGTGTTATAACCAACTCTAAGTTACTCCCCCATCTCAAAATAAACACAGCACTCTCACTTTTCCCCTATTTTTGTACGCAGTTGGATACTTTTAAATCATCAACTTGGGATAATTTTATTTTCGTATGCAGTTGGATACTTTTAAATCAACTTTGGATATTTTGATGTCTAAGTTGTGTATTAAGTGTGAAGTCAAACTTTTGCATCTACTTTTAAGGAGCTTCATATTTTTCTACAAACAGGATCGTTGCTTACTTTGCAATGGATTAGAGGCATGTAGCTTATTTTTCTATGCAGTTTTCAAGTGTCCTGGCTATATTTGAAAATTTTAATGCTCTAGTCAATAGTGGAAGGTCGAGTTGTTTGTGTGGAATCCAACTAATGAATTGTATTGTTTAGTCTATAATACTTTTGGCAGTTCTTCTCTTTATTAAAGCTCCTTATCACGGATACTTTTTAGGTGCTGGTCTCAGTTCTACCAACTGTTAAATCCAACAAATGAAATATTTTGCTTACTCTATAATACTTATGGTAGTTCTTCTCCTTATTCCTATGTAATGTGGAGCTCCTTACCACGGATACTTTTTCAGGTGCTGGTCTCAGTTCTATCAACTGTTGATGACACAAAACTTGTTACAAAGGTTTGGCCATTGCTCTCCTCTTTTATTTATTTTTTTGTTGTGCGCCGGGGTAGATGTTCCTTTGACTATTGACAATTTCTGCTGGTTGATGCACGCTTTGCTGAAATCTATGCTTTATGTTTCCCCAAACAGGTTATTATACGCGAGCTACAACCGATCCTGAACGAACTTGTTTTGGATAAGGTGCACTTTTAATGTTTTATGTTTATTTTACTTTCTGATCGTCAGAGATGGGAAATGTGAACTTCTATCGGACGTGTATGTGCAACTTTATTTCTTTATTCTTCAAGACATTGAGATTCCACACAAGGAGCTGATTTTGTTCTCAAGTATAGAATATAACATTGGCCTCGAAGAGATGAGGTGCAGCTGCATCTGATCAGAAGTTTCCAACTAATCTTTTTTCTTTTCTTTTGATGGTCTAGAGTGGGAGGCGTCCAATTTTGCAACTACTGCATCCACATTGTCAGCGTTATATTAGTCCTGATGATTTGGCTGCTTTGAATGCTTCAATTCCTTCTCTCTCCTTAAAGGCAAGCCACTAATCTGTCTAATCTTGAGCTCCATTTTTCATCAACCTAACTGCATCAGCAATTAGCACTGTGCGTCTAGTGCTGATTCCTTCTTTTGTCTTGTAGCAGGCTGAAGAAGCAAATGATTGTGAGGATAAGCTAGCTGAAACTGATAAGATCAAAGGTGATAGAAAGGAAGCTGAGCATGACATTGAATTACCTGCTAGTGAAGCCGATGAAGACATGGAACCTGGGGAAGATGTCCACTTGGTTGAGGGAGGTAAAAAGGATCCCTTTATCAGGAGGCAGGAGTTGCTAGTCAAAAGCGGGCTTGCTGAGGTTTGTTGGTTAACTCATTCTTGGAGGATCCATCCTCACCTAATGTTGTACTCCTTTTGATGATCCTTACTTCAGATAGTGTAGTTTGTTAGACATTGCTTTGTGAAATTATTGGTGAGAGGCATGGTTAATGAGTGATTTGTGAGCTTTCTGAAATAGGTGAGAGGCACGACTAACAAGTCTATTTCTGCTAGAATGACATTGTGATATGATCATATAGGATATGTATTACACAGGAAAAAGGTATCATATGAAATACTTCCTCCGTTCCTTAATAAGTGACACACTTTCCTCTTTGAGAATTGTCACAATAAGTGACACACTTCTTAAAAAGGAAAATTTTTAGAGATAAAATTACATAACTATCCTTACTCAACCAAATTAAATAAATCTAATTACTTCATCTTTTCATAACTTAATCTAATCCACTTTGAATGAACCCACTAATAGCTTCCCACACACTCCCTCCTCCCACCCTCTATCTCCTCATCTAAACCCAACCACCAGTTACCACCCACCCACGCCACCCAAATGCACCCAACCTCCATTTTTTCCGACCAAGCCTACATCAATTTTTTCCGACCAACCCAACACCCTCTCTCTGCTCCCCACTCCCAGAGTCCCAGATCTACCACTCTTTAATCTCTCTCTTCGACCGTCAACCTAGCCTACCACCACCGTCAACCTAGCCTACCACTCTTTAATCTCTCTCTTCGACCTCCTTCGAAATCTCCTCTTCTCCAACCTCCATTTCAGATCTTCTTTTCGGGCCCCTCTCTTCGTCTTCACCCTCAAAAGAGACGGAAATGGTAACCCTAGGTCGAAGAATGGTAACCCTAGGTTCCAAGTAGAGTCACAAAGGGAAGGAGATGGCTGGTTTTTCGGTGGCTTCAAGGTGTTCACCGTTGGTTTTAGGTGGTTTGTGGTGGATTGCAAGTTGATTGCGATGGTTTTCAGTGGTTGTGGGGTGGTGTGGGTGGCTGTAAAGTGGGTGGTTGTGGCATGTGGGGTTGGTTCAGTGGCTTTTAGTGGTTGTGGGGCTGGTTTTCAGTGGCTGTGGGGTGGTGTGGGTGGTTGTACAGTGGTTTACGGTGGCTGTGGGTGGTTGTGGGGTGGTCTTGGTGGCTGATTGTTAGTTGTTTAATGAAGGTTTACTTATATTTGTTATTCTAATATAATTACCCTTTCCTTACTTAATTTTGGTCAATCTTTCTCTCTCTACCTTTTTTAATTTCACCCCACTTAAGTGGAACAGAGGAAGTATGAGCTTATACTGTGCAGAATGGAGTCTTTGTCCATTTTGCATTGGCGCGGATATTCTTGAATTTGACAAAATGACCTTTATTTTTATTTTCCTCTATTTTTTAAGATCTACTGTTTATCTTTTAACCACCATTTACTCATTCTACTTTGGCCATGATGTAGTAATTATGTGTAAGGTCAAATGTAGTCATGTGGGATCTTGTTAATTTGTCTCAATGTATATTTTTAAAATATCAATTTTTTATGGTTTATTAGTATACAAATTTTAACTATATTCATGCTTAAAGTTGTTCCTTGACAAGTACTCCCTCCGTCCCCCAAAGGATAAAGGATTTCCCATTTCCTTTGGCACAAAGTTTAAGGAGTGATATTGATGTGTGAGCCTAATTTTCATTTTAAAATGAAAAAGTAAGGTATTGAGTATTTTTTAGAATTGTTTATTAAGAGAGAGAATGTGGGGTCAAATACTTTTTGTAAGAAAAATAATATTAAAGTAGGTGGGCCATATCCAAATAAGGAAATGAGAAATGTAATTGGGACAAACATAAATGGAAAAATGGGAAATCCTTTGGGGGACGGAGGGAGTATGTAACAACAACCGGTAGATCTAAAAAGTAGAGGAAGTGGCTTTTTTATACGGAGCACAACATTGAGTTTTTCCATTACTCTTATAAAATGGAGGAATTGTTTTGGAGACCGCTTAGGCTGTTGTCTAAAACTCAAGTGGAAAAAAGGTTCGACACCGATGGTGGTTTTTAGCTCCTCCCCTCCTCCTTCCTTAGGATTTGGTTGGGGTGGGTTCATTTTAGAGTTGAAGCATTCAAAACACTCAGGTTTACGCTAAGAACCAATACTAGCGGAAGGGTGCTTTAGGCACTAGCTTTACAAGTTGTTATTAGTAGATTGAAGAATAAGTTATGGAGTTGGTTGAAGGTAATAGCTCTACACATAGAGAACATTACAGAGGGAAAATATGGTATCAAGAAGTTTTTTATAAATTAGGCAGTTCGTAGCTTGGGATGGTGCCATTACTCTCCAAAGATTGGTGATTGGTCACCCTAATTACCATTCATTCAGTCATATCTTGCTGGTTCTCCCATTATTTCTTCTTTCCCCCTCCCTCAATCTCAGAATTCTGCGATTATTTTTCTGTTTTGGTCACTCTGCTAAGTTGATTCTTAGCAGCAGTATGAAGAATGAAAATAAATGAACTAACTCGTTGATATTTCTTGCAGAGTCTCGTTGATGTCTGCATTGAGAGTGCAGATGAACTACTCAAATCAAATTTTGGAAAAGATGTCCTGTATGAGGTGCTATTCTTAATTGATTCATATTTTCCCTTAATTCTTGAAGAGTATTAAGTTTCTTAAGTCCCTTCGAACTTTCCTTTTATATACATGATATACAGATGTCTTTATGTACTTGCTACAATTCACAAACTTCTCTCTACTCTTCAAATAAAGTAACTAATTATGGATAGAGGGAATAATTATAATTATCTTTTTACGAACTTTTAGTTCATATAATTCACAATGAATCATATAGCATACAGGTTCTAATTCATTGCACTGGTAAATCATCTTCAATTTCTTATACAGGTTGCTACTGGGGGTGTTGACGGAATCCTTCGTCCAAGTTTGGATGAAAAACTGACAAGCCTATATGAAAAAGTGGCTACTCTTGCAGCTCAGCCTAAATCAGATGATTCAGAACATGTTCTTGAGAACTTCTATTCCAGCCGAATCATCAGAAAACTCGTGTTGGAATGCCCAACCTTTGCTTCAATTCTATGGCAAAGTACACTAAAAGGGAATTCTAAGATATGGGCCCAAGGTCACAGGTAGTCCCCTGCTTCCAATCCTGTAATTCTCTCGTCTTTATTTGCCCGATGACTTCCTAATTTTCTCCTTTTGGCCTGCCTTCAGTGCAAAGGTTGTTGCAGCATTCGTTGAGTCATCAGATACGAAGGTCCGGGAGTTGGCAAACAAAGAATTGCAGCCTCTGATAGATAGTGGTGTTCTCAAAATTTCTGAGACCAAGACATTGGAGAAATAAATTGTCCCCGAAAAGAAGATGAATCAATTACTATCCAGGAAATTAGCCAAAAAAATGCTGTTTAATGTGTACCAAGCTGTTACCTGTGGTTGAAGAAAATCTCCAGTTATTCTTATTTAAGGTGTATAACTCTCAATTTGATATTTTGGTCCCAGGAAAGTTTATACAAGTATATTTTGATCTTAGTACGTAAATGGTTGCAGAGTCTTTCATACACTTTATTTTTTCTTTTGCAGAATGCACATTATTCAGTTACTGTCTCAGTGGTATTACACTGTTACTCGTAGCTGCTCGAAAATAACAACTCCCCGTGTTCCTAGTTAAGTGGTCGTATTTTAATTGGCGATCATCTTTGAGTAGTGAGCCATGCTAATGTAGCCTCTCTTCGGTTGGACGAAGTTCTTTCCATGGTTAACTATTAAAGGAAAAATGGTATTGGAGAGGAGAGGAGAGGAGAGGATGTATGATAGTATTGGAGAAAGGTAAGGGATAATACGGAATATGTGGCATTCTTTGATTTAGAAAGAAAAAGCGTTCTCTATGTTGGGAGACTATCATTCTTTTATAAGCAAACAGAATAGGGGCAGATATTTTGTTATTGGAAAAATGTTTCCATTCCAACCGAATCCATTTGTAATCTCATCTGAAAATTGAAAGACATCGTCTTGTTATCATTAACTTAATAATTTCATATCGCTTGAAAAACAAATATGGCTTATTATGTACAAACAAAAGGAGTAATATTTGCATTTCTAGTTTGAGGTTTTTACTCTTTTGTTGTTGCATTGCATGCTTGGTGCAATATTTTGTTGAAACAAAGAGGGTTGAAAAAATAGTAAACTGATTTAAAGACCTCATATAGTTGGGGACTGTTCTCAAAATTCTGAGGTCTGACAAGTATTGTTGGTAAAAGGGCACACACTAAATTTATGATGACCTTGTCTGCATTACAAAAGGGGAAAAACACACTAAATCTTGTAAACTATTATGAACCAAAACAAGCAGAATTAATATTCAAGTTACTATAGTTTGTTCTAAGCTCAAATACAGGACTTTCACATCTACCTCTTTGATTAAAACTTGGAACCGTGCCCGGTTTCTGCACATTCCAAAAACTTGCACCTTTCTTGTAAAACAGTTGAGTTCTTTTCTGTGGGTAGCTTAGGTGTGTATAGCTCGAGGGATTGAAAACCGGGTACTCGGTTTTTGGACCTTGATTGACGCGAATGCACGCTTCTATGACCTTTGCTTCCTTTAATAGTTTCTCTCTGATGACTCTGAAACGTTGCTGTATTTTGTAAGATGTCGAGTTTTTGGTCGAGTTTGGTAGTTTTGTTGTGTTGTTTTTGGCATTGTTTGTGGGATGAGTGTTGCATACACTACACTGGTTTCTCCACCTCTTCAAGTTGAAAGAAACTCTTGTTGTATCATCAGATAGACATTTGTATGCCTGCAAAATGAATTTGTGTTTAGAACTAGTGTTATTTCTTTCTGGAAATGAAATAGATGTTGGTAGCAAAGACTTGTAACAGATATAAAATCCTTAATCTAACTAAGAAAGAGGCAGACAAAACCCTAGCGGCAGGGGAAGGGGTAGCGATGGTTCATGTTGCATGGGTTCAGTTCATGTTGTGAATGTTCATGTTGCGAGGAAGAGGGGCTAGTTTAAGCAAATTCTCTTTTTTATTTTAAAATAAGGTTTTCTTTTTGATTTTTTTAAAATTTGTATTTCGATAAAGTACGTATATGATTTTGGCTCTCTCTAATTGTTATTTTTTGAACTGATAGCTTGTGTTTATAAATTGACAATTCAAGATTTTTAAATTGATAAATATCTCTTACAAACTAATGAGCTTGTATTCATACATTTACAGGTTATTTATAAATTGATAAGGGAATATTATAAACGGATAATTTTTGTTTGAAGACAGAAAAATCTATTTTATAAACCGGAGGCATATATGATATGTCCATACACGAAAAAATATAATAAACTGAAAACAAAATGTTTTAAATTGATAAACAAAATGTCGAAACTAAAACATATCCCCCTCTCAGCCAAAATCTTTTCAAAGCTTTATAAACTCTTCTTATCCCTATCTCAGCCAAAATCTTTTCAAAACTTTATAAACTCTCTAAGCGCCGACTATATGATCAAACAATTCAATGAGCATCGATACATGAAATATTTGATTTCATACCCCTAGAATGTTACTACTACGAATTTAGTACAGTCTTCAAAAATTAGTCAGATTACCATATATGTGATGCTCTTTGGATAAACTATTAGAATCATTGAATCTTCAAAAGCTATTGAGCTAGTAATGGACAACCTTTGAACCTCATGTAATGTACTTTCAAGAACTTCTCTCCAAAACAGCAAATACCAAGAATAATTATCATCTTCGAGTGCAGATTATCTAAGATTATCAGGGTAAGTTTATCCTTAGACTCTCTCCTACAATACTGACTTCGCCACATCAGCTTTTCATTAACTTTTATCCACTCGTTAATGTAGTATTTTAGAGGCATACAAGACTTTAGTCCGGTTTTGGACTTTATCCCTTAGATTCACTTTTAACTCTTCAACAAACTTGTTGAAATGCAATTGTCATTAGTAAGAGACAAGTGGCACAATATGATTGGAGGATGGAAAGCAAATGGATAAGCTGGCCACCATGTTCAAGTTTTGGGTGAGTCTTTAAATTTAAAATCCACTCAAAGACTCTAGGTAGTTTCCTACATCAATACCCATAAGACTGATGGAGTCTTAAGGGAATCTTTGTTCAAGACTCTCAATGAAGACTCTTGTATGGAGTTTGGTAAATGGCTTTAGGTGGTTTATAACGGGCATTTGACTCTTTTATAACGTTAAACAATTATTAATAGTGTTCAGATTTTCGGCTTTTATTACCATTTTGTGCTAAACAATCAGTACTAAACTACTAATAGCTAGTGTTACCAAATACAATTGTATACTAATAATTGTACAATCAATATTCCATCAACTAATATAAATTGTCAAAATAACACCTGATCAAACCAATCTAATTAATATTCAACAACTAATTAGTAATTACTAAACACACCCAATATTAAACCCAACCAAGATCCTAAGGAGTATTGTTTTCCTACCACCTAAATTTGTTTTGACAACAACTAATTAAACAATGCCGTGAAAAAGTCTAAACCTCTTCTTCTGAGGGGATATGTGAGCTTAAATGTTCATAATATTAGTGGCAATTTGTTCCAATAGTAGGAAATACTTATTGAACTTTGGAGGTTGGTGTCTATCAATCTATATGACGCTTATTAAAATTGACTATATCTAGATGACTGGATTTGTTAAAACTAACTACCAAAATCAGACAATATTAATGATGTAAGTCAAATATTTAATCACTATAATGATGCTTAGCATATGCTTATTATGAAATATACTAATAATACGTAACCTTCTTATTTGAAGGAAAAGGAGAGGTGAACTAATATAACTCCATCCAACTTAATCAACTTTGGTTTAACTGATAATGATCGTAGTACTTTCCTGATTAAGAAATTGCTAACAATTAACAATTCCTAACTAGAATGCTTCAAAGTCAACTAATCCTTGGACTCTTTCATCTTGTTGCTTGATACTAAAAAAACATACAAGTATTATTTTTTTCATACTTTGTCCTACTAGCCAACTAGGAACAAGATGTAATTAAGAAGTCAGCTATGTTGAGACTAGCATTTAAGAGTATATTATCCAAACAATCTCTTAGCTTGTAACTAAGGATATGATATGATTAAATTCTTTATAATGGTTATATTAATTCATTTGACACTTCATCTTGTAATTTTAAGGATATACTAAAATATAAAATATAGTGGGGATCCAGAATTTTAATATAGGATATACACAATTAGAAAAGTATTAAATATAATATAAAATTTAAGAACTACGGTTAGAAAGACGACAATTGATTAAAAAAAAAAGAATATGATATGATGAAATTATGTAACATTGATACATAAACAAGAGTTAGCGGAAAAAACAAATTCTTTGTCTAATAAAATTAGAAGTTTTCTCCCCGAGTCTTCATACTCTAAAAGCGATTCGATATATTATCATTGCTTATTTCTAAACGATATCTTTCTTCATGTAAAGTTTATGAATTAAGCGAATAAATTTCCATTGGAATTGAGAGTTTATAATTTACGAGATCGTCTAGATGCGGTGATGTCTATTGTCTATGACTTTCATTGAGGGCTTCATTCGTTTAGCAAGTTAAAGGAATACAAGATACAGTATATAGAGCAAAGAGGAGAGACTAAGAAGCACTTAATTTACATTATTGTAAAAAGCTATTTTGTCAAAATCTTCTAAGATCACCTCTGTAGGACTGTATTTCTTCATGTTTGAAGCTTTTTGATCTTGATTTTTTAAGAATAAACTCAGCTCACTAATGCAATTTTTTCTCAAAAGAATAGGGTAGAGTGGTAGACACATGTTTACCCTTTGTTCATTATGCATCCGCCCATAATAAAATATTGTAAGCACATTATTACATTAGAAAAAGTAACATAAAACTTCTTTTCAATATATAGTCTTTCTATTTGACCAATAAATATATGATAATACCTCCATTTTTTTAATATGTTTGCTTTTCGGCGCGGACCAAGAAAAAAGTGTAAAAGTAAGAGAAAAGGTTAGTAAAAGTAAGAAAAAAGTGAAAAAGGTAGAGAGAAAGAAAGAAAAAGTAAGAGAGAAGTGTAATAATGAGGTGAACCAACCTTCTATTTATGGGAAAAGGTAGAAAGATACATATTAAAAAAATTCGAAAATGGTAAAATGTGCATATTAAAAAAAACGGAGGGAGTATTATGTTAAAATTTGAATTCCTAGCTCAAATTCACTGTTACTGAATGTCTAAATGACACCACAAAACTATTTTCTTTGCGTCTGTGTTATAGATTATATCTGCGACATTATATATTTTATATTAAAATAAGTCAAAACATGATGCCAAAAAGAAAGTTCAAAATATAATAAAGCAAGTTTGTACTAGCTATTAGGTAGTTGGAGGACATTAAGTTTTAAAGTATGCATTCATTCTCCTTGTAGTATTAGTATGTTACTACATTGTAAAGGATAACTAAAGTCTCCCCGTTAATTGAGGTAGTTAGCATAGATTCCCATTTATGAATATATCTTATGCTCAAAATCTTAACCAAAATTTTAGTGAATAATATCACTTTTGCAGCTATTTGCATGCAATTTGTTTTACAGAAGGATAGTTGTGCTTGATAAATTTGTAATATAGCTTTAAAAAAAATACTTGTATTAAGTTTTTCATTTACTCAGTCATACCAATTAGATTTACTTAGTCAAAATCAGTAAATCACATTAGGGAAAAACAATCGATCTATAAAAAGCAATTCAAATCCATTCCAACCATTAGAAAACAATATGCCTTGGTAAATATTAAATTCTATTAGTGTGATTTATTTCGTTGCAATAAAATTCAGATGGAGTAAACAATCTAAATACAAAAGAGCTTAATATTTGATTTGGGGAAGAGAATTCAAAACTAATCTTTTAGCTCATGTTTCAAGTTTCATGACCCATTTTTGTTTTTGATTTTTATTACTTTTTGAAACAAAACAATATACTCCCTCCACCCTTTTAAGTTGGTTATACTTTGGAATCTTGACATTACAAAGAATCAAATGAAATGTTAAAAAAAGTATAGTGATGTACTGACGATGTGCATTTTCATAATATCAACATTTATATTCTTAGTTTCTTACCCGCATAAAATGGGAATACAAAAATATCAAAAATAAGTACGGATTGCATGAAAAGTTAAAATATAGCCATCTCTTAGGAACGTAGAAATATAAATATATAACAATAATTTATTTTTCTTGCATGTTGCAAAATAGATAAAGTTAAGATTATAATAGTTAAATTTTTAAAAGAGTTTGAAGTTAATACTTCCTCCGTTTTTTATTAGTTGTGACACTTTTAATTTCACGGACTCCTAGACAAATTTTGGAGAGGAAAGAGATAGAGAGAAAGAAAGAAGGGGACCCATGTGATAGGAGAGAGATAGAGATAAAGATTTGCCCAAAAAAGAAAGTGTCACAATTAATTCCAAACTTTCTTATATAGAAAGTGTCACATTTAATAAAAAACGGAGGAAGTATGAGAATTTTTAGTACTTCTATAGTTTATTGTTTAGCTCATGTAGTATTGTACTGTAGTACACTTTTACTAACTTATGTAAATGAGTGTGTGGTTGATATGTGGGTCCCCCCTAAATCTTAAATCCCAAAAATCATCAATAACAATAATCTTTGACCCTAAAAACAGAGAAAACAGAGCCCAAACAATTTTCCCTATTTGTGCATGAGCCAACAATCAGAAAATTTGTTTCTGACTAAACGCCAAATAATATTTTGAACAATTTTCAAAACCCAATAATTCTAGTTTCTAGACTAGGGGTAAACAAATAAGAACTGACAAAAGAAAAAAAAAAAGTCACCTGGGAAATAAGCTTGAATGCAAACTCTGCCTTCGGATGTTTGTTTTTGTCTGGATGAAGCAGCAATGCTATTCCAACACCCAAAAAATATAAAAATAAAGAACACTAGTCAAGACAAATTTGTTTTAATAATCTCGTATTTTTTCGATTTCTACATTTACTCCAACCTTTTTAAAGTTGTACTCCCTTTGTAACAACACGTATTACTCTTAAACTCATCTTTTTAATGCATGATGTCCTTGTTATTTAGCTAAGTGTTGTTATTTAGAAAAATTAATCTAACCTAAAACTATTTATATAATCGCTCAATTTCTCACTAATACTTGCCAATAGCTATATTATTAGATTAAGAATCACGTGAAATTCACAAAATTAATAATGTCAAGTTAAGAGGAAGATCCTATGCATTGAATAATGCAAATTTCAACGTATAATATGGACTTTAAAGATTAAAGTACGATAAAAATGAAGAAACACAACGATATAACATAGAAAAAACACGAATATATAACATAGAAAAACCCTAATTATTTTTGTTAATTCAAAGGTAATATCTGAACAAAATAAGCAGAACAGGGGATTAATATTGTTATTTTGTTACTTATTGAAGCAAAGAAAAAGTCAAGATTAACCTTTTTTTTCTTCATTTAGCGTATTAAAGAAAACCCAATGGAAAGAAAAGAATGAAGAAAAATACCAAGATTATGGTATTGCTTTTTAATGGTGGAAATGCTTGCATCTTCTGCAACCTGTAATGCAAAAAAAATAAAAAACAATTTAAGATAAGATTACCATTGTACTAATAAAATGAACGAAAAAAGATGAAAGAAGAAGAAAAGGCTTACTCTAAGAATCAAGTACCAATCAATAAAAGGAGATTGAATAGTAAATTTATTATGAGAATGGTGATGATGATGTTTATGATGAATGCAAGAAAGATGGGAATTTTGGTAAATGTTACAAGTTTCAATAGCTAAGTAAGATTTAACATCATTATTGTTATTGTGTGGTTGTTGTTTAAGTTTCACCATATTTGAGATAGAAAGAGAGGAAGAGAGTGTGTGGGGAACGGTTAGAAATGAAGGAGAATGAGCAAATAATGGGGAGGAGAGACAGGCGGATGGAAGAGAATGAAGAAGAGAGAGGGTTGGAACGGTTAAGAAAAAAGAGGAGGGTGGTATGAAGAACAAGTATTTATTTGAATGATTTAATTTTGGAATTGGATTAGTTAGTTGGTGGGAAAGAAAGACTAGTAGGACTGTAGGAAGGAGTAGCAATTAGCAAGTAACAAAAACACTACACCAATATAGGAGGAGACAAGTACGAATAGTAATAGTCTTGATGGCTCGATCTTAGGGTCGGTTCGGCGAAGTAGTTGTTAGCTTTTTATGTGCTTAGCTCTTAGCTCGTAGCTTTCAGCTTTTAGCTTTTAGCTTTTAACTTTTAGCTTTTAGCTGTGGAGGTAGTTAATAACTTTTAGTTGTGGAGCTAACTGTTTACATAATTATTGTTTGATAAAAGTAGTTATAGTCTTGTAGACAAGATTTTAACTTATAATACATTCGTAAAAAAATAGCAGCTTTTGGCAAAAGTTACAAATATTAGCTTTAGGCAAAAGCTATTTAAAAGCTAAAAGATACATTGAAAGGCTACCTTCCTGAACAATTGTATAATTTTTCGAAAAGCTAAGCGCCCGTTCGGTATCACTATCAGTTTCTTGTTTTTGGTTTTTATGATTTCAGAATCTTATGGCATAAGCTGTAAATTAGTCATACAAACAAAATCATGTTTATCTTGAAAACTGACAAGAAAAAAAACTGAAAACCATTTTATCTAGTTTTCATATTTTGGTTTTTAATTTAAAAAACTAAAAATTGAAAACAAAAAAACATAACGAAGATGCACTAAAAGCATAATTCTTAAAGTCGTATGGATGTGATTTATAAAGATAAGAGGGCGAATTTTATCTATGTGACTGTTATAGGGGTATAAATATACCTCAAAAATACATGAAAGTCTAATGCTTATAAATCAACAAAAAGTAAAAGATCCACAAGCACAAACGGTGAAAGACTCACGCCTATATTACTATATATACTCTTAGAAGTTAGAAGGGCTAAGTTAAAGGGGATTTCACAATTTGAGTATAACACCTGATTTCTTTACCCTACATCCACACTTTTCCTCTCTAAAGAAATACTGACTTGAGCGTTGGAAGCACATTGGCTTGGGTTCACTTGCAAGTACTTCACTGGAATCAGATCGGGTTCGCTCAATTTTAAATGAATAAGGCACACCGTTTTTAGATAGAAACAATTAATTTTTGTGGCCTTTTAATGTACCAAAAAGGTAATAGTGATTAGAGCTAGGCTTGAGGGTTTTTCAACCTCCTTTTGCGCCATTTCCTTGAGCAACTATAATACGATAGTGTTGAGCTAACTAACTTTAGCTCACATTGAGAGGGAAAAACAGAAAATAGAAATTCTGTCTGAGAAGAAAAATGTGTTTTTATTATTATTTCATGTATGAAAAGAGAGGGAAAGAAGCCTTTATATAATAGGCTTATTACAACAAGTAAAAAGACTAAAAAGGTCATATTGCATATCTCTCATAGATAGCAAAGATTTGCAATGTTTGCATATCAAAATGACAAAGATGAAAATAAGTCATAACGTAATACCATTGAAGTATAGAATTTAACAATAATAATATAGAATTTAACTTTTGATATAGTATATTTTTTAGATATTGTTGATTAAAGATGTAGATCAACATACACACACACAAAAGGAAAATTTAACAACGGTAAGTTATTTTAAATTAAGTTTTCTTTTTCATGGTAATTGATAAATATTATTCTTAAGATTTTTACCATCACTTTTTGTATCCATGTATATCAATTATCAATGTATTGCAGTTAAATGGATATGCTCGATGTCCTTCTTCTCATGTACAAATTTATTTTTGGACCATCCAATAACAACGTATTATTTCTCAATAGCTACTCCCTCCATTTTTTTCAATAGGAATATTTTGCCATTTAGAGGTGTTTTTTATCAATAAGGACATTAGACACTTTTTTCTTATAGGGTAGGTTGACCCACCTCATTAATGCATATCTCTCTTACTTTTACTCTTCTTCTCTCTACCTTTTTGTATTTTTTCCTTACTTTTTCTCTTCCTCACTCTTTCTTTTTTACTTTTATCTTGCTCCAAGTGCAAACTCAAGTGTCCCTATTAAAAAATGGAGGGAATATTAGGCATTTACGGCGCTTAACAACTTCATCTTTTCACACATGGCATGGGTTTGTGTGACTAATATATGCACACCTAAATAAATACTTTTTATTTATGAAAAATAAAGGAAGCAAATGTAAGCATTAATGCTTCACTAATGTCATCTACTTCAGAATGATTACGGCCCCTCTCGATACCTTAGGGATGGTCTCACATAATAAACATTCCAGAAAAGGCCTCGAGATATTCGATTTCGTGAGCTATATATATATATATATATATATATATATATATATATATATATATATACACATTTGGGACGTTCCCATGTCACAAGGAGTTTATGGGAGGCCGCTCAAGGTCCTAATAAACCCTTCAAAAGCATATCATGTAGTTGAACGCACATGGTAGGAAAAAATTGACATTCAACTAGATTGATCAAAAAGTATGTGAAACAAGCTACGAAAGAAATTTTAAGCCTACTACATGATTAAGAGTGATCAGGGACTCTCCCTAGACCCTTGGATGCTCTTGTATAAAAAAAGGGTTGGGGGCCAAAAAAACTCGAGATTGACAATTTCATGGCTAATAAAGCACACCTCTGAGATGTCATCGGGTCCTGGGGAAAGAACTTGCTAGGAGGCCTCCCAAGATCTTATATAGAAAACTGTTTGAAAGCATATTGTAGGCTAAACAAGGCACATGGTGAGGAAAAGGAGGCCTCTAAAGCTAACACGGGTTAAACTGTTCAAAGTAATTAAACAAGTTGTAATAAGACAAATTTAAGAAAAAAGGTGCCCCAAGTCTCCCATCCCCTGAAAAGTGATACAGGGACATCCCGAGACCCTCAAAGATTATTAAAAAAAGATTGGTATCCATATAGCCCTGAGCTAGAAAGCGTATTTCATGGGATATAATTACATGCCTTTGAGAAGTTCTCAGGTCCTTGGACGAAAACTTCGTGAGAAACCTTTTGAGGCCATAGGAGACCACGTGAAAGTATATCTTGGCAATAATAGACATATGGTAGGAAAAGAGGCATTTCGAGATGATGACATTAATTTATTTAGAAAGAAGTATATACAGTATGATGCCAGAAGGCCTTTTACGATAAAGGAGGGCCTAGGGTCCAAGCCACCAAAGAATGATCCCATGGCATCTCGAGAGCCTTACGGAGATCCTGGATATAAAAAACTCTCCATGTCTGAAAGAACTCTGAGATAAAATTTCATGGTTATAATGCACGCTTTAATTTGAGAGCATATAGACATGTGGGCACTAGTCGAGTTGGCTTTGAGAGCATTCATGGAGGTTTTGGGTATGGGGAGAGAAATGAAGCTGGAAGTGGTATCTTGGATTTCGCACTAGCATATGGTCTTAGTATTATGAACACTTGGTTTGAGAAAAGAGAATGTCACCTTGTGACGTATAGGAGTGGAAGTAGCGCGAGTCAGATTGACCTCTTTTTAGTAAGGAATGCTTGGCGGAGGAGTTACACAAACTGCAAGGTGATACCGGGTGAGAGCGCAGCCACCCAACATAGACTAGTCGTACTTGATTTCCGGGGGAGGGAGTCTTTAAGAAAGCGAAGACCCATTGTGGAGCCGCGAATCAAGTGGTGGAAGCTCCAAGGGGGAGCACAAAGACAACTTCCTAGCTAAGATGGCTAGTAAAGATATTTGGTCTTGTAACACGGAAATGGACGTAGATTCGACATGGACAAAGATGGAACTTAGTATAAAGGAAGTGGCGAAAGAGATCATTGGAGAATCTAAAGGAACTGTACCATCGAGTAAGGACACATCTTGGTGGAACGAGGAGGTGAGACAAGCGACAAAAAACAAACGAGAAGGTTATAAACTTTTGGGAAAAGCTAGAAGCGAGGTGAACTATGAGAAGTACAAAGAGGCTCGAAGAGAATCCAAGAAGGCAGTACGGGAAGCTAAAGCAAAGGTAAACCAAGAGCTTTATGCAAGATTGGATACGAAGGAAGGGGAAAAAGACATCTACAGAATTGCGCGTATGAGGGACAGGAAGACAAGAGACATAAGAAAGGTGAAATGCGTGAAGGGTGTGGACCAAAGAGTGCTTGTGGAGGATGAGGAGATAAAGGATAGATGGAGGACGTACTTTGATATCTTGTTTAATGGTGATAACGCACAAGACATCGGGGATGTACACATCCCGCCAAGTATGTTAAATCGAGAGTTTATGAGGAGGATTCAAAAGGGAGAAGTCGTTGCAGCATTAAAAAAGATGGGATTGAAGAAAGCTACGGGGCCAGATGGCATACATATCGAAGTTTGGAGGTGTTTAGGGGGAAAAGGAATCGAATGGCTGACAACATTCTTCAACATGATTTGGAGACACAACAAAATGCCATTAGAGTGGAGGAAGTGTACTTTGATTCCTTTGTATAAGAACAAAGGCGATGTACAAGATTGTACCAACTATCGAGGAATCAAACTAATGAGTCATAAGATGAAACTTTGGGAACGAGTGATTGAGCAAAGACTTAGGAAACATGTGAAGATATCGGAGAACCAATTTGGATTTATGCCAGGAAGATCGACTATAGAGGCCATTCACCTCATGAGACAGACAATGGAACATTCCTGTGATAGGAAGAAGGATCTACATATGGTTTTCATTGATTTGGAGAAAGCATATGATAGAGTACCAAGAGAAATACTTTGGTGGGCGTTGGCAAAGAAAAGTGTTCCACAAAAATATATAGATATCATCAAGGATATGTATGAGGGGGCAACTACGAGTGTGCGGACTACGGTGGGGAGGAAAGCAGAGTTCCCTATTACGATCGGAGAGCACCAAGGTTCTGCACTTAGTCCCTTTCTCTTTGCTTCAATGATGGACGAACTAACGAGATCAATTCAAGATGATATACCGTGGTGTATGATGTTTGCGGATGATATTGTGTTGATTGATGAGACAAAGGAAGATGTTGAGAGTAAGTTGGAATTGTGGAGGGATACATTAGAAGCCCGTGGTTTTAGATTGAGCAGAAGTAAGATGGAGTATATGGAGTGCAAGTTCAGTGGGGTTACAAGCAACGAGGCAGGGGCGGTCACTTTGGATAGCAAAGTGGTTCAAGGATCGAACGTCTTCCGTTAGCTTGGATCCATTCGCCAAAAGGATGGAGAACTGGATGGAGACGTGGCTCATAGAATTAACGCGGGTTGGTTAAAGTGGAAAAGCGCCACCGGTTTCCTTTGTGATTCTAGCATTCCTCAAAGATTGAAGGGAAAGTTCTACTGTACGACAATTAGGCCTGCTTTGTTATATGGCACCGAATGTTGGGCGGTGAAACAATGCCACGTTCATCTTATGAACGTGGCGGAGATGCGTATGTTGCGGTGGATGTGTGGCCACACAAGGCGGGACCGTTTAAGAAATGAAGTGATTCAGGAAAAAGTTGGAGTTGCATCAATTGAAGAAAAGATGAGGGAGAATCGGTTAAGATGGTTTGGTCATGTGAAAAGAAGACCAGGTGATGCACCGGTGAGAAGAATTGAAGAGTGGAGGAGTAATCAAATTGTAAGGGGTAGGGGAAGACGTAAGATGACTTGGATTAAGGTAATTGAAAGTGATATGAGACTACTTGGGATTGAGGAGAGCATGACGTTGGATAGAAGTGGGTGGAGGGGCAATATCCATGTGGAGGAAGGGGTGTGATTACTGCATTTATTTGTTTTTGTCAATTATGTTGTTATTTAAAACCTCTTTTAAAACTTTTTGGTGTAAACCTTGTTTTCAAAAACTTTTTTAAAAAACTCTTAAAACTACCATTTTAACAACTTTGTATCACTCTTGTCGATGCCATCTCCTTTGGCAACGGTTTTCAGTTGATTCATGTTAGCCGACCCCAAATCACTTTGGGAATAAGGCTTAGTTGTTGTTGTTGTTGTTGTTGTTGTTGTTGTTGTTGTTGTTGTAATGCACGCTTTAATTTTGGGACGTTTCTACGCCCCGAGAAGAATTCATCAGAAGCATATGGAGTCATAGGAGAATGTTGAAAAGCATATCATGGGCCAAGATTGTCATGGTGCTAAACGAAGACATTCAAAGATAATGCTAGGTTGATTCTGAAGTATATAAAATAAGACGTGAGAAAACATTTTATGGCAAAGTAGAGTCTCATACCCGAGATTGGTCCCGAAGCATTCCGAGACCTCGAGGATGTCTTAGTTCTAAACGCGAATTTTTTTCAAGATAATCGATTTCATGTGTCGTTATAATATATGCTACTAGGACGATAGTAGAAGAAAACTCCACGGAGGCCTCCAAAGGTCGTAACAGACCCTCCGAAAGCATATTGTTAGTAAATATTTGGCGTTTGGTGGGGGAATGAAGGCACTCAAAGCTGATGTTGGGTTCACTGAGTATATTATAAACAAGATATGAGAAGACATTCTGAGGAAAACTAAGCCCCCCAGCCACTCGAAAGTGATCACACGCTTATAATTCATACCTTCATAGTTCCTAAGATAGGGGCTAGATAAAAAAATATGGTTAGTTCGGAAAAGTCTCAACAGCTGTTTATGATTTACTAATGCTATAATGCACACCTCGTTGGACACGTCCTCGGGTTTGAGAAGAAATGCTCATGGGAGGCATTGTTCATAAGATACCATTTGAAATCATCATCCTTATAGGTAGATTGATGTAGACAAGCCATTAATTGGAGGTAATTCCAGATATATTACAAAAATATTAATTGATCATTTCGAAAGCAAGCAAGCTACCTAAAGCAAAGGAATGACTCTATATGACGTGATTGATACCTAGTATACTATTGTCTGTACTAGCATCAAGTAACTTGTGTATCTTCGTGCAATGGAGGGAATGAAATAATTAAAATTCACGTGTTTTCAACTAGTTGGTCTTCTTTCGCATCATGTGATTCTCTATTAGTGGGATGGTCTAATGCTTATGTTCATGAATGAAACAGACAAAAAACTAACAACCAATTGCCAAACACCTTCAAAATCTCCTACATTTCATTTAAATTACAAGTCTCAAAGATATAAATAAGGGAAATTCTACATGGTAACCCTCAAGTTTTTCGAATTTCACATGGTGACCATTTATTTTTTAGATTCTATCAAATAACCTTTAACTTATTATTTTTATTTTCTATAGCCTTATTGAAATAAAAAAAATCAATTTCTAATTTAAAAAACCATTTGAAATAAAAAAAAAGAAAAATAAAATACCAAATGAGCCCTAAACGTTAGCTCCACCCTTTAAACCACTGCAGCCCCATCTCAACCACCATAAAAACACTGCAGCTCCCCCTAAACCACAACACAACCGCTGCCTCAAACACCAAAAACCACCCACTGACCCGCAAACCACTCACCCAACCCCGAAAACTAACTGCCATCCCCGGAAAGCACTAACCCAGTCGCGAACTGCTTATCGATGCCTGAGACACAGGGTTCACTGACGGTGTGTTGGTCGTGGATCAGCGTTGGCGCGTAATTGTTGGGTGCAGCGAAGGTGTTTAATTTGTGTTGGTGTTAGCCGTTGGTTGGTGCACAGGTGGTAGTTGTTGGCCGTTCTCAGGCGAGGTAATCCGACAGGCTTGCAGAGTTTGCGTTGGTTTAGAGGGTGCAGGTGGTTGTGCAGTGGTTTAGGGGGTAGGTACTGAGATCAAAGGTTGATTTTTTTGTTTATTATGTTTTTCTTAAATTTTTTAGTTTCAAATGATTTTTAACATTAAAATTTGATTTTTTTTTAATTCAATAAGGCTATAAAAGATAAAAATAATAACTTTAGGGCTATTTGAGAGAATCTTAAAAACAAATGGTCACCATGTAGAATTCGAAAATCTTGAGGGTTACCATGTAGAATTTCGCTATAAATAAAGAATACTTTGTTTTTTTTTTTGTGATGAACACTTTGTAAATTGATACAAAAATACAAACACAATTATTTCAAAAGAAACCAAAAATACCCTTAGAGTGAAGTCAACTGTAAAGATTAACACATGCTTGGCAGGGAAAAGGGAGTAGAAAGAGTAAATAAAAGTATCCCAACTTTTGTACATATCAGAATGTACTAAATTATTGATCAACTTTACTGGTGAATACTCGATCATCAATAATCATAATAACAAGCAGCTTAAGGACCTGACACGAGGAACATGGTGCATATCGTAAATGCTTGTCATCCATTTGACAATTTTATCAGCTGATTCTTCTTATTCTTCTGTGTTTGCTCAAGGATGACTTTCTCGTGGCAGCCTTTAATTTCGTTTCTAAAGTCCTTCAATGGTGTGGTACCATGAAGGCAGCTAACCAGATACCAGTAGGGTGAGGACCTTTTCCGGTAGTATGGCTGTATAGGGCTATAGGCAAGTGGCAACGCTATATGAAAAATAAATACATTACGTAACATAAACTATAAATATAAGTAGAACATTTAACACAAGTTTTTGTAATTAAACAATGAAGAAGTATAATAATTATGGATCCCTATAAACAGCCTTAGGTGCATAATAGAATAAATACTACATTATACATATATTTTATTTTTTCAAAAAAAATACATTTTACAACAAATATTTTTCAAAAAACTACCTTTCAAATTATTTTTCATCAAAAAACGGATAAATTGTTAGTCAGTATCTTTTAGATAGGTAAATTTGTAAACTATACCTTAATTTTTTTTTTTTGAAAAACTCTTTAAAACGGTACCTTAATCCAAAACTCTCGCTACTTTAGTCAATATTTTGGTTGTTGACCATTGTTTTCCCTCGTTTTTTTAGAGTGAAAGTTTAACTCCCGTCCATATTTGCAATACAAGCTCCAAAAAACGAGGGAAAACAATGGTCAACAACCAAAATATTGACTAAAATGGCCGAAAATTGGACTAAGGTACCTTTTTTAAGAGTTTTGTAAAACTTAAGGTACCATTTTACAAAAAAAATTAAAAGGTACTAGTTCATAAATTTACCAATTTAAAAGGTACTTAGCAAATTTTCCTCAAAAAACTAACTTATATAACACATGTTTTTTTCTTCAAAATATAACAAGTTGACCGTTAAATGAGGGTTTCACCACTCGTGGCAAATTCGTTTCCACTTATCACCTTGATCTCACGGTCCAAACACCGCTAATAGCCCACATAGACCTGTTCACTTCGTCTAATTCTAGCTGAACTGAACTTATTGGAGCTGAGCTGAACTGAAAAAAGACTCAATTTAGTTGGAAAGCTTCATTAAAAGGTCATGACATTCCTTTGCTTCCACAGACTCCATCAAAGCATGAATTTTTTTGCTAGTATGGGTTTATGGAGATGTTTGATAATTCAGGCAGATTTTGAATAGGGGCATTTGGGACAAATTGTCCAAGAAAGTTTTTCGTTTGGGCATGCTGCATGCAAAGGGATTGGGCCTTCCACGGGGCAAGACACAAAAGTTTTTCTATGTTTTCAGCTAAGTTCAAGCAAAGAGGGCAGTGGGAAGAAACTTGAATACTTCGGCGTATTAGATCATCTCGGGTGGCAAACCATTTTGTATCAATCACCAAATGAAAACTTTTATTTTGAAATGGTTATCATCATATCAATGTTCCATATCCAAGCAAACATTTTCCATATGAAAAAGACAAAAGAAAAAGAAATAATTCTAAAATCATTTATCAAACACTTCTATGCCACTATATGAGTCTGTACTTTTCAACTCATTTTTGCTTATTAAATTTTAGAAAAAATTGTCAGAAACAACCTCATAAAAGTGAGTTTTTGTGAAAAACAACCTTATAATTTTTTTTTTGTGAGAAACAACCTTAAAACCTTAATTGTTTGTGAGATGAAACCTGAGTGACCTTTTCCGGCGTTGACTACCTATTTCCGGTGTTGACTTCGTCTTTTCTTCTAATTGCACTCTCTTTCCCTCTCTTTACCTCTGATTTATTACTAAATACACTCATTTACCCATTTTCCCTCCAACTAACCCCTAAAAGACCCCACTCTCAAAACTTAACCCCATCATCTACCTTTCTTCTTGATAAGAGGTTTTTAGCGTGTCGTTAAGGCACTAAGAACCGCTTAGCAAACACAATTTATAAACCTAACGAGCAACTACTAAGCACTAGTAATGGCAAGTCAAGGGTCGAACCACAAGGAAATCGGGATTGACTATAGTCCACTATGTCCAAAACTACCTAAGTGAAGGGTTTTTGGGGGTTTAAGATTGAGTAAGTAACCGACTAATTGACTAGCTAATGAATACCGACTAAGAATTAAATAGGTGGATTAATATGATAAGGAAAAACACTAGAGTTCTGGCTACTCGTATGAATGTGGGCTAGACAACGATAATCGACACTATGGTGATTCACAACGGAGTCAATACAAGGTTAAGTTCCCCTCTAATATACTTGAGTCCTCTCTCGAATGGTCCTCAAGAGTAATCGATTAATCAACCAACCAAATCCTCTTTCGAATGGTCTTTGGTCCGTTAATTAATAAATTCATTAAGTTCGGAAAACCCCTAATTAAAGGATCCCCTTAATTCCTACCCAATCCCTTGGTCTAGAAATCAAGTCGAAACATGGGAATGACAAAAGGGATTAGAGTTCGATTAAGAACAATAAAAACCCTAAGTGCCCTAGTATAAACGTGATCAAGATCTATCCTAGGGTGTCAAAACACCACATTCAATGCATAGACAAACAATTGAATCATAAAAAGCATAGATATCTACATTAAGCCCTTAATTCATACTTTCGCCCAAACCCTAGATAATGAACTACTCACTAACCATGGATTCTAAGAAATTAAGATTCAATAAATTAAACATCATAGACAAAGCAATAAGATTAAAGAAAAGAGATAGAAAAGAAATTACTTGAATTAATTGATGAATTCGATCTTCAATAATGAAACAAAGGAGTAAACTAGTGTTTGAGAGAGTTTTAGGGCTAAGAGAGAGTTAATTAGATACTAAGTATGAAGTAATGTCGAAAACAAAGCTCCCAAAACTAATTAAAAGAGTCATTAAAGTAAGAAGGACAAAACGGGTCAAAGCCCGAAAGCAGGTCGACACGGTCGTGTCAAAAACGACACGACCGTGTCAAAGTGGACACGGTCGTGTCAATGTGGACACGGTCGTGTAGACCTGAACTTCTCAAATCAGTGGGCAAGCAGAACAGGACTGACTTCGTGGAAACAGACCAACATGGTCGTGTTGAAATCAACACGGTCGTGTAGACCTGCTAGTCAGCGGACAGCTCAACTTCAAACGATCATATCTCTCTCGTCTCTTATCGGAATTGGGCTTATGACAAGTCGTTGGAAAGCTATCGAAACGAGCTAACACCTCCCACCGGAATCACCTTAATCCGATTTACGTATCAAACATTATGTCCATTTGAAGTTCAACAGTCCACAACTAATCTTCCAATGATCATATATGACTTCAAAAACCTGTTAGTTAGTCTGAAAATCATCCAAAACAACTAAACGAGTAGTGAAGCAACCATTTAGCTCAAAGTAACCAAAACCATGCAATGCAAGACTAAAATGCTCTAAATCTATATGCATCGACACTAAAAATGCAGCATGGATAAGCACAATAAAGTACTTATCAAACTCCCCCAAGCTAGTCCAATTGCTTGTCCTCAAGCGAACAAACGATAGACATAGGAAAAGAGTTCTATGACCCCTAACAATGATACGCATGCCAAGATTAATAATGTAGACCTTCAAACCTTTCCAACATCGAATGCAAAACACTATCAAGCCTCAAAGTTTATAGCACAAGGAAAAGCAACCAATCTTACCACAAGTTCTCCCCCAAGCTTGGCTCAGTCATATAGATAGTAGCTCTCACTTTAGTCGTGCGCACTTCTCTCGTGTGTTTAAATAGGTCAAATGAACGCTCAAGGCTCAATTCCATCGACTATATCCTACCATAAGCTTGCATATCATCTCACTCTCCATCGCATAAGGACCAAAGTTTGCATCAAGAATCAAGAGGACTTAGTCAAGGTTGTAATGTAGGCTTAAGGTGAGGGTGTGGTAGCATTTGGGATCGTGGTGTTAAAAGGGGAAAGTGAAACTTCCAACTCGGCACCGTTCTAAGAGAACAAAACCAAACCTACTCAATTGTTGACACTCAACACACCCTATTTCAAGCACTCCTTCAATTATAGCATCCCAATCTCCTTTATTGCAAATTTTGAACACAACACCAATCCTTTTTCTTTGATTTTTCATTCTTTTGCATCAAGGATTCTTTTTTTCCTTTTTTTTTAATTTTTTTTTAGGATTGTGGTGATTAAAGATGGAAGGAGAAAATGGGAACTCCAATAGTATGGGAAGGAGGCGAACTCAAACAGCACATGAGTTCTAGCTAAAACAAAGCCGAACAAATCACAACAAGTCACAACAAGCCGAACTCCAACACCAAGTCATCTCTCATGACACCCATTAACATGTAATTCCTCATCTAAGTAGCTTCACAATCCCCTAGGTAAGGAAATGAGTAATAGGCTAAAGATGTGGTTAACAAAGAAAACAGGCTTAGGCTCACAGGGGCTTCAAAGAAGGATAAGTAGGTGTGGGTGGCCTTTGGCAATGTAGCTCAAGTAACAAGAAAGCCTCAATCATATTCAAGATGCACACAAGTCAAGCAACTTCAAGGAGAATCAATGCAAGTTCTAGAGGATATTCATCAAGGAAGAGCAACACACAACAAGCAGATAAGACTGAAAAGATGTCAGGCTATAAGGCTATAAAACATGCTCTCACAAAGGATAAAGCTACCAACATTAGTCGAGCCGCACAAGAGGGAGACCAATCATACCACAACCCGACAATTCCTTGGCCTACTAGAGACTATCAAAGCATTTCCTTTTTTTTTAGGTCATCAGAAAGAACACATGCGTATCAAGGGCAGGGTCCAGTCCTAAATGCAATCTATATGCTCATGCAATGCTAGAGAAATAAACTACATGCACCCTAAACATGATACTAAAAATGCAACTAATGTAAGCTATATATACATCCTCCCCCAAGCTAAACCACACAGTGTCCTCACTGTGAAAAGTCTAATGAAATCATAAGCAGGGGGGGGGAGAATCCCGACTCACTGGTCGGGAGGGGGGTCGGGAACCACGTGAGTCGAGCTTACCCCCTTAAGGTCATCAATCGAGTTCCCAATGACATCTTTATATATTTGCAATATCTTAATCAATTCTGGTATAGAGATGTCATCAAGAGTCGAGTTAACAATAAGAGGATAAGTACATGCATCATCAAGGAAAACATACTTAAGAGAGGGGGGAAGGGGTTTTAACTTCACCTTAGGAGGAGGCTTAGAACTCTCCTCTTTATCAATGGAAACGGCAAGGACCTTCACTCTCTCAAAACCTTCCATCTCACTCTCCACATGACCAACCCGACAAACTCTCTCTATCATGGGTCTCTTCAATGTTTTAGAGAACTCAAACACAACCTTCTCATTGGCTACCTGAACTGTGATTGAATTATTTTTGCAATTTATTACGGCGCGCAATGTCTTGAGAGCTTCTCTTCCAAGAATGAGAGGAGTCTCCGGATCTTCCTCCATATCCATCACCACAAAATCACACGGCACCAAGACATCCCCAACTTGTATTGGGACATCCTCCAACTCGCCATACAGGGCTCTCAAAGATCGATCCGTCAATTGAATAGTCTTCCTTGAAGGAAGAAGAGGGAAGTTTAGGCGCTTAGCTATGGATAGAGGCATCAAACTCACACTCGCACCCAAATCGGCCAATGCACCCTTAGTCTCGAGGTCACCTATCTTCACCGGCAAAGTGAAGCTTCCGGGGTCTCTTTGCTTCTTAGGCATATCTCGTTGCACTAGAGCACTTACTTGGTATGTCAATTTGATAACCTCGTCTTCAACCTTTCGTTTGTTGGAGAGAATCTCCTTCATGAACTTGGCATAGGCTGGCATTTGAGACACGGCCTCAAGGAATGGAATGTGTATTTGAAGGCCTTTCATAACTTGGAGGAACTTAATGAATTTGTCGCTCAACTTCCTCTCCACCAACCTTTAAGGATATGGGACCGGTGGCACATAGGGCTTAGGTGGAGGAGGTATTGAGAATAGGGCTTTGTCACCAACTTGCCCATGATTTTCCTTATCTTCTCTTCCTTTCTCAACATCAACCTCCCTTTCATCTTCCTCAACTTGATTTTCCTTCTCAACCACCTCTACTTCACTTTCTTCACACTCATTAGGCATCTTGGGGCCCTCATAATTTGTTCCCGACCTCAAATGGATAGCTTTGATTTGATGTAGGTTGGTGTTAGGAATGGGTTGGCTTTGAAGTTGATTTGTGGGGTTAGAGGGGTTTTTCTCGGCCACTTGAGCCAATTGGGTTTCAAGCATTTTGGTGTGAGCTTGTAACTCTTGAAACCTTTGGTCATGGCTTTGAAGAGCTTGGCTTTTGATATATCGATATCTTATAGAGTTTTTCCCTTTCTTTACAAGCTAAATTGTGCTATATTGATGCTCTTAGGAGCTATTTATGCTAACTATTTCGATATAGTTGTGGTTTGTGTGTTCTATATCATTTTGCAGGTTTTAGGGAAAAACTCCCTATTTACTTGATGTTTTGAGCACCACGCTATAGCGGGAAGTTATGAGGCATCTTTGAGGTCTCAAGATGGTATTTGGACCCCATTATGAAGAAGTAAGTGTGCAAAGACTTGGCGTCTGAAGCCAAGCAAAGCAAGGCAAGAAGAAGACTCGCCCGATCGGGTCGGGCAACAACTGCCCGATCGGGTACGAGTGCAGAATTTGGAGTTAAGGTTTCCCGCCCGATCGGGCGGATCAATACTTAGCTATTTTTGCTGTTTTTCTGAGAGCTGAAGATGACATCCACCCGATGGCATCGGGTGGACTTGCCCGATCGGGTGCTGGGGTTGCGGCCCCGATCGGGTGGAATCTGTCCGATCAAGTCGGGTGAAGCCTATTTTGTCGCTGCTGAAGACTTGTTCCCAGGCCCGATTGGGCGGCCTTTTGCCCGATCGGGTGGATGACACGGGGATGCGATTTTCGTTATTTTCCCCACTCTATCTTATTGTTTTCTGAAGACTTATAAATACTTTTAGGTTATTTTTATTTTGTTTTTTTTTGATATTTTTAAACACTTAGAGAGCTCTTAGCCTAGTTTATCATTGCTTTGGATTGTAGAAGAGATTCAAGTACAATTTCAATTCAATTAAAGTTTCCGCTTTCCGTCACTTTGGTAATCGTCTTGCTTATTGCTTTATTCCTTTATCTCAATTACTTTAGTTCAATTGCTTATTTCTCAATTAGTTCATGATGCAATTCTTAGGGTTTTCAATTAGTTTTGTTGTTGTCAATTCGATCATGTCTGAGTAGTTCTCTTTCTAGGGTGTTAGATAGGGAAGCCATGTTTATACCATGATTGTTATTTAGACTCCTATTGATTTCTAGGGCTTGATTAGAGTGATTGTGGTGTGGTTTGTTCTTAATTAGTGATTAATGTTAGTGGCCAATTTCATTGATTGCTTGTGGTTAATAGTTGTTTGCACAGATCCGTCTTACGACTAGAGGCCTAGGACACATCAGTAGTTCTGATTACGTTAGTGAACATGCGGCGTATGTTGAACTATGAGCGTTGAGTCTTAACCATAGCTCAACACAGGCTCTAATCCCCCGACTCTTGACTTAGGTTTTAATAGTAGTTGACCCTACTTGATTGGTATAAGCATGGTGGACCGACCTAATACCCTAGGCTTTTATTCCATAGTTAAATCCTCGACTTAATTCGTATTATTTAGCTTACTCATTAGCTCAGTTAATTCTCCATATTTCCATCTGAAGTAGTTGGTTAATTGGATATTAATATAGAAACTCTGTCTCCCTGCGGATTCGACCCTGCTACCACTGACTACCTTAGTTAGAGGACCGTAGGTTTATTTTTGATTAGGTGATACGACTAAAACCTATCAAATTTTGGCGCCGTTGCCGGGGAGACGGCTAGTTTTCTAGTTTTTATTCGATTAATTAGCGTACTTCTCTTTGCCTCATTGGAACCTCCCGTTCCAATCGAGACCGTTCTTACGGTTATCTTGTCGTTTTCTCTTATATGTCCAGTCATCGAAAGAAAACTCACATTATTCCTGGAGATCCTGACACAGAAGCAATACTTCGGGATCTTAGAGCAGAATTTGACCAAGAGAAGCCAGTTTCAGAGATTTCTACATTACCAATGGCGAAGTCACTGAAATCTTATGGGGTGCCTAATCCTGAAGGCATACCCACAGGTCCACCGATGCCCACTATTGCTGCGAACAATTTTGAAATCAAACCTGCACTAATTAATATGGTGCAGCAGAATCAGTTTAGTGGGCATCCTTCTGAAGATCCGGCCAACCATCTGCAGAGATTCCAACAACTGTGCAGGACTGTTAAACATCAAGGAGTCACACCTGAGCAGCTGAAGGTTATGTTATTTGAGTTCTCACTCAGAGACAAGGCTCAGAGGTGGTTCAGCGATATCACTGAGACAGAATGGTCGGCGATTTCTGCTGCATTTCTACATGAGTATTACCCTCCCACAAAAACAGCAGAAATCAGGAACAAGTTGGCTACGTTTTCCCAAGAGCCAGATGAGACATTAAGGGAAGCGTGGACTAGATTCAGAGACCTACAGAGGGAATGTCCACATCATAATATGGACAAGTGGTTTCTGACGCAGACTTTTTATAATGGTCTGCAGCCTCAGACGAAGAGTACTGTTGATTCGTCTGCAGGAGGAGTCTTTTTAGACAAGGCAGTTGATGAGGGTTATGACTTCCTAGCAAATCTTGCAGCCAATGACCATTCATCATCTAGGAGTGTGACTAAGAAGGTACTTGAAGTTGATGCTATTTCAATGCTTACATCTCAGATGGCGCAACTCACTCAGCAGCTAATGAAGTCCTCTAGTTCAACACCTCCGCCTATGAGCATCAACGCTATGTCAGCAGTTGCACCCATCACCTCATCTTACTGCGAGGTGTGTGGTATTCAGGGCCACTTCGGCCATGATTGTCAGTTCAGTCAGAATCAGATGGAGCAGGCTAATGCTTTTCAGCAAAGACAACCCAATAACCCCTACTCCAACACATATAATCCTGGTTGGAAAGACAACCCACTTCTTTCCTACAGAAGCAACAATGTTCAAAACCCACAGCCACAAAATTCCTATCACCCCCCACAAAATTCCTATCAACCTCCACATCACAACCCAAAACCCAACTACTACCAAAATCAAGGAAATTCTCATAATCCCCCTGGTTTCCAAAGACCTACTCATCAGAACTATCAGCCAGCACCACAAAATGCGCCCTCACAAGAGCCTAGCAATTCTGAACTGATGAAACTCATATTGTCTATGCAAAAGACAAATGAGGAAGCAAAAAGGGCCCATGAGGAAACACAAAAGGCGCAGGAGAAGCACATCAAACTTCTCGAGACTCAGATTGCTCAGTTGGCAGAAACTAATGCTCAGAGGCAGCAGGGACAGTTGCCGGGGCAACCTACACATAGGGAGCAAGCAAATGCCGTTACTCTTCGTAGTGGCACTGCTTATGCTGCTCCTCCTATGCATGTCGATGATGATATTGCTCCTAGCAAGGAGAAGGAGGTAGTAGAGAAGGAATTGGAGAAGAATTCGACGTCTGATGTCGAAGTGTCTGAAACAGCTGAACAGGCAGAAAAGAAGAAGGAGAAGGAGAAGGTTGCTGATACACCTTTTACACCAAGGTTGCCTTTTCCTCATCGAATGCAAAAGTCCAAGGTGGATCAACAACTTGGTAAGTTCTTGGCTATGGTCAAGAACCTTGAGGTAACAGTTCCTTTCACTGAACTTATTTCTCAAGTGCCTGTCTATGCTAAGTTTTTGAAGGAGATGATCACAAAAAAGAGAGATTTTGGTGGGGTAGATAGAGTCGCACTCACTGAAGAGTGTAGTGCCATTTTGCAAAATAAATCTCCACCTAAATTGAAAGATCCGGGTAGCTTTTCCATCCCTTGTCATGTAGGTGCACTTTTTATTGATAAAGCTTTATGTGATTTAGGTGCATCTGTGTCTGTCATGCCTTTGTCTGTCTGTAATAAACTGAATATGGGGGCACTTAAGTGCACTCAAATTACTTTGCAGATGGCTGACCGTTCTATAAAATACCCTCTAGGTGTTTTAGAAGACGTCCCTGTAAGGGTGGGAAAGTTTTACATTCCTGTGGATTTTGTTGTACTGGATATGGAGGAGGATGCCCAAATTCCTATTATTTTGGGCAGACCATTTTTGTGCACTGCAGGTGCTGTTATTGATGTCAAGTCAGGATCTTTGACTTTAAGTGTTGGCGATGATACTGTCACTTTTAAACTAACCAATGCTATAAAGTCTCCTATGCTTGAAGAATCGTGTTGCAGGATAGATGTGGTAGACAAAGCTGTGATGTCTGCATTTCAGCAGATACGTGATGCTGACCCATTGGAGGTAGCATTGACTGAGAGTGACTCCTTAGGCATTGATACTGATGTTGATGCCTGTCTTGCTGATTTAGAGGGTCATGGAGCTGAACAGAAACAGCCAACTGTGATACTTGAAAGTGTATGCTCCAGTTCTACTCCTCAGGTAACTAAGGTAGAACTCAAACCACTTCCCTCTCATTTGAAGTATGCGTTTTTAGATGATAAGGAAGAATGTCCTGTGATTGTCAGTACTAAACTCACAGATAGCCAATTGCAAAGTTTGCTTGCTGTGCTTCGTATACACAAGAAAGCTATTGGGTATAGTATTGATGATCTAAAGGGCATTAGTCCTGATTTTTGTATGCATCGTATTAACCTTGAAGAGGATCACCGCCCTTGCATTCAACCTCAGAGACGTTTGAATCCTAACATGCAAGAGGTGGTGAAGAAAGAGATCATGAAACTGTTAGATGCAGGGATCATTTATCCCATTGCTGATTCGAAATGGGTCAGTCCTGTGCAAGTGGTTCCCAAGAAGGGGGGACCACTGTTGTTGAAAATGAGAAAGGTGATTTAATTCCCACTAGGACTGTGACAGGGTGGCGTATGTGCATTGATTATCGTAGACTTAATAATGCCACCCTGAAGGACCATTTCCCCCTCCCTTTTATTGATCAGATGTTGGAAAGGCTAGCCAAACATAGCTATTTCTGTTATCTAGATGGATATTCTGGTTTTTTCCAAATTCCCATCCATCCAGATGATCAGGAAAAGACTACGTTTACATGTCCTTATGGCACCTTCGCATATCGTAGGATGCCATTTGGATTGTGTAACGCTCCCGCTACTTTCCAACGCTGCATGATGGCCATATTCTCTGATTTTATTTAAAATATCATGGAAGTGTTTATGGATGATTTCAGTGTTTATGGTTCTGACTTTGATGTTTGCCTGCATAATTTGTCCAAAGTGCTTAAAAGATGTGTTGAGGCAAACCTCGTGCTTAATTGGGAAAAATGTCACTTCATGGTGAATGAAGGTGTCGTTTTAGGTCACTTGATTTCTCAGCGTGGCATCCAAGTGGATAGAGCAAAGATTGAGGTGATTGAGAAACTTCCCCCTCCAATGAATGTCAAAGGAGTGAGGAATTTTCTTGGTCATGCGGGGTTTTATCGCAGATTTATCAAAGACTTTTCAAAAATTGCGAAACCCCTCACTCAATTGTTGCTAAAGGGTGCCACATTCGATTTTACTGATGAGTGTTTGGAGTCTTTTGACAGGATAAAGACAGCTTTGATCACTGCCCCTATTATACAACCTCCAGATTGGGATCTCCCTTTCGAGATCATGTGTGATGCTAGTGATTATGCGATAGGGGCAGTACTTGGTCAGCGGAAGGATAAGCTACTCCATGTGATTCACTATGCTAGCAAAACCTTGGATCCAGCCCAGGTTAATTATGCTACGACAGAGAAGGAGTTGCTAGCCATAGTCTATGCATTGGATAAGTTTCGAACCTATCTTATAGGTTCGAAAGTTATAGTACACACTGATCATGCTGCTTTGAAGTACTTAATGGCTAAGAAGGAGGCCAAACCTAGGCTCATCAGGTGGATTCTTTTGCTGCAAGAATTCGACTTGGAAATCAAAGATAAGAAGGGCGCTGAGAATGTGGTCGCCGACCACCTTTCTAGGTTGAGGTTTGGATCCCCTTCTGACCCTCCTATAGATGACTCTTTTCCTAATGATCATTTGTTTTCTGTGTCCTCTAAAACTCCTTGGTATGCTGATTTTGCTAACTTCTGTGTTAGTGGTTCTCATCCTCCCAATCTTACATATCAGCAGCGCAAAAAGTTTTATCATGATGCTAGAATGTATTTTTGGGAGGATCCCTTCCTATATAAGAAATGCTCCGACGGGATGTTTCGTCGTTGCATTCCTGATTGGGAAATAGAGGGGGTTTTGCTACATTGTCATAGTATGCCTTCTAGTGGTCATCTCGGTTCCCAAGCTACTGGTTTTAGAGTCTTACATATTGGTTTCTATTGGCCTTCGATTTTCAAAGATGCCCGTGCCTTTTGTTTGTCTTGTGATGCTTGTCAAAGGACGGGTAATATTTCAAAAAGGCAAGAGATGCCACAGAGTGGGATTTTAGAGGTCGAACCTTTTGATGTTTGGGGGATTGATTTTATGGGACCCTTTCCTACCTCTTGTGGGAATAGGTATATTCTAGTGGCCGTCGACTATGTGACTAAATGGGTAGAAGCTATAGCATCACCAACCAATGATTCTAAGGTTGTGATGAAGATGTTTAAAAAGATAATCTTTCCCCGTTTTGGTGTCCCCCGTGTTGTAATTAGTGATGGTGGCTCTCACTTTCATAAGAGCACCTTCAAGACCCTATTGACAAAACATGGAGTCACCCACAAAGTCGGACTTGCCTATCACCCTCAAACCAGTGGCCAAGTAGAAGTATCTAATAGGCAAATTAAGAGAATCCTTGAAAAAGTGGTCACTAAAGCTAGAAAGGATTGGTCATTGAAACTTGATGATACTCTTTGGGCGCTCTGCACTGCTTTTAAGACTCCTTTGGGTACCACACCCTATCGACTGGTTTATGGCAAGGCTTGTCACTTACCAGTTGAGATGGAGTATCTTTCTGCGTGGGCGGTCAAAGAGATTAACCTTGATTTGACAGCTGCAGGTGAAGCACGACTTCTTCAACTCAATGAGTTGGATGAGCTCCGTTTGGATGCTTATGAAAATCACAGGCTCTATAAAGAGCAAACGAAGAAGTTGCATGATAAGATGATAGGAAAGAGAGAATTCAAGGTTGGCGACAAGGTCCTATTGTTCAATTCCAGGTTGAGACTGTTTCCTGGAAAGCTCAAATCTCGATGGTCTGGACCATTCGAGGTGACAGAAGTGAAGGCACATGGTGCCATCGAGGTTGCCAACCACAAAGGAGAGAAGTTTAAGGCAAATGGACAGCGTCTGAAGCTGTACCATGAAGGTGCCTTTGTTGGTTGTGTGGAGGAAATCCGCTTTGATTCCTCCCCACTTGATTCATCTACCTAGAGAGGTAATATGGTCGTGCGGGACCTTCATAAACCAGCGCTTTGCGGGAGGCAACCCGTATCTCTTAGTTAGATCTTCTTTTCTCTTGTTTCGTAGTTTGTAGCATGTGAGAGAGCGTGAGGGTACTAATGTGTTCCTAGATCTTGTGTGCTTTGATGTGCAGATATGCTAATTGAAGAGAAACTTGAGCCATACTTGCCCCAAATTTGCAAAAAGGCGAGCTACTTACTGAACAGTAGCTCGCCCGATCTTATCGGGTGGAAGATGCCCGATCGGGTGAGCGGAAATTAACATAGAGGAAGAAAAGAAAGCACGCCCGATGTCATCAGGCAAAGTGTGCCCGATCGGGTGCGCAACCCTAGCACCCGATCAAAAATACCTCGCCCGATCGGGTGGAATATCGGGTGGATACACAAAGTTCAAAGAATAAATCTGGGGAAAAGGTATTCCGCCCGACACCATCGGGCACAATTCGCCCGATCGGGCGCGAGACTTTTTCACCCGATGAGAAAATAGACACCCGATCGGGTGGTTGATCGGGCGAAGTGAAAATTCTGAGAAAAAAAATTTTGAATTCCGCCCGATCGGGCGACCAAGTACCCGATCGGGCCTGCGACCATCAAACCTCCTTTTACACGGATTTCCCCACTTTTCTCACCATTCACTCATCATCCTTCCAATCAATTCTCTCTCTCTTCACTCATCTTCAACCCCCAAACCCCTAACCTCCATTAAAACCAAACTCTTCTACCTCAAATCTCCATCCTTTCTCAACCAAACTTCATAAAATCCCCTCCTTTCCTCCTTTCACCCTCCATCTCACAAAATCTCATTCACCAAAATCATCTTCCCCTCTCCCATCTCTTCCCACACTCACCTTAAAACCCCATCTTTGTGTTACAAGAGGCTACAAGGCTCATTTTCTACCATGGCAAGCAAATTCCGAAGGCTTATTCGAGGTGAAAGCTCGCGATCTAGGCGAGAGGCAACACCACAACCACCACCACCACCACAAGTTCCACGGGATCCTCAATACCCGGAAATCATTTTCCGGGATGATGAACATCGCGAGAAATTCTTGCGATTTAAAAAGCGTGAGGTACTTCCTACCCGATTTCTAGATGTTGAGCTTTTGTCTAAACTTGGTTTAACTGATGATTTTAAGGACTTCATGAAAGTTCTAGGCATGGAGGCGCTTTATAATGTACATGTTAACACTTATTCTCCTCTAGTCTATGAATTTTTTAGTAGTTTCAGTTTGACAAAGCCCCGGGCCGGCCCGGTCACCCATGTCCACTTTAGACTTCTAAACCAAGAACACTCCCTTAGCCTTAGGGAATTTGCGGGGGTTCTTAGGTTACAGGTACGGGGTGACTACTACCCACCCGACCACTTTAGGATGGCCGATACTTATGTTATGCTGATAGGGGACCCTACGCCCTTTGACATCCAACACTGTCATTGGGCGAACTTCCATCACCCTATTTTTAGTATTTGGATACGGTTCATGGCCCAGACTCTGTTGGGACGGTTTGAGGGTCACTTGGTCCGGGGGCCGAGCTAGTTGCTATAGCTAGCTATATTGCTAAAGGCTCTAGGGAGCCATTTCAGTACAACTTGGCTCACCATATCGCTATTCAGTTCGAGCGTATCTCGAACTCGCTCCCTAAGCCAAGGGAAGACGGTAGTTGGACCTCTAGGAGGTTAGTTAACGGGGGGTTGATCACATTGTTTGCCCGGCAAATTGCCGGCTTTGACGAGACTCAGCGTACCCCCGTCCTAGGCCCTACCCTCATTGACCTCACCTATCTCAACACCCTCAAAGTCCTGTACCGCCTGCCTGACCATAGATTTCAGTGGGTGATTAAGTCCAAAAAATCCCTCATTCTGCCCGACTCTAGGGCCCGACTACGGCCTCGTCAAGCAAACTACCGACTCCCTATAGAGGAGTCGACCTAGTTGTCCCTGAGCCAGAGCCCCCTCGCCGTTCTTACCATAGGCGGCATACGCCGATTTTAGACGAGGGCGCCTCCACTTCTGCTCCCTCCCCCTCCCCCTCACACGGACTCATTTGACTTTACCTCTATGATGTCGACCCTAGGTCGCATGGAGATGGGGATGGGTAGAATGGAAGGGCTGATCAACGCAAACACCGCCACCCTCGCGGGCTATGGCACTCGCATCGATCAGCTCTATACCCGTATAGACCAGATGGGGGGGAGGATGGACACCTTGGCTAACGACCAGAACTACGCCCTTTATCCTCTCTATGACGACTATTGTAGGCGTGGCATTATTGAGCAGACTGCCCAACACCCCTCGTGGTACCATTGGAACCCGAGTTATGGCCGCCTACCGGCCAGAGCGATGACATGGCAGAGGATGAGGAGGATGAGCCTGCTCGTCAGTCAGTCTCTTTAGGAGACTTTGGCCTAGGTCCTAGTGGTTTTGGAGGTGATTTTGATGCAGGTCCTAGTGGCTTTGGTGGTGGGATGAGTGGTCCCTCCGGTGGTGGTTTTACCGATGGTGGTGGTACTTCTAGTGGTGGTTTCTTCAGTGACCCCACTAATGATGATATGGGCGGCTGATGCCCTTGTTCTCTCCTCTCCCTCGTTGCAATGAGGACATTGCCTCGTTCAGCTTGGGGGAGAATCTCTCACTGTGAGTATAGTTTATTGCTTTCTAGTATAGTTTACTGCTTTTTAGAGTAGTTTACAGCTTTGATAGTTTAGTTTACAGCTTTAAGAAAAATTAAAAAATTTGAAAAAAATATGTTTGATCATGAGTGGTTTGATTGCCTCCCTGTGCCCCTTGTTGTGCTTTATTGAGAATGATTTGACTTTGTTTTCTGGATAGCTGGGCATTTGTGATTATGAGGCTTTGATTTGATATTCGACTACTTTGATTTCGAGCAATTTCTGACTATGATTTACTACTTTGTGCTGCATACCTGATTTGGTTTAGACTGTGAGGCCTTTTTCTAGCCTATTGGATTCATACTTTTATCCAGTCTATATTTTTGGTGTGTTAGTTCCTCTCTAGCGGATCGATCTTGACTTTGACTTCGTACTCATTTGATGTTTGGTGACTTGTTACACTTGCTATGATAGAGGCGTTCTTTTGACTTATTCTTGAGCCCCAGAGTTAGTTTTTGATACATTTTTATCCTCCTTAGCCCCGCTGAGCCTAATGACCTTGTTTCATGTTACTTAAACCCTTATTATAAGCCCATGGCCTTTGTTTCGATTTTATTCCCAAGCCTAGCTTGGGGGAGCTTTGTGTATGGGTTGAGAGTGAAGTTGGTTTCATGGTTTGGTTTGATTGTTGAGGAATCAAAAGTGTATTTGTTGTGGCTTGATTATTAGAAAAAGAAAAGAAAAGGCAAAATTAGAGTTGCGTGAATGAAGTTCAAAAAAAATGAAAATGAAATAAAAGTTCAAAAGAATTCAAAGTTCTTTCATTCACGCACGTTCATAAATAAAGCTTCATGTCATTGCCTAAAACTTGGGTTTGTTGTGCGTATTCATTGAATTTGGAGGATTGGTTTATTTTTCATGGTTTTATGGTGTTGATTGGGAGTTGCTTAGGCCATCTAAGGCCTTGTTTGAGTATTCATGCTCCCCCTTTCTTGGTTTTTTCCACCACATTACCCAAAAATATCCCCTACCTCTTACCTAAGCCCCATTACAACCCGGAAAAGTCCTCTTGAGCTTGTGCCTACAATGTCTACTAGATTGATTTTGGTCAGTTTGTCAAAGTTAAAGAGTACGTCTGCTAGTTGAGTCGACTTGATTAGGATGAGCGACATTTTTACCTTCTTAAACACATGAGAGTGTGAGTGGGAAGGGACATTTATGGTCGGGTCGGTGAGTGTTCGGGCACATTCTTTGCCTGCCACAAAATTGAGAGGAGTGACACCCTTTGTGAGCACCTTTTCAGGATTTGTATGCCTAGTAGTCACTTGAACTTGGATGATTGGTGGTTGGAAGGATTTGATTTGCCGAACTTGAATTATGCCTGCTTGAACGATTCTTAGTTTTGAAAATGCTTTTTGAGCTTGAATTGTTTTATTTATGGGGTGAGGCAATCTATTCCACGATCATGCTCTATTTGCTTGAGGACAAGCAAAGGTTTAGCTTGGGGGAATTTGATATATCGATATCTTATAGAGTTTTCCCTTTCTTTACAAGCTAAATTGTGCTATATTGATGCTCTTAGGAGCTATTTATGCTAACTATTTCGATATAGTTGTGGTTTGTGTGTTCTATATCATTTTGCAGGTTTTAGGGAAAAACTCCCTATTTACTTGATGTTTTGAGCACCACGCTATAGCGGGAAGTTATGAGGCATCTTTGAGGTCTCAAGATGGTATTTGGACCCCATTATGAAGAAGTAAGTGTGCAAAGACTTGGCGTCTGAAGCCAAGCAAAGCAAGGCAAGAAGAAGACTCGCCCGATCGGGTCGGGCAACAACTGCCCGATCGGGTACGAGTGTAGAATTTGGAGTTAAGGTTTCCCGCCCGATCGGGCGGCCTTGCCCGATGTGATCGGGCGGATCAATACTTAGCTATTTTTGCTGTTTTTCTGAGAGCTGAAGATGACATCCACCCGATGGCATCGGGTGGACTTGCCCGATCGGGTGCTGGGGTTGCGGCCCCAATCGGGTGGAATCTGCCCGATCAAGTCGGGTGAAGCCTATTTTGTCGCTGCTGAAGACTTGTTCCCAGGCCCGATCGGGCGGCCTTTTGCCCGATCGGGTGGATGACACGGGGATGCGATTTTCGTTATTTTCCCCACTCTATCTTATTGTTTTCTGAAGACTTATAAATACTTTTAGGTTATTTTTATTTTGTATTTTTTCATATTCTTAAACACTTAGAGAGCTCTTAGCCTAGTTTATCATTGCTTTGGATTGTAGAAGAGATTCAAGTACAATTTCAATTCAATTAAAGTTTCCGCTTTCCGTCAATTTGGTAATCGTCTTGCTTATTGCTTTATTCCTTTATCTCAATTACTTTAGTTCAATTGCTTATTTCTCAATTAGTTCATGATGCAATTCTTAGGGTTTTCAATTAGTTTTGTTGTTGTCAATTCGATCATGTCTGAGTAGTTCTCTTTCTAGGGTGTTAGATAGGGAAGCCATGTTTATACCATGATTGTTATTTAGACTCCTATTGATTTCTAGGGCTTGATTAGAGTGATTGTGGTGTGGTTTGTTCTTAATTAGTGATTAATGTTAGTGGCCAATTTCATTGATTGCTTGTGGTTAATAGTTGTTTGCACAGATCCGTCTTACGACTAGAGGCCTAGGACACATCAGTAGTTCTGATTACGTTAGTGAACATGCGGCGTATGTTGAACTATGAGCGTTGAGTCTTAACCATAGCTCAACACAGGCTCTAATCCCCCGACTCTTGACTTAGGTTTTAATAGTAGTTGACCCTACTTGATTGGTATAAGCATGGTGGACCGACCTAATACCCTAGGCTTTTATTCCATAGTTAAATCCTCGACTTAATTCGTATTATTTAGCTTACTCATTCGCTCAGTTAATTCTCCATATTTCCATCTAAAGTAGTTGGTTAATTGGATATTAATATAGAAACTCTGTCTCCCTGCGGATTCGACCCTGCTACCACTGACTACCTTAGTTAGAGGACCGTAGGTTTATTTTTGATTAGGTGATACGACTAAAACCTATCAGCTTTGTAGAGCAAGGGTTTGGGTGATGGTTTGGAGTTATTGGAGGATTAGGGAGGTAGGGTCGGAGGATGAAGTAGGTTCGGGATTTGGTTTAGGAAATGGTGGGTTTTGACGGGCCTTTTGGAAGTTGGATCTTTGATGAGGGGCTTGGTAAGTGTTAGAGTTTTGAGAGGAGGATCCACCTTGATTATAGCATTGAGTAAACCCTTGTTGAGGTTGATTCCACCCTAATTGAGGTTGGTTGTAGCCTTGGTTGTAGCTTTGTTGAGGTTGTTTCCACCCTCCTTGTTGATTACTCCTATAACCTTGGTTACCTTGGTACCCCTCTCCTCTACTATTCATTGCCGCCACATGCTCCGACTGAGATCCTCTACAATAAGAGGTATCGTGGTTTATACCACCACAAATGTCACAAGAGAAAGCATTCACTTGTGAGGGACTAGATGATCCAAGGGTGATCTTCGAGAGCTTCTTGTCAAGTAGATCCATTTTCGCTTGAATTTGATCCATTAGGTCTAAATAAAACTTTCCACCCTTCTTCTGTTGAGCACCTCTCCTTCTTCCACCCCATGAGTAATTCTTGATCACTTCTTCTATGGTGGCCTCTAATTGGTCTTGCGGGATCTTAGAAAGTTGACCTCCAGCTCCAGCATCAAGATTAGCACGTGACATAGGATCAAGGCCATCATAGAAGAACCTCATCAGTAGGTTTTGATTGAACTCATGGTGAGGTCACGAATGAGTCAATTCCCTAAACCTTTCCCAAGCCTCCGCAAGTGTATCATCACAATCCTGCTCAAAAGTGGAGATTTGCCTCCTAATATCTGCGATCTTTGACTCTGGGAAATACTTCTTCAGGAAAGCCAATGTAACCTGCTCCCATGTAGTGAGAGAGTTAGCAGGCAACCTCTTGAGCCAAGACTTTGCCTTTCCGGAAAGAGAAGACCGGAAGAGATGCATCTTGATGTAGTCTGGAGAGACATAATTTGTTGTTATCATAGCACAAATCTCCAGATATCGATCAAGATGATCAAGGGGATCCTCATCCGACCCTCCACAAAATTGCTCTGCTTTCACCATCCGTGTGAATTGAGGGTGAATGCTGAAATTTGTAGTGGTTGTGGGGAGTCGAATTCCACCCTGTAAAACATAGGACCCCGGATTTCCGAAATCCCTGAAAACTTGTCCATTTTCCTCGCCCATGTCTGATTCACTTTCACTTGTAGAACTTGAGATTGGTGAAGCTGGTGCAGAACTCAAAGTCAACCGTTCCAAACCTCCCCGAAGCTTTCGCAAGGTGCGATTGATTTCCGGATCTAAAGGTAAGATGGGTGAACCGTGAGCTCTCCTTCTCATGTAACACAACAAAGCTAAGCAGAGAGTTAGCAAATAACAACACAGTCTAAACAAAAGAAAAGAAATCACTCAAGCAATACTAAACTCAAGTAAACTTCAATCAATAGCACAATCTCCCCAGCAACGGCTCCATTTTGATGAGAGGTTTTTAGCGTGTCGTTAAGGCACTAAGAACCGCTTAGCAAACACAATTTATAAACCTAACGAGCAACTACTAAGCACGTAGTAATGGCAAGTCAAGGGTCGAACCACAAGGAAATCGGGATTGACTATAGTCCACTATGTCCAAAACTACCTAAGTGAAGGGTTTTTGGGGGTTTAAGATTGAGTAAGTAACCGACTAATTGACTAGCTAATGAATACCGAATAAGAATTAAATAGGTGGATTAATATGATAAGGAAAACACTAGATTTCGGGCTACTCGTATGAACGTGGGCTAGACAACGATAATAGACACTATGGTGATTCACAACGGAGTCAATACAAGGTTAAGTTCCCCTCTAATATACTTGAGTCCTCTCTCGAATGGTCCTCAAGAGTAATCGATTAATCAACCAACCAAATCCTCTTTCGAATGGTCTTTGGTCCGTTGATTAATAAATTCATTAAGTTCGGAAAACCCCTAATTAAAGGATCCCCTTAATTCCTACCCAATCCCTTGGTCTAGAAATCAAGTCGAAACATGGGAATGACAAAAGGGATTAGAGTTCGATTAAGAACAATAAAAACCCTAAGTGCCCTAGTATAAACGTGATCAAGATCTATCCTAGGGTGTCAAAACACCACATTCAATGCATAGACAAATAATTGAATCATAAAAAGCATAGATATCTACATTAAGCCCTTAATTCATACTTTCGCCCAAACCCTAGATAATGAACTACTCACTAACCATGGATTCTAAGCAATTGAGATTCAATAAATTAAACATCATAGACAAAGCAATAAGATTAAAGAAAAGAGATAGAAAAGAAATTACTTGAATTAATTGATGAATTCGATCTTCAATAATGAAACAAAGGAGTAAACTAGTGTTTGAGAGAGTTTTAGGGCTAAGAGAGAATTAATTAGAAACTAAGTATGAATTAATGTCGAAAACTAAGCTCCCAAAACTAATTAAAAGAGTCATTAAAGTAAGACGGACAAAACGGGTCAAAGCCCGAAAGCAGGTCGATACGGTTGTGTCAAAAACGACACGACCGTGTCAAAGTGGACACGGTCGTGTCAATGTGGACACGGTCGTGTAGACCTGAACTTCTCAAATCAGTGGACAAGCAGAACAGGACTGACTTCGTGGAAACAGACCAACACGGTCGTGTAGACCTGCTAGTCAGCGAACATCTCAACTTCAAACGATCATATCTCTCTCGTCTCTTATCGGAATTGGGCTTATGACTAGTCGTTGGAAAGCTATCGAAACGAGCTAACACCTCCCACCGAAATCACCTTAATCCGATTGAAGGATCAAACGTTATGTCCATTTGAAGTTCAATAGTCCACAACTAATCTTCCAATGATCATATATGACTTCAAAAACCTGTTAGTCTGAAAATCATCCAAAATAACTAAACGAGTAGTGAAGCAACCATTTAGCTCAAAGTAACCAAAACCATGCAATGCAAGACTAAAATGCTCTAAATCTATATGCATCGACACTAAAAATGCAGCATGGATAAGCACAATGAAGTACTTATCACTTCTCTGCAAACAAATTGAATGAGCTCCAGACATTGAATGAAGTGAACAACAAATCAAGCAACTTGCAGGTAATCATTACTCTCCCTCTAAATTATGTATTTTATTTCTCTTCTTTACTGTTGAATCAATTTATTCAAAAATACACCCAACTGACATCAAAAATTTTGAAATTTCCATTCTTATCTGTACATTGTATGATGGCTGGTAAAGGGAAAGCAAAGAAACCATCTTTGAGAAGCAAAAGGGAGGAAAAGGTCGAATTAATCTACAAAAAAAGGTAAATTTTCATTCTCCTTAATAAATTTCCACAACTCTGATGTATATTTGTAAGTTGGGGTTTATGCTATTTAGGAAATGTGTTGAGTGTTGGATTTTTATATGAATGGCTGCTATAAATTTTCATTGTTGATTCTAGGAAAAATTAAGATGTTTATTTGTGAGTTAGAGCCCTATTTTTTGCAACTTTTTTTGTTAATTTTGCTGCTTGATGTGCTTCTTAAACAAGACTGTTTGCACAAATGTTGATGAGTGTAAGTTTATTGTTGTGCTGGTGCTGTGAATTCAGGTTTAACGGTAGGGATACTGTGACTGAACCTTGGTTTAGGGTGATGGAGCCTGTTAACATCAAGGTGTTTTATGGGGGTGAGTTTGTAACTAAAAATAACAAAACTGTTTACCAGAAGAAAAGAGATGTTGATCCATCTAAATTTGGGGTTGCATTGAGAGTGAATGTTGATGAGGTTTGCTACTTTGAGTTTGTGTATTGGATAAAATCTGATATGGGTCTTAATGAAGTGGGAGAAATATGGTACAGGAAGAAGGGATGTAGTATGTATAATGGTAGGGCAAGTGATAAGGACATTCCCAACTTTTTGGAAGCACCTGAAGTAGATGGTTTTTACCATCTATACATTGTACATTCTGAGAAAGAGGAAAAAGAGATCTTAGTGAATGAGGATGAAGATAGTGAAACTACTTTGGAAAGTACTAAAATGATGGAAGATGCTTGTATAAACAATGAAGATGGGGGCCCACATGACAACTCACAAGATTCTTTGGGTGAGAAAAGTGAGACTAGTCAACACCTCATTAACTCTCTCACAGTAAATACAACACCTTCTCCACACCAACCAATTTCACTCCCTCCTCAGTCACTCTCTCTAATTAAGCTCTCAGATATCTCTTCCACAGAAGCACCATTTTCTCCACCAGAACTCCAAAAAATTAGATTTCTTCCACCACCACAGAGAGAAAAACTGCCATTTAAATCAAGACAAAAAAACAGTTGCCAAAAAAAACTGGTATATCTGAGAAGCTAATTGAAACTGGTGGTGCTGAACATCAAGAAGAGGAGGATATCTGCAGAATGAAGATGACAGTGACTCTGAATGGAGTACAGTGTATTTGAGTGATGATGATTTTGAAGATCAGGAAGATGATGACCTATTCAATGAGTATGTTGATGAGGAAATTGCAGAGAGAGTAACAAGGAGTTTAGGTGGATTGCATACAATAGCTGTTGAGCAAGAAAGAGTTGATGTGCAAGAAGAGACTGATGATATAGGAGATGAGGATGAGTTGATAGATAGTGATGGTGATGCTGCTAGTGTTTTAGGGTCAGATGAGGAGGTGCCAAATTACCCGGAGTTCAATCCAGATGTGGATTTCAAGGGCAAGGTAGAATTGACCAAGGGTTTGAAGTTTCCATCAAATGAGATATTTAGGAAAGCTTTGAGACATCATGCAATTGAGAATGGTACGATTATTATTATTTGCACAACAACAACTCTAGGGTTTCTGCATATTGTGCAAAGAGATGTAAGTGTCCTTGGAAAAGAGCAAGGATATTGAAGTGTAAATGTAATGGCAAGAGGAAGTGTAGATTTAGGATTCATTGCAAGAAACTGAAAGATGAGGATACTTGGCAAATAAAAAGCTTGAGGTTGATTCACATCTGTGGGTGGCAGAGTGTGAATAACAAACTGACATCACAGTACCTAGCTGAGAGGTACTTGGAAGACTTTAGAGAGGATCCTTGTTGGAAGTTGGCATTATTTAGAAAGAGAGCAAGGAGGGAGTGTGAGTGTGAGGTGAATTACTATAAGGCATACTTTGCAAAACAAAGGGCTCTTAAGATGATTTTTGGGGATGCAACACTGGAGTACGAAAGAGTCTGGGACTACGCAGCTGCTATTAGGAAGTACAACCAGGGAAGCACTGCTGTGGTGAAGGTGGAAGGTGTACAAAATCCTCGGCCACAGTTTCAGAGAATATATATTTGCTTGAAGGCTTGCAAGGAAGGTTTCATAGCTGGGTGTAGGCCAATACTAGGTGTGGATGGAGCTCACTTGAAGGGGCCCTACCCTGGCATCCTATTGACTGTTGTCTAAAAAGACGGGAATAATAACATATTTCCCGTAGCATGGGCTGTAGTGGAGACAGAAAATTCAGAAACATGGGGGTGGTTTTTGGAGTTGCTACGGAATGACATAGCCTCGGTTGCAGATTCAGTGACATGGGTCCATGAACTAGATGAATTAACGTACATGTCAGACAGACAGAAGGTCATACACTAACACCCTCTTTTATGAATTAGTGTGCTGAAATTATAAGAATGCTAACTTGTGCTCTTTTTTTAATGAACAATAGGATTTGTTAGATGCATTTAATACCGTCATGCCTAATGTGGAAATGAGATACTGTTGCAGACACATTTGAAGCAATTTCAAGAACAAGTACCCAAGAGTTATTTACAAGGAGCACTTTTGGAATGCGGCAAGATCGTCAACTAAGGTATAACACCATTTTTATTGTGCACTTTTTTTGTAAGTTACTGTTTTTGAGGATGAAACTTATACATATATGAACACCATAGGAACATTTCAAGATTCACATGGAAAAAATCAAGGCAATCAATGTTGAGGCGTTTGACTACTTGCAAGCAATCCCAGTCGAACATTGGTCGAGGCCTGGTTTCAGTAGTGCTTCTAAATCTGGAATGTTGCTGAATAATTGTTGTGAGAGCTTCAACAATGTTCTGAGGGAGGCAAGAACCAAGCCTATTTTGCAGTTGATGGAATGGATTAGACGGTATGTCATGGCTAGGTTCTGGTCAAAGAAGGAGGGGTTGAAGCACTTTAGTGGACTGATAATGCCTTAAGTAGTGAAAATGGTGAAAAGAGGATTGGAAGAATTGAGTAATATGAGAGTCAATCAAGCTGATTTGTATGAATTTAAAGTAGATCATAAAGAAGATACTTGGGTGGTTAACCTCGAGAAGATGGAATGCAGTTGCTATCGGTGGAAATTGATGGGCATACCATGCTGGCATGCTTTGGCATGCATCGACAAGAAAATGCTACATTATGAAGACTTCATTCATCAAGCTTACCATGTTCAAACCTATGCCAAAGCATACAACCCTTCATTTAGGGCAATGCCGGGGCAAAACCAGTGGCCTGAAACTCCTTACCCTAAACCACTTCCACCACCACACAGAAAGCTTCCCGGGAGGCCATCCAAACACAAAAGGAGAAAAGAGGTTGGTGAGGATGAAGAAGCAAGGAATGTGAAAAGGGCTAAGAAGCAAAATCATTGTAGTAGATGTGGTGGACTAGGGCATTATGCAGTCAAGTGTAAAAACCCGGCAGTCGACAAGTCTTCAATCCCTAAGAGAAAAGTTGGAAGGCCAAAATCCTCAAATGCCAAAGCTACAACAACAGTCCCTGTTGGTGCTGTGAATGAGATGTCTGGTGCACCTGTGGATGGTGGTGCAAGGACTGGTGCAGCTAGTACATCAACTCAAGGTCCAAAGAAGAAAAGGGAGAACAAAAAACAACCAACAACAAAAAACAAAGGCAAGGGAAGAAATGAGCAAGCAACTCCGGAAGTGATTGCATCGCAACAATCAATTTCCTGCTCTGCCCTATGGATGCTTCACAATCTTAGTTTCTTGTTTTTTTATTGTAAGAGAATGAAGCTGGAACTCAGTTTTAGGAATTTGGATTGTAATCTAACATTTGTCAGAATCTCTTTTTGGCTTAAACAATTAGTTTCCTAAGTTATGGTGCTTTAATGTTGGTTGTTGGAAGTAATGCTTTTGTAACCTTGAATATTTGAACCAAAATTAATGTTGATGATGGTTTTTGGAGCATATAATTTGTCCATGTTTGTGATGCTAATTGATGTTGGTAAATTGAAGTTAAGTTGTTGTTGTTGAGGTTGTTTTATGTCGGTTTCATGAAGTTATGCTCATGTAATCTAACTTAGATTGAAAATTCATGTTCATCATAGTTTTCTCCACTCTGAAAATTAAGCTCTTTTGCTTTCTGAAATTAACATATGAGCATTTCCGTTTCTTTAAACATTCACAATTTTTTCATCCATTCTTTTGTTTTTACCAAAACGAACAAATAGGATCATATACCAAATGCTTAAATGCTTTCATTCCATAATTTTCCATCATACTAGTACATACTACATACTACACCGATTTCCCAAACAACCTAATTTTGCATCATATTTATGCCCATAATTTCACAGATATGAAACTGACAATTACAGACAAAATGACACAAATAAAGATCATTTTACATCCTACACCTTCACTCCTAAAAACCGGTTCTTTGTTCTTCATTATTGGCTTCTTCCTTTGCTTCTCCAACTCTTTACTGAGCCTATTCTTTTCATGCTCAATACAAACCAATCTTGATTTCATGATGTGGTTATCAGTGGCAAGCCTATGCTTCTCTGCAACAAGAACATTAATCACATCTCTTTGCCAATCAGTGGATTCCTCATCTACCCACTCAAAGGTTTTGCAACCCCTTTGCCCAGTTTCAGGATTGTAAAACTTGCAAGCTCTAAACTTTCTCCCTGGGTTCTCATGGATCCAAGATGTCCTCATTGCTAATGCTAATCCACAGCCATATTTCACCATAATTCTGAAACAAATGAACAAAATCAGATTCAGAAATTGAAAGAAAAACGCATAAGAAGAAAATTAAATGAAGAAACTGATATGGCAAAAGCCTATTAAAGAAGATGAAGAAGAACCCTAATTTACCAAACTGCAATTTGTTTAGCTCTGAGGAAATTTTTTGGGGGAAATTTTATCTAGTTTGGAGGGAAAATGTATTCCTAGGGTTTATATAAAGGGGGAAATGGAGGGAAATGTATCTGCTGGAGGGAAAGAGAGTGCAATTAGAAGAAAAGACGAAGTCAACACCGGAAATAGGTAGTCAACGCCGGAAAAGGTCACTTAGGTTTCATCTCACAAACAATTAAGGTTTTAAGGTTGTTTCTAACAAAAAATAATTTTTTTCTAATAAAAATTGAAAAGAAGTTTAATAGAACGAAATTTTATGACAACTAACCCAAAAATTAGATTATATCCTAAATGAGTCCAGGATTGACTTCATTTCTACTTAGAGAGACAAATAAAGAATGACTTGTTTACGTGATATAATTATACGATAATCATTACCACAAGACTCCTCCTAAAGTCCTAACAGTACAAATGTAGTTTTGAACCACATAAATAATCTAAACAAAACAACTCGTAAATAATTCTTTTTTTTGGGTGGCAATAACAACATGCGTTTGTCTTTGTCTTTATCCTCATCTTCATTGTTTGTTTAACGTCCACCCTCTTCTTAAATCTTGCTTCTCCAGATTTACTCTTAAATCCCCACCTTTTACAACAATCACGTCACTCTTCCTCTTTTTACACAGGGGCATTACGGTAATCCTCCACTAACGGAATTTAACCGTCAAGTCACCGTCATCGCTTTACGCTCTCGTTTTCTTCTCCAACTTCGCACACCTCAACTTGACTCTCTCTCTCTCCATCTCCTTCAATCGATAAACCCTAATCGAAACTCCCCAAATTCTCCTAAATCAATGTATTCTGTTGAAGAATCATAGCAATTAAATTCTGTGTATAATAATTTTTTATTGTAATGGCGACAGCAGCAATGGCGACGGCAGCTGGAGCAGTTCTAGTTTTGTACGTGCTTCTAAATCGGCGATTATCAGCGAGTAAAAGTGAAGATCATGGTGATGATCGGAGTATTAATGGCGCTGATTCCAAATCGAGTCGATTGTTACGACGCAAGATATCTCGGAGACCTGCGCAAGCTCCGGCGACTTGGTTTGAAACCATGAGTACATTGTCGGAAACTCTTAGGTTTACGTATTCTGAAACTTTGGGGAAATGGCCTCTTGGTGATTTAGCTTTTGGGATCAATTATCTTATGCGTCGTCAGGTATGTTAATTAATACGGATTTTGTGGTGTTTTGTTATGATTTTGATTGAATCTGTTTGTTATTTAGTGATTTAGTTTGTTTTCGATGAGTATTGTACATGCAATTAGTTGGTTGGATGGATCTAGTGTTGATTTGTAGAGGAGGAGGTGATGGTTAGTGATGATTTTGGTTCATTGTTTTGGATCGAGTTGTGTTGGTTGGTATATCAGGAAATATTTGGAATAAGAGGGAATTGTGAATCGCCGTGCAATTTTGTATACTTCCTCCGTTTCAAAAAAAATAGCTATACTTTCCATTTAAAGAAGTTTCAAATTAACGACTACACTTCTCCTTTTTCCTTTTTTTTTTGGTAACTTCTTCTCTCTATCTCTCTCCTACCACATATTTTAACCCACAATCTCACACAAACAAAAGGTTCCTACGAGTCCACAAAAAAAAGAAGTGTAACTATTTTTTTTGAAACGGAGGAAGTAGTTTATGATGTTCTTGCTTTTACGACGAGCAATTCGATGACATTGATGCAACTTAAGAAGAAGAATGCAAGTAAGGGGGGGAGGGAGGGTTGGAACAAAATCGTTGTCGCTTCCAACACTTACGTGAACTACCGGAGCTAGTTCGAGAGGACTCATGAAATATAAGTGATTGAAGTATAAGCGTGCTCAACATTTTCGTGTAGTCAATCTTCTAATTGGACCTGTAGGATCAAAATTCAAGCCTCTAAGCTGTAACTTAGGCAAGGAAGTTATCTTCCTATGTATTCTGATTATGATATCAGTAGGATGTATTTGAACTTATATACTTCCTCCGTTCCTTAATAAGTGACACACTTGTATAGTGTTTACTATTCACAGTTTAAACTTTGATTAAATTTGGTGATTTATCTTTTAGGAAAAACATAGTCATGTGGGATCTTGTTAGATTCGTCTCAACATGCATTAATTTAATATCAGTTTTTTATAATTTTTACTCATTGACAATTATAGATATTGATGTTTGAAATAATGTATTGTCAAGCGTGAAAACATGAAGTGTGTCACTTATCAAGGAACGGAGGTAGTATATGATTTCAATTCGTAGAAGTATTATGTGTCTTATATAGTGACAATCTGACATAAGGTGCAAACTCCTTGAAGTATTATCTATTATGTTCTACAACTATATTATAAACTAGAGAAGACTTGGCTATTGGAAATTAGGTGTCATAAAGCATCTCTTTGTGGAAAACTGGTTGTGATTGTTTTGCTTCTTAGTTAGACGACTTAGACCCTTTACGGCATTGTGTGTCTCCTGCCTCATATTCCATTCTCTTCAAGTTTTATCTCAGGTATCTGATTTATAATGCTAAATATATTTAGTGATACGGGTTAGAGGTTCTAATCTCACAGACCAAAGTAAGAAGATCGGCAAAGTATAGGCCGACAAGTCCGTGTTGTATGAAATATGTTCGTGTAGGGAAGCTGGTAAGAAGCACAAACTTTATGAAAAAGTCTCCAAGGGCAAACGATGTCCATGTCAAGTGTGGTACGTCCATGGGCTTTGATGCTTTTTTGCGATATCAATCTAGGATTCGATTGATTACGTTCCCGATTAGTTGTAATTAAAATAGGAAATACTCCCTCAGGGTAGAATTGGATCAAATTGGACCAAAAGAAAAAAACAATTAACCAAATGCAATCACGTAAAAAACTATGCAAAGCCAATCACAAGTTCACTAGAGGTTGTGAAGAGAGGAGAGTCGCAAGATCAACATATAGTATAAATTAAGTATGTGATTCTGTTACATTAACTCTGTCTATTTTCAAATACTACCTTCAAAATCTTTGAAGTTCAAGAATTACCACAATTAGAACTAATTGTGAAGTTATTTATTGATACTCAATAGTTGATACACACACTGGTATATCTGGTGTTAGTAATTAATATACGCCGTTGTCTAAAGCGATTGCCAGGTGTCTTGTAAAAAGGATTTGAAGCAAAGGAGGGGTAATGAAGGGGTATTAAGTAGGAACTTTTTTGAGGTGTCGGAAGGAAAGTAAGAGAATGGATTGAAATGTGTTGGGAAATCTCAAATTGTGAAAAAACTACATGCTTCTGCCGTTGATCGTAAGGAGGATTGGAACCTCAGATCCTTGCTTGAGTATCAGTACAAATGCTAACATTTATCATCAAAATGGTTTATTATGTTTAGGTATGAAAAGGGCTCATTGACAAGAGGATACAGCTGATTTCATGCTAACTTGCTGACTTGGAGAGGAATTGCATGTGGAAAGGTGTTAAATTTTGGGTTTTAGGGGCTTTTTTTTCTTCTGGTCTCTTATATGTTGTATTACAAAAATGAGGTGTAGATCATCAAAGCATGTTAAGTTAGTCTAGTGAGGTGATTTCCTTTTGTATGCAGGACTGAGTGACTTCTACTTCTGAGATTGACATTTGTTAAAATGAGGGTGTAGTGATTATCAGTGCCCTTGTGCCTTTGGGAAACTGTATGTGCATACTCGTGACTTACATATATTGACCGGTCGTCCACCATGGAGTAACTCCAACACAAGATCTGGGAACCTCTTTACACTTTTCGGTTCTCTATGATCTTTCTTTCCTCTTCTTGTGAAACTTTATTTGACTGGTTTCGTAGAGCTTCTAATTTTAAAGTGGGCATATTTTCAACCCTTTTGTCAGTCAGAGTGGGAGATGTTAGAGTGTGCTCGTGATTACTCAGGTGTGATGAAGTCTGTCAGTGATAAATTAGTACGCTTGTAAGGGTTTCTAACTATCAACCAGGGATTCATTACAGATTTATGCTTTCCGTTTCCAGGAAGAGGAGACAAGGAAAGATTATATTTTGAGCAACCAGATAGGCTGTCATATAGGGGATAAGGATGATCTTATAGACGTTTTCTTGAGTTCTCATAGAGGCGGCGTATGAATTTGTCTTGGTCTCTGATTTTAGGTTTTTTACTCCAGGTTTTCTGTAAGGTTTCCTATGACTCCCTATTGTGTGTACTGCGGCTACTGAGTTAGGGAAATTAGGTAAGTTTATCGGGCTAAAAGCCCTTTTTCTCATGTCTCAAAGCAATTTATTAATGCACCCTGACCAGTTTAGCTAGAAAAGTTCTGCTGAAATTTCCAAGCTTCGGACTTTACGAAGGTGAAGGCTACTTCCAATTTCTATGTTCTTTTAAGTTAACAATATGTAAAGTAATTTGACTACTCCGGCGTCCTGACTAGATTAACCTAGTCGTTGTCCTTTTCAATAACATGTATGACAAACATTGCTCAAAACTAGAATGCTGTACCACTCACAAAAGAGAGTTTGATACAGCAGTTAGAGGCTGAATTGTTGGGATTTTGAGGTTTTCAGCTTACAGTTCACATATGTTATTGTCGTGCCTCTAGGTTTTGCTTCCTGTTAGTGTTTGAGTTGATTTGACTCTAGAAGCGGTGAATCTGCAGGGAGATGTACAAGTTGCAAGTGTGTATGCCGGAGCTGATAGTGTACAGCTTAAAGGTCCTGAAATCGTGGCTGAGCTAAAATACTTCTTGAGGCTGCTGACTCTCGGCATACTTTTCTCCAAGAAGCCATTTCCTGTATTTTTGGAGTCTGCCGGATTCTCAGAAGCTGATGTTCTCCTTCAAAAGCCAAAAGCTGGTGTAAGTACATGTCTTACTGCACCTTATGAGTGTATTGTAGTGTATTGTGTGAATTGTTCTTTTATCTAGTGTCAATGACACATTATGTTTTCCAACTCTTTTGGTTAAATATCTTTGTTCTATCTGTTAGCGCTTAATAATAACCATTGAACCTAAGTTCTATGCAAAACATGGTCTTCCATTTACAGGGGTCTGCCCTTGAGTATACTCTATGGCAATGGTCAACTGAAGCGTGAAGTTTTACGTTTTAACTACTTGCATGTAGATAGGAAGTTTGAGTATGTCTTTGGGTGTTCCGATACTCTCGCAATCTACATGACATGAGATTTAAGTTGGCTTTTCTGGATATAATCTTTTAACCTACTTGACATATAAATTCCCCCCCTCTTATTCTTATGAAGTTGGTGCTTATATCTGCAGCTTCTGAAGCCTGCCTTTACAATTATAAATGATCATGGCACCAAATGTTTCCTTTTGCTTATTCGAGGTACTCACAGTATAAAAGATACGCTAACAGCTGCAACTGGTGCCGTGGTGCCTTTTCATCATTCTGTGTTACATGACGGTGGGATAAGCAATCTAGTTCTGGGATATGCTCATTGTGGGATGGTAGCTGCAGCACGTTGGATAGCTAAGCTTAGCACTCCATGCCTCATCAAAGCTCTGAAAGATCATCCTGATTATACTATCAAGGTAATTATGCATCTCGTTGCTGTTTTTCTTATTATCTATTGGGTCTAATAGTTCAAAATGCCTTTATATGTTTGCTGTACATGTTTAGTACTTGCATGTTGTGAATTTATTTGTTTGTGCTAGCTAATTTTCTTGGTAGTGTGTGCTAGTTTGCTGGCTATAATACAAGGACAAAATTGTTAAATTGCTAATTGAAAGTAAACTGCAACAGTTAGCCACTGCTTCTCATGGTTGTGGTGGTCTTTACTGGAAACCAGCAATAAATCTTGTTAAAGCAATCTAGTCAGTTGCCTATAATTGCATATTTTGTGATGAAGGTTTTTACTCGATTGACTGGCTCCCTTTTCATTCCAGATTGTTGGTCATTCCCTTGGTGGTGGAACTGCTGCTTTGTTAACGTATATTTTCCGAGAACAAAAGGAATTTTCCTCGAGTACCTGTGTAGCATTTGCCCCAGGTGCTTATCTTAACTTCTCTTTCGCAGTAGCTAAAGCAGTAAATGTTAGTTTTAACAATTCTTACTGAACCTATCTTGTGTGCGAATTTGTCAATGTGAGTTCTGTTCGTTTCAGATTGTGCTCTATGCTGAATGCTTGTTTTCTTGTCACAAACTTTAAGTGGTTCAAATATAAGTTTTAAGAAAATCTAGATTTGTCTCTATTCACTTGGATACTTTCTTCTTCCCTCAAATCATAGGTCACATTATCAAAGAGTTGAGTTCAAATGCCATGACTATCCTCTATCTTCCAAATTCACGAAGTTCCTTGTTAACAGACTAACAGAATGTCTAAAATAGAAATTGGGAATATTTGATTCTCTTGAGATGCTTTAAAGATGGGGCCTGTCGTTTAGGGGTGGAGGAGATATATTGCAAAGTCATGTAAGGTCCTTGACAGCAGATTCCAATTTTGCAGCTGCTTGTATGACATGGGAATTGGCAGAATCAGGCAAGCATTTCATTTCTGCTGTTATCAATGGTGCTGATCTAGTGCCTACATTTTCTGCTGCATCTGTTGATGATCTTCGTTCTGAGGTACTGTGATACATAAAATCCTTATGCTCGTTTCCGTACTTATCTGTCCCAAGTGAACTGCTCGCTATACCAACATGCCTTGTTCTTGTGAGCAGGTTACTGCATCATCTTGGTTAAATGATCTGCGTGATCAAGTTGAGAGAACAAGAGTTCTGAATGTCGTTTACCGCTCCGCTACAGCCATAGGATCCCGTATACCATCTATAGCCACAAATGCAAAGGCTAGGGTTGCTGGTGCTGGTGCTCTTTTGCGTCCTGTCTCCAGTGGCACTCAGGTACTTATATGGGATCAAATTTTGATCAAATACTCAATAAAATTGGCTTATATTTGATGAGGAAATAGAGCTTTCTATATTTGATCTATGGGAACACTGGGAGAAAGAAATTATTTACTCCCACCGGTTGCTTTTTAGTTGCTCCACTTTCTCTTCAGCAATGTTGAACCTTAATTAGTTACATTCACTATGCATGATATTGCAAGACCCGACCAATGAAATGCTACCTCGCCTGGTAGCATTGTATAATATGAAGGGGAGGACTCCATGTACAAGGACACCTACTGACCTAAGTGGTTAGATGACAATTTAACTTTTCTAGTCATCACCGCTTAATGACGTACTCCCTTAATCCCGTAATAGTTTACCCACATATCTTGGCATACAGTTTTAGACTTTTAGTATATAGTGGGTGTTCGGATATGAAATGATATTCTGGTGAAAAAGTAGATGTGATGGTAGATACTACGGTTATTTTTCTATTGAATGAGAGAGCGTAGGAATCCTAACTATTTAGATTAGGGAACGGAGAGGTATCGAAACAAATAGTGCGCCCCTTGCCAAATTTGAAGTGATTGAATTAAATTGGGACAATGTAAAAGGAAAAGTGTTTAAACAATTATGAGGGAGTGGTAGTATTTATTTATCCAAGTTAGTTAGGTAATCTCAGACTAACAACAAAATGTTGCTATTCTTTTGTCACGTGCAAATCAACATGTGAAAGAACCTACATATTCATGAAAGTCACATTGGAACTCTCAGATATGGAAAGCAATAATTGTTTGCATAATGTATTTTCTATTGTACGTTGAGTCTCGAACGAAAATCTAAAAGACAAGAAGGGTGTCTTTTATAGAAGAGTTTGGGATACTGAAATGAAGAGGGCATGTGTGGAACTTGAACACGATCTTGGCAACCTTCTTTTGAACAAAATTGATGTTCATTTCAACATGTTTAGTGCATAAGGCACTTGGTGCATAGATATATTTCACTAATGTTGTCAAAACCAAGAATGGGATAATGCAACTGAATGAGCAAGTTGCATACCCATGCAGCATTAGCCCTGCCTTTGTATTGGAGCTTGACATGGTGGCACAATTTGTAAACTAGGAAAGCGAATTAGTTCCCATCTCATGCTGCGATTGCGTCTATATAAGCAATTGGAGGGGAGACGTAAAGATTAACCCTAACTCGCCAAGCTAACATGAAACGAATAATGTATGCTGCAAATGAAATCCTTGGCTTGTCGATTGCTTCTGTTTAACAGATCAAGTACCTAAAAGTTAAATCCTTTGCTTGTCGATTGCTTTTGTTTTAACACACAAAGTATTAGGTAAGGTTTGTAAGTATCACCAATCTCAAACCCCGGTGTTATCATATCTAACCCCATTTGTGGTGATATCAAATTGGAACCAAATGACCCCTAGTGGAATGAGCATGACAAGTCTTCTCTCGGATACCGAAGGAGGTCAAAGGAGGGGAGGGGCGTCGAAGTGTATCCAAACTGTTAAAATAGATCAAGCCATCAATTAATTGCAAACTAACCTTTACCACCAATAGTTTGGTCGACTTCCGAGGGGTGATTGGATAGCATCTTCAAATGTTGACAACAAATGTTGACATTAGGAAAAGTTTCCATGGTCGTATCATCAAATTGCTGCTTGAATGGGGCTGCAAATCTATCCATCACGGGGCTGCACTGTCGGGCTTGACAATTAATCTTGTCTCATCTCCATTGATCCAAGACAAGACAATTACTTCAATTTGGTCTCATTGAGCCTGGTGAGCTAGGATGCCGGTATGGTATCGTCAATTTGATCAAGAACAAAATGAGCACCGGCAATATTGAAAAAGCTTTACCCATGAGTGATATAGCAACCTTGACCCTTGTTGGATCAAGGGCGAGACGAAGAAAATTTCGAATGTTGCAAATTGTCTGAGCCAGGTGCAAGAACAGCTAGGAAGGCGGTGGTGTCCTTGGTTGGGGCAGCCATGAGTGAGGCAAGAGAGAACAGAAGAAAAGAAGTGGGAAAGTAGAAGTGAAATTATTGAAAAGAAGAGAAGCACTGGGATTTGGCAGGCTGCTGGGGCGACAACAGTGTGAGAATGAGGGGTGGTTTTAGCCTTTTAGGTCAAGAACTTGAGGCTCTTGATACGATGCTAGAGTATGATGGAATCCTTGAAAAAAGTGATGCTGTATTGTTCTACATACATGCAAATACCTAGTTGTACAAGGATAACATAAGATTCTTGATATTGACAAAGTAGGAAAGCGATGAATTGTTTGCATAATATAATTACAGTCACTAACTATCGTGGATCTTCCATTGTGCGTCATTGAACAAGTCGTTGCACGATAAACTAATGAAAACTATCTGCATGTGATATAGCAATGCTATTTTCCAAAAACACAGATGAATACTACTTTGTCCTCAGAGGAAAAGTCATTTATTTGTAGGCGCCTGATGTGTCCACTACTTGTTTGTTGCAGTTTTACAGCTTCACTCTGTTCTCTTCTGCGAAAAGTTTGAAACTTGTGATTTGGGAACTCTGGTTTTGGTAGTTGCAAATATTAACTATGGAGTCAAGAGTATTTGAATTTTTTATGCTGATGGACTAAAATGAAACTGACTCATCATCTTTGTTTCCTATTCATGGTGAAGTAGCAAATATCCAATGCTGACATAAGAGGCATTTGAAAATTTGTCCAGAACCACAAGGGTATGGCTGTGTACTCAATCCCTGACTCACCTAGGGTAGGACCGTGAGAGCTTCTTTTGAGACATTGGGGGGTTAACAATGGTGATGTGCATAATTAGCAAAGGTTGGGTTTTTAAGTGTAACAATCAGAATATGGGTGGATGATTGATAGTTTACCAAAGTAGTGACAAGTGACTCCGAGTGGTGATGTAGTATTTCAAAAAATGAACTTGTCTTGGCTTATTCTTTTCATCATTATTTATATATAGGTCATGATGAGGCGTGCTCAGGATGTTGCACAAGCAGTTGTTCGTACCCGTCCAACCCTGTCTTCTTGGTCATGCATGGGAGCACGCCGCCGGAATGTGCTTCAATCAATAAGCCCTAAAGATGAGGATGGGGCTGAGGCCTCATTAATCGCTTCCACCAGTACATCAGAAGTTATTGTGACTGAAGTAGCTTCTACAGACACTGAAATACATAACTGTGAAGGTTACACTTCTTTAAGTGAAGGTTCAGGACATGATATTGATACTGAGGAAGAGGAAGAAGAACAACTTATGGCAGCAGACAAAGATATAACCACCTCAACAATGGTGGCTGTGACTGAAGGTGAGCTGTGGTATCAGCTGGAGAAGGAGCTTAAAAAACAAGAGGAAGCTCGGGCTCAAGTGCTGGAGGAAGAAGTTGTTGCAGCTCAAGAAATCACTGAAGAGGCACATGTGTTGGCTGATGCTGTGGAGAAAAAGCAACAGATTTCCTCTCCCAACGCCCAGGAGAACCATCAGTTTTACCCGCCAGGACGTATCATGCATATGGTGTGTGTTCGTTGTTCCAATGATGCTAATTCAGACGATGATGATGCTGTCAGGGAACGTGTGGGTATTTACGAGACGCCTAGAAATTTGTATAGTAAGATTAGATTGACAAAAATGATGATTAACGATCATTATATGCCCATGTATAAGAAAGTTATGGAGCAGCTTATTAATGAACTTGAAAATGATGAAACGCTCTCATGCGACACAAAAGAAAATTAAGTTGATATCATATAATGCATACACATGTTGTAAGTCTCCTCTCTGGGTTAAGCCTCCTGCTTATGTTTGATTGCACCTTTCAAGATGTCCTTGTTTTAAATTCCAGTCGACTGGAATTATAACAATTGCACCGATGTTAGAAAAGTCCATGTTTCACCCTAACTTAATCCTATCAACGCGAGATTTTCAAAATGAAATGAGAAGTTCACGTTTCATGGTCATCAACTCATCAAGCTTTAAGATTGGCTTGAGCTCCATGGCACAGTGGAGAGTTGTAGGCAAAGATAACATTAACATAAAAATACTCCTAATTTTCATTTTTGTTTATTATGGATGGAATCTTACGTTGCAAACATGCGTGTAAAACTTTTTAACATTATGTCAAAACTTGCGAACAGAGAAGAGAAAACTATGTACATTTAAAAGTTCAAATATAAATGAAATTTCTTAAAGTCTTAATGCATATTTGTTCCAAATATATACGCACATACTATGTTCATAATTTTAGTATGTTTCAAATATATCTTATTTTGGCTCTAATATTTTGACTTTCACGCTTACGAAAACATATCTTGCATAACTATGATTCTATAGTAAAATTAGGAAAGTTGATACTTTAATGTAGGAGACAAAGGATTTTTCCTCGGCCTTGGGGAGATCTCGTGTGGCCTCCCCTCATCGTGCTGTCTAAGCTTACCATGCAATCTTTCTAAAAATAATAGGAAAAAGCGTAAAAATGACAAAAAATGTCAATTAACAAAATGTTAAAAACGCCATAAATATGATAGTAAAGATGACATAAACATAGAAATGATAGTTTTTGTATTCTTATTTTTTTTTTTTATTATTGATTTCCTTTAGAGCTAAATTTTGATTGCGAAAATCGTTGACATTATTTTATAGAGTTTTTGTAAGGGTCCTTTATTACAATTTATTGACATCATTTTCAGAGGTAGTTTTGTAAGGGTTCTCTTATCTTATAAAAAAGAACCATTGAGTCATCAACTCTTAACCCATCAACAAGATGTTTTTGTAATTCTCTACGTTTCTCTCTTGAAGATTGAAGAAAAGCTTTGAATCTCTCACATATGGACTAGGTCACATTGATCAAATCAAGTAAATCCTTGTACTTTTTCTTCAATTCTTTATTCCCTTTTCTTATAAAAAATATCTTGTTGACTATTTGTTTCACTTTATTAAACACATTCACCGTTTATTTCATAACAATATACCTTATAGAAGTATATTAATTCAAAAAAAAATATTACCATATAACTCTTGCTTTAGTTTCATAACTGGCTCACTTTAGACGTTCTCAAATTAACAAGTCATCGCCACCACCGACCACCCTCACTAGACAATCATCACCACCTTTGGATAATACTCTTGCTACAAAGCTCACTAATCACAACAAAGCCAACCCTAATATAAGGTGGTCAAGTTAAACAATCCCACGGTCTGATCAGTTACTCCCAAAGTTCAACAGACCAATTGTTTCCTTCTCACCAAATAACAGTGAGGACAGTTTCACACTCTCAAACTTCTCTCACAAATATTTGCATGAATGGCGAGTGGTCTGTCGCTAGTTTTTTTTTTTCCAAGAAAGAACTAGTTAGACCTCGTGCGATCCACATTTTATTTTCTCGATTTAGTCGGCTGGAAAGATATTTGGGACAAGTTTTTGGTCACCCACAATTAGCCCATGGTAAAATCTGTTGAAAGAGAGGAACATTTAAATAAAAGGGTTATACTGTATGCAAAGAAGAGAACTAATACAAAGAATGGAACTGTGGATTTCCAAATAACCAAATCACTATATACATTACAAACCGCAAAAATGGAATTTCTCCGTATTGCATTTCCATGGCAGCGTCTTATTCTTATAAATTTACTATGCTCATATTAATCCTGTGAAAGACATGTATGTTTAGGACAAAATAAGTTACTTCAATTACCCTTCAAGCTGATGTGAACTTAATCTTTATAAATGTGGGTATTTAAGATGTGGAACTCATAATCCTGAAAACAGTATGCAATCAGGCTGCATTATCCTGATCAACTCAACCACCATAACGCGTCTTCAGGGACTCCGGAGGTTCCTCTTCCATTATACCTGCACCTGTTGTAGCCAGGTACTGCCGAATAGTTGTCTGACGATCAGCAAGGTATGTATGGTCTAAGAAGTTGTTGTAAGCTGCATCTCCAAGATTCTTTGCTGCTAAAACACTGCATAATCACAACGCAAAATGCAGAATTATATCATTTTGATTATGCAAAGCAGCAGCATCTGGAAGCCAGATATAGGAGTTCTCTAAAACCTTACCAATGTCGCAGATAAGTTCGACAAGGTAACACGTCGTCCCTCCAAATCTTATCAATGTTATATCGTCCATAATGCTGATGGTATACTTCTTTACTTCCTGCACTTGACAGAAGGGTAGTAATGAAGTTTTGAGTAGTATTGAAAATACGCAAGTTCAAATCACAATAACATCTGTTTGGAACAATGGTAGTTTGTCATGAATTATAATAACGCAGAAGTCAGAAGTGCAAAGTCAAGAACATGTTAAAAGAGTTAAGTCCATACAAGGTTTGTTTATCATAAACGAAGGAAGATAGGAGGAAAGAAAGAGCTGGATGGCTCAAAATAAAAATTCAGAAGAAGCAAATGAAGAAAATTACCTTTGCATCTTACAGTGAAAAATTCCTCGTCACTGTACCGAGTACAGAGAACCTATATATTTCCCACAAGAATTGTAAGTAAATTGTGTCAAATCAATCTTTGATTCACAACTTGAAGATCAAAGATAAGTGTCATTGAAAGATCTAAACACACCGCTGGATTCTTAAACGTCTTCCCTTCTAATGTTTCTGGTAGAACCTGAAAATTGAGATATGGTGTTGCTTAATGGTATACTTCATAATGCGTTGGGAACTCAATCATCACTAATAACTAATAAGAAATGTTTTCAACTCACAGCTAGAAATCGGAACTCAAGCTCCCTCTCCATAAAGGAAGGCACCTAAATTCATCATATGGACAAACTATTAGGGATTGGCATTGATTATTTGGGAATGGGAAAAGAAACACACACACAAGAGAAAGCTTGAAATTCCAAATAACTTATCCCATGTACCTCTGATTTTTGAATTTCGAACACAGTAACTATGAGCTCCTCCCCTTCACAAGGTTCTACGCTTAAACTTGAGATCTCCTGATATGTTCACAACAGCTCCATTAGTTTAGTGTTCAAGAAAGATAGGAGAACAGAATATAAAAAAATCTTCACATAAACCTATCAAGAAGAAAGGCGATGCAACGAGAAAGTAAGTCCATAATTGCTTTCTTTCGAATAAGGAGGTAAGTTGGACTAGAAGCATCACCTGAAACAATACCTGTGAACTATTCTAACCGTCCAACTCAGATCATCCGTTTCTCTCACAATAATACTTAAATCTTACCCGTAGATTTTCATTCTCTACTTACATTCACAATTTCACAGGCTATTTCTTAGGCACAACCCTTGGATAGAGGAAGTGCTAATTCAATGAAAACTTCCTAAATGCTTCCAATAACTCTTAAAGTTTCTGGGGCAGCTACAAGGTCCAGAAAACGAATTGGGTTGGGCGGTATGGGCGGTATTTGGAAGGAATAGGTTATGGGTGCATATACTCATAAGCAAAAAAATTATGACAATGAAAATTGAAGTTGAATTGCATTAGATTAGATCGAAAACCTTGGTCTCAGGCTTGGCAATGCCACGCTCGAAGAAGATAGGAGCCACATGAGCAAAAACCCTCCTAAAACCTTTCAATCGCGCCACCCTAAAGTTTAACAATTCTGGAAATGTACTCCTGGCGCTCCTCTCTGTTCAAAACCAATACCGTAATATCATCACACCAAACCCACAATCAAGGAACAAGCTACAATTCTGATTAAACATATCAAGGTTCTAAGCAAACCAAAATATCAATGAGTGATTAACTAAATCTATGCTATGCCAACATCCTATATTTCTCTATAAGCTTGGCTCTAAAACTAAGATTAAAATGTGAATTGTAATTGAGTTCCATTCTCAGAGTAAAAGTGAAAACCAATTAACAACAAAGAGCATAAACACCAATGACAAGTAGGCGAAGTAGCTCAGTTGGTTAAAGCATCCCTCCCGGTTCCGAAAAAAGAGCATAGACAAGTGAATTATGGACAACAGTTACATTTATATAATATTTTGAAGCATCATGATTAAATTATAAATTCATATGTGCTCAAAACTTTGTCACTATCAGATTATCAAAGCAGCTACATTTAACTAACATTAAAATAACCCTCCAACAAAAACCCAGAAAAATAACAAAAAGATTAAATTTTGGAGTGGGTTTTCACCAGAAAGAAGAGACCCAAACCCGCAAATGGAGATGGATCCATGAGGAGAGGCAATCAAGTAGAAATCTGAAATATCATCAATCTGAAAAGGGTTGAATTGATCAGTGGAGATGGATGCTTGATTGTCCATTGATGATGATGATAAAGTTGACATGGCTGTATGATTTCTATTGAAATTGGAACCAACAAGAAGCTGGGGAAATGTGTTGGTTGTAATACTACTAATGTTGGTATTGCTAATGATGGATTTTGAAGGGAAATGAGGGTTTTGAGGAAGAAAGTGAGATTGAGAGTTGAAATTCGAGGATAGTGGTGTTCGACAGAGATTGGTGCTCATCTCTCTCGACTCACTACTCTTGTTCAAGGAACTGATTCGTGAATGTACTTTGTCTATGTTTCCACTTACACAGGTCCTACACTACAATTTTTATTTTACACTCGGTGACATTTGGATATATCATGAGCATGGGCGAATTTATTAACACCAAAGGATAGACATGTGTCTACACTACTTTTGGCAAAAATAAATATAGTGATTAGTGCAATAGATTAAGTAAATAAAAGAGTAAAAGAGAAAATAAACAGGGAACCGAGGAGTGGAATGAAAGGACAATTGCAAAGTAAAGTTGGACACTCACTCTTAACTCTCCCTTTTTCTTGTTTTCAACTATTTATATACTATGTTGTTTAATTGTTATTTTGTTTGCTTAGGGGCTGTTTGTTATCGTTTTTTATTTTCAGTTTCTAGGTTTTTTTGAAAACTAAAAACAGGAAACTACAAAAAGTGGTTTTTACTTTTTAGTTGTCAGTTTTGAAATCATCATGTTTCCAATAAGTTTAACGAATTTTTTTATTCATTATATGACATATGTATAATATGACTTTCAAATACATAAAACCTAAAAACTGAAGACTACAATGATACCGAACGGACCCTTAATTAAAAGTTTTCAGTTTCTAATTATCAATTTTTTTAATTTTTTTTGCATATACGTATACTTCACGGAGGCAGTTATTAATTAGACGAATTCCTAACGTTAAATGATTTTGTTATTTTTTATTGCACATGTTGAATTTCTTTTTATAATTTATACTTCTAAATGTGCATACCCTATATTATACATTCAATACTATTTTTTGCTCAAATTGTCTTGGAGCATGATACACCGAATGGCGAATGCTATTTTTTGCTCAAATAGCATTGGGTGTACCATGCTCATGATACACTCGGGTGTATGATGCATAATCTCTCTAGACTCCTAGCTCAGGCTTGTTTTATAAGGTGAACTGAATTGAAATAATTTGACCTCTGAAAAAAATAGTGAAATGTGAGAGTAAAAGTATTCTCCAGAGTTGAGATGGACTGAAATAAGTTGGGAAGAAGGGCCTAAGTAAATTACTCACTTTTTGTGAGAAGTTGAAATTTTTAGTAAGTACTAATTCCTCATTTTGTCATTTTATTGTCAACCGGACAAGTCATCCATTTTTTCAATTGTTGTGAAATTATATTTCTTATGTCAACTAAACAACCACTTGCTGTCGTATATTTTGTATGGAAAGTCAAATTTCTCATGGAAGCCCAATTCATGAAAAGTAAGTTCCTTAATCAAATTTATGAGATCTTTGTTAAAGTGTTTGGTTGAAAATGGAAGAAGTAAATTCCTATGAAAATTTCTAATTCAACCATTTTGCCAGTTTGTAAACCTTATTTGTAATTTCACTTAGATTTGTTGCTAGTTTTTGTTAAATAAATATGCATAAACTTAAAGGAGTGGTCTCATAGGGGCCATAGGTGATATAACATTAATTATGGTTTTCAAAATAATACTCACTCCGTAACATAATAGTTGCAACAATTGAACTAGGGAGAAATTCTAGGCAAAATATGTTAAGTATGGAAAAGTAAGGTTGATTAATAAAAGTAGGAGAGAGAAATCACGTGGGTTAAAGAGAGAAAATGAGGGAAAGAAAGAAAACAACAAAAAAAAAGTACAAAAATGGGTGGGGACCAAAAAAACACATCATTGATAAAATTTACCAAAATAAGAAAGATAGAATATTGTTGCAAGTAATATGTTACATTCATTTTAGGAAATTGTTGCAACTATTATGTTACGGAGGGAGTAGTTGTTTTCTTGTTCAAGTTTCCAGACCAATAGTTATGTTTAGTGATTTCCTTATTCCTAAGGGTAAATGCCATTTTGGGTAAATAAATTAATTAGTGGATGTTATTGTTTCCTGTTTTTTAATGGTAAAATCAAGTCATTGATAGTGATACGATATCTCTAAAAGATATTTGAATAAAACAAATGGATAACCAATTGAAACAAATAAAGTTCCCTTCATGGCTTCATCAAAACTACATTTGGTTAGTAGGTTTTAAATTAAGGAACATCTCTTCCAAGTGTTGCTAAAATATGCCGCCTTTTGGGAAAACAACCTAGCAATTTATTGGATCAACGAGAACGATTTTCATCTGGTTCATCTGAATAAATTTGAAAATTTCTTAACTTTTGTAATCACGCATAATTATGTATCAACAGAGACTTTTTATAGTAATCCATTAAGTCTGCCACCACATATATTGCTCCTAAAAGCAAAAAAAAATCACGTAAAATGAGGAGAAGCCTCTAAAACTAATAAATCAGGGGTGACATAGTGTCACGGTCCGAGAGTTTGGACGTTCGGGACGTGCGGCACGCTCTTGCCTATCTGGGGGCAAGGGCGTAAGCCTTCTGCGGAATGGGACAACGTGGCTCGTGGAGGCACGGGTAACAGGGTGTTTGAAGAGCACTCTTGCCTATTGGCGACAAGAGCGAAGAGAAGAGGGTCGAACGGGGCGCTCGTGTGCGCAAGGCGGGCACGAGTGGGGCCCACGACGAGAATTCTTATATCACGAAATCGGGAGGGACGCTTTACAACATCTAGGCGGATCAAAACTGAGGCGGCCTAAACAACAACAATGTAGAAAGCAAGCATACAACTCATATGAGGCTTTAGTGGTGAACAAACATTTCATTCATCATCTCCCCCTAAAGAGGCTTAAATTTGAGATAGTACATATTTCCAGTGAACACTGATTTTGCAGTTACTCAATGAAGCTTTAAACCTATACAAGAGTACTAGAACATAAAGTAAAGCACTAGAAAGCATAAAGAAAGGAAAATACAAGTAAAGGAAGGTTGGATTCTAACATCCTCCCCCATTAAAGCTGTCGACGACCTTGTCGACTTACAAAAAAGTAAAAGTACATTAAGAAGATTGACTCTACTCTTCCGTTGATGTCGTGGTTGGTAATCTGATTCTGATGTTGGCGCGGTGACTGATGTTGCGCTTAATCTTGAGTGTCTGGGTGATAAGGCTTGAGGCGGCTGAAGTGAAAGACCGGGTGAATCTCCATCCATGGTGGTGGTTCTAACTTGGAAGACTCTTGGTGACGCGAATGGGGCCTTCGTATTTTCTGATGAGTCTCCTGTCTCTACCCCTCAAAAATTTCAGTTGCTCGGGAAGAAGCTTGACCATCACCATATCTCCAACTTCAAACTCTAGTGGTCGCCTGTTCTGGTCCGCCCACTTCTTCATGCGCTTCGCCGCCTTTTCCAGGTAGGCGTGAGCAATTTCTGTGTTCTGCTCCCACTCTTTTGTAAACTCAAGAGCTTGTCGGCTTCTTCCATTCTCCACTTCCTCAATTGTGTGAGGTAAGAGGGGTTGTTGACCTGTGCACACTTCAAAGGGACTCCTGTTGGAAGCAGAACTTTTCTGTGAATTGAAGCAAAGTTGTGCGACATCCAGCAATCTGACCCAATCTTTTAGGTTGGCGCTCACAAAGTGACGTAGATATTCCTCCAGGAGGGCATTGAATCTCTCAGTTTGTCCATCTGATTGAGGATGATGACTTGAAGACATGTTTAAACTCGAGCCCATCATGTGAAACAACTCCTGCCAGAAGATACTGGTGAACCTTGCATCTCGATCACTCACAATGCTTTTCGGCAAACCCCGATACTTCACTATATGCTTGAAGAACAAGTAGGTAGTTTCTTCGGCACCGCATGTCTTCTGAATGGGGATGAAAGTGGAATATTTGGAAAACCGATCCACTACAACCATAGCTGCTGAGAACTGATCAACTTTTGGGAAGGCGCTGATGAAGTCCATCGAGACAGTCTCCCATGGCCGAGTAGGCACAAGAAGTGGCTCTAGTAATCCCCCAGGCTTCTGTTTCTCCACTTTGTCTTGTTGGCATATCAAACAGGTTCTGGTGTAAGTCATCACATCTTCCTTCATTGCAGGCCAATAGTAACCCTGCGAGAGCAGACTAAGGGTTCGCTGCCAACCAGGATGTCCAGCCCACAATGTATCATGGCACTCCTTCAAGAGCATCTTGGGGAGTCCTCCGACTTTTGGGATGAACAATCTATTGCCCTTAGTGAAGATAAGGTCGTCCTCCACCCAGAATTTCCTTGTCTTCCCCTCTTCGATCAGTTTACGGATCATGTTTGTCATCGGGTCTTCGTGCAAGTGACTCTTTACTCGATCTCTTATTGAGGTTGCCACGCTGCTCGCTGTCATTGGAGCTAGTTTCTGGAAAGCTGCAAGGTCAGCTTGACGGCTCAGTGCGTCGGCTACTTGATTCTTGTTACCTGCTCTATATGTGAATTCCACATCAAACTCTGCGAGGGACTCCTGCCACCTAGCTTGTTTCCCTGTGAGCTTGGGTTGAGTCAGGAAGTGGCTTGCAGCAGTGTTATCTGTGCGGACAACAAACTTGGAGCCCAGTAGGTAGTGTCGCCATCCTCTTAGACAATGAACGATGGCAAGAGGTTCCTTCTCCTGTGTTGCATACCTTCTCTCGGTAGCATTCAACTTTCTACTTTCATACGCTACTGGGTGGCCTCCTTGGAGAAGTACCCCACCTAGCGCAAAGTCTGAAGCGTTTGTCTCCACTTCAAATGTCTTTGTGATGTCCGGGAGCGCCAGCACTGGCTCCTGCATCACAGCATCTTTGAGTTTCTGGAAGGCTTGTTGCTCGGTAGCTCCCCAAACCCAATTCTGTTCCTTCTTCAATAATTCGGTAAGCGGGCATGTCATTGCCGAGTAACCTTTGATGAAGCGTCTGCAGTAGTTGGCAAGCCCCAAAAATGAACGAAGTTCTGAAATGTTCTTGGGCGCTACCCAGTCTTGAATTGCCCGCACTTTCTTGGGATCCATCTTCACTGTTCCTCTCCCGACTAGGTGCCCAAGAAAGCTAATTTCCTTTTGTGCGAAGGCGCATTTTTCCCGCTTCACAAATAAATGGTTTTGCTTTAGCTTCTCGAACACTTGCTCCAAATGCACCAATTGATCAGCCAACGTTTTGCTATACACAACAATGTCATCTAGATAGACCACCACAAACTTGTCAAGGTATTCCCAGAAGACCTGATTCATTAACGTCCAGAAGGTTGCTGGCGCATTCGTTAACCCAAACGGCATGACCAACCATTCAAATGCCCCATATCTAGTCACACATGAAGTTTTGGGCTCATCCCCTTCTGCAATACGAACTTGGTGGTAACCCGATCTCAGATCCAGCTTGGTGAAGTACACGGCATCGCCCAACTAATCAAACAAGTCCGCAACTAGCGGGATGGGGTAGTGATTCCGGATTGTCTCTTTGTTCAAAGCCCGATAGTCTATACACAACCGCAAGCTTCCATCTTGTTTCTTTTGGAAGAGGACAGGAGCGCCATAAGGTGCTTTCGAAGGGCGGATGAACCCACCTTCTAGCAAGTCCTCTAACTGCTTTCTTAATTCCGCAAGCTCAGGTGGTGCCATCCGATACGGAGCTCGAGCAGGAGTTTTTGCCCCAGGCAATAACTCAATTTGATGGTCCACGGTTCGCCTTGGCGGTAACACTCTTGGGAGTTCATTCGGCATGACATCCTCGAACTGTGTCAGTAGCTTCATCACTTCGAGGGGTAAGCTTTCAGTAACTTCATCCTCTTTCACTGTCAATGTCGCAATGAATGTTGGTTCGTTGTGCTTGAGGCCCTTCTTTAACTGCATTGCTGAAAGTAAAGGACCCTTATGCTTCTCTTTCCCCGAGGTTGGGGAGGTTCTCAATAGACACGGTTGCTCACCCGCTACTAATAAGGAACCCAAATGTGGCATTGGGACTGCCTTGCTTGCTCTCGAAAAGTCCATTCTAAGGACAAGGTTGAAGTCATCCATCGGAGCTACTGTGAAATCCAGTCGACCCTTCCAGTCTCCGACTTGCGTGCCGACGCTCTTAGCAACACCCTTGATCGGTTTGGCAGTTGAGTTGACTGCTTTCATACTTCCCCTATCTCGAGAGAGTTTCGAACCCAGTCTTCTTGCTTCGTGTTCAGTAATGAAGTTATGTGTTGCTCCAGTATCCACCATAGCCCGGGCTTTCTTGCCGTTGATGCTAATATCCACATACATCAGATCTGTTGCTTTGGGTTTGGCCTCAGTCGCCTCTTTTCCCATTGCGTACAACATGTGAACGACACCCAACTTTGCCGGCTCATCTTCGCTGAGTTCAGCATCATCTACTTCATCATTGTGTCCCGGCTCTGCAGACATGGTAGACAATTTCTTTTGTATGCTATCAATTTCCCCTTTGTGGCGGCATTTGAACCACTTGTGCGGCCCCCGACAGAGTATGCAGGAGAGGGGTCTATTTCCGGTTGAAGACCCAGCCTGATAGGTTTTGTTGTTGGAGAACGATGAGGCTCCACTTTTGCGCGAGTCATCACTCCCATTCTGAAACCTATTCCCGACACTGTTTGAGCTTGCTTGTGAGCCCCCAGCGTTGTTCTTTGGAGTACTCGTTGTTAATGCACTAGCTCCTTTCTTTGGAATGGAAGCCTTCTCATTGTAGAGTAGTCCATCAGTTTCTCGGCTGCAGAGATGGCCAACGATAGGGTCTGAACCTTCTGTCGCCAAATCTCTCGTTGTGCCCAATCTTTCAACCCATTGACGAAGTTGAATAGACGATCCTTCTTTGTCATGTCTTTTATGTCAAGCATGCATGCGGAATACTCTTTCACATAGTCACGGATGGAGCCCGTATGCTTGAGGCTAGTCAATTTCTTCCTGGCTAGGAACTCAGTGTTCTCTAGGTAGAACTGGGCCACAAGTTCTTTCTTGAACTCCTCCCATGTGTCTATCTTGGCCGTCTTGGCCTGAATCTCAGCGTACTTGGTGTGCCACCACAGCTTAGCATCTTCGACTAAGTACATGGCCGCAGTGTTTACTTGGAGGTTGTCATCCAGTTGATAGATTCGGAAGTACTGCTCCATGTCAAAAGTGAAGTTGTCTATTTCCTTCGAATCTCTAACCCCACCATAGTTTCTAGGTTTGGGCGGCTTAATCCTTGCCGCACCAAAATTTCCCTGATCTCGACCAACGGCTTGGAACAATGTTTCGAGCTTCTCCGTCGTGGCCTCATGCAGGTTGTGGAGGGCACTGAGCTCCTCACGAACCGCTTGTTTCTCAACTAGCATCGTTTCTTTTTCATGCAACAGGTCAGCGACCGTTTCTTCCAACCAAAGGAGTCTCTCCTCCTTGGTGTACAATGTTTCATCTGCCATGGTGCTCGCTTCTAGAGCGTGGCTCTGATACCAACTGTCACGGTCCGAGAGTTTGGACGCTCGGGACGTGCGGCACGCTCTTGCCTATCTGGGGGCAAGGGCGTAAGCCTTCTGCGGAATGGGACAACGTGGCTCGTGGAGGCACGGGTAACAGGGTGTTTGAAGAGCACTCTTGCCTATTGGCGACAAGAGCGAAGAGAAGAGGGTCGAACGGGGCGCTCGTGTGCGCAAGGCGGGCACGAGTGGGGCCCACGACGAGAATTCTTATATCACGAAATCGGGAGGGACGCTTTACAACATCGAGGCGGCTCAAAACTGAGGCGGCCTAAACAACAACAATGTAGAAAGCAAGCATACAACTCATATGAGGATTTAGTGGTGAACAAACATTTCATTCATCATCTCCCTCTAAAGAGGCTTAAATTTGAGATAGTACATATTTCCAGTGAACACTGGTTTTGCAGTTACTCAATAATGAAGCTTTAAACCTATACAAGAGTACTAGAACATAAAGTAAAGCACTAGAAAGCATAAAGAAAGGAAAATACAAGTAAAGGAAGGTTGGATTCTAACACATAGGACATGGGTGATGTGAGCGACCGAGCAAAATAGCTAAAGCTAAACTATATGATGCTTACTTTCTGACATTATCATTTACTCAATTATGAGCTACAATACATGTAGCCAATGGAGGAACTAGAAATTGTATATGGGAGGAGCCAAACAATATTGGGTATAAACATATATAAACAAATACAAAGCAAAAATAGTAATAACGGTCCGATGAGATTTTAACCCAAAACCTATGACATACCACACTATCACGATGTCAGTTGTAGAACCAACTCAACTAAGCAAACTAGTACTTCCTCCGATTCTCAATTCTTGCAACATTAGCATAGTAAACACTTATCTACCAATCTTATGTTATATTTTTCACAAGTGTATAAGAAAAAAACATAGTCAAGTGGGGTCTTATTTGATTCATCTTAATGCATGCTATCATTATATCAATTTTTTATAATTTTTACTCATCAATAATTAGAGATATGAAGGTTCAAAGTATGGCATTGGATAGTGTGAAAACAAGGAATGTTGCGAGTATTGCGAAACAGAGGAAGTACTTTTTTGGGTAAATTAACTTCAGTGTGAATCAGGAATTCAAGGGGGAGGCAACGTCCACTGTGCCCCCCTTGATCCCGCCTCTGCATGTAGGTAGAAGCCTAGAATAGTCTCACATACTAAAAATATCTCACTATAATTCTTTACGTTAATCCACAAAGAATAATTTTTATATCGTTTGATAGATGTGTTACCTTTTTAAATTGTCTTAAACTAGTTGCTTATTTTAGCTACCTAGCTCACTTGAGCTACAATGTTCAATGGTAAGTTATTTACTTTTTTTACATAATTTAGAAGCTAGTCATTTTCTCACACCGTTGGCGATGCTCTAAGTATCTCGAATCTCCAATTACTACTTATGCATCAATATTGTTGTGCTACAATTTTTCCTTTTGTATTTAATCATTTGTCTAATTTAAGAGTTTTTTTTTGTTTTATTAATGTTTTGATTATATTTATCATTTTATAATCTAAAGAGAAAATAAATGAATCTACAACTATTTATGTCGAGTAACTTTTGATATTGCTGTAAAAGCAAGACACTTAAATGGATCATGAATCAACTCATCAAGTTCCCATTTACATACTATAGGGTCCACACAAGAAAAAAAGAACTTCTCATTCGTTAGGTTTGTTTAATCAATCTAACTGTGCTCTTAATTTCTTCTATTCTAACTTGTTACTTGCGAACCACTTGATTACCAATAAAAACATTCAATTGACTTAATAAATTTCTCTTATTGTTTTTAATACATCCTTAAAGTACCACTGGAAAAAGGGGCACCTGTGGGAACATCTCTACTGACGAACCATTTCAATAGTACGGGTGCTGTTGTGCCACCAATCAATCAAATTGGCTCTGTTGTTCATATTGAAACGAATAAAGATATCATGAATTTTCTCTGTTGCAAAGAGGTACCCCTCAATGAAATTTGATGAATGGGTCGGGTGACTATTACTAATGTCTTCAACATTGACCACCATTTCATAGCAATTTCAAATGATAAACTTTAGCAATTACTCCACAAACATGTAATTATACCTAGCATAATGCTGGATAGTATACAATCAAGTTGAAAGATACATATATAAGCATCATTAAATCATTTCTCTTGTCAAGACAATTTTACATAATTGTATTACAAAGAAGAAGCAACATCAAAGAAGCAAGCGCATGCGTCTACTCAAAGATGTTCATATACAAACTCAATGCTACAGTATATACTTTCCTCTGTCCCATACCTTGTCATGTTTTTTTGAACTACGAGCTACAACCCATATTTCCTAGTTACAGGTTTCAAAAAGAATAACTCTTCTCACCTAAATGTTATGTGCATTATAAAAGGACAAAACTGCGTTTACGCAAAAACCATGGTATGTTACGAGCGAGCATTTGTGTCTTTTTATACTTTGTTATGTACCTAACTGTTAGGGGAATAGACCAACTTCTTAAAAATCTGACGAACTTCATGGGACAGGAGGGGTGTATATGTCACACTTAACTAAAACTTTTATGCCCTATCTGTTCTCGATAGGAAGTTGAAGAACCGCTGAAATACATGCAGATGGCCGAGATGTCATCCACTGCTACACCAGGTCGTTTAGATTTCCATGCATGAGCTGCATATTTAACTAGCCTCTTCGCAGATTTTTCCCTTCTTGGCGCTGAAGAAACTATCTGCACAGCTTCTTCATTGGAGATAACATCCCAAACCTGATTTTTTTTTATAAAAGAAACAAACAATAATGAACCTCTTATGCACTATAACATTGACAAAGTAGCTTAAACATTATGAGCTTTTTCATAACTAGATGGTAAGCCATCAAATACATCCTAAATTAAGGTAACAGGTTGTTTTGGCCTTGTTGGTTTCAACAAGAGACCAGCTTTTTCAGGTAAATTTGCAGACCACACCAGCTATCTATCTTAGGAGAAACTGGGGTTCAAGCCTGACACTGGAGGGGAGATGCCTCGAACCCGGGACACGAACATGGAAAAAGCGCCACTAAGCTAAGCCTCCTTCGGCTCCATGAGATCAATTGTCTAAGTAGTAGTAATTCCATAAAATTTAACTTCATAGAAGTATACATGTGGTTTTATGGAGATAATTTCCATTGTTCGTTCTTAAAACAGAGTTCTATATGCAAAACAAATTATATTAACCCAACAAATATGTTACAGATGTGTTGCAATTTCATTTTTGGCAGAATGACGAATGAGAATGCTTATTTATTTCCCAAAAAAATGCAAGGTCTAGGACTCTAGGTTATATCAAGTGTATTTTGTGTTCTTGCCAAGCATGAGAAGTCCAGCTCCTACTCCCTTCTACACAAGCAACTTTTCATGTTGTTTGGGACGTGGCTACACCCCACCCCTGTTTTATAGGAACATAATTACACAGGGAACTGGAAGTTGCATGGATGATGTTGAGCTAAGCATAGAACAAGCATAGAACATATATTAGGACACCAACGATTTGGAAGGAAATTATAGAGGCTCACCCCATCAGTAGCCAAAATGGCAAATTGGTCTCTGTTTGTAATGTGCCTCTGTATAACTTCGGGCTCAGCGATAAGCCCGAAATCTTTCATGCAGTGATCTCCAAGCGCTCGTGATAGTGCCAAACCTGGGCTCCCTTTCTCAGGCGGCCAGAGCCGATAAACCCCCGGTTCATCATGTGAACAAAATACTCGTCCTCCCGATAGCCCTATTCTTTCTGCTTCCTCTATACATCAAAGAATTGCTGTCAGATTTTTAAACCATGAAAAATGAATATTCCACGAAAAATATTATATTTCCCCCTTATTTGGATTTTTATTTTTGGACGAGGGAGAAGAGAAGAGAAGAGAGACAGAGAGCTCTAACGTGGTAAGTTGGGCTTGAAGTCGACTGTTAGTTGAACGGGCACCAATTTTCCACTTTCACCAACTGTAGCTAGTACAGCACGAGAGTCTCCAACATTAGCTACAGTAAGGAGCTCACCCTGAAGCACAAGCATAACGTGCCAAGAAATTACAACGAAATTTCAATGTCAAGAAAGTAGCAATCTCAGACAGCGGCAACATGAACAACGCAAAACATGGGAAGTATCAATTAGAAAGAAAACACGTGTAAAGGGTTAAGTTGATCTTACAAATCACAATAAGCTAAACTTGCTAATCATATCTTCTTGGTACTCAAATTTCTTAAAATTTTCAACATACATTCTCCCATAGCTACTGCCTGGATTGTGAACACTCGCATATGTGGAATCGGTCATGCACAGAGATCCCTCATCCTTGTGGAGTGGTGAAGCTGGAAGACTAATGATTTTTTATAAACTACCATTTAAATGTTTAAAAATAGCCATTTATCTTTCATTTAAACAACACATGCGTAAAGGGCCTCATAGGTAGATTAAATTTTGCAAAGATATATATTTATATGAATTAAGCGAGCATCACTTGTTCTAATGGAACCATAACCCCACTCATAAACCCTTAAATTGCTACTTTTTTCTTTCCGATCTCAACTTAGATTGGTGATCCACAGTTCAGATTATTGGATTCCATACAAGAATAGACTCACCTATAGACAAATAAAATCTTATTCCTCATAAAGAGACAAGATACATCCATTGATCTCCAACTCTAAACAGTCAGCTTAAATTTAGAGTGAAGCTCAATTTTGTAAAAATGCATCTTCAAATAACATGCCTACATACGGTAGACCAAGTAATAACATAGCACAAGCTCATGTCAAAGAAAGGGAGAGGTTGTAAACAAAAAAAGTGTAATGTTGATATAACACAAGTGTAGCATCTGACAATCTTAATTACCTAGAAGCAAAATGCATCTAGGACCAACTACTCATATAAGGTGACAGGTTAAGGTGACAGGTTACAAAACAAGCTAGAAAGTCTCAGAATTCAACCAATACCTGTCTCACAATTGCCAAACCTGTAGTCCCACTATCAGATGAGTCAACTCTTGGATGCCTCTCTAACTCTTGATCAATGCCTGAATAAGTCCTTAAATATGTTTGCTTCCATAAGTAAAACTCTCGGGCATCTTTTGTCATTTGATTCAGCTTTGCATCTAGATCAAATTCGAGTGAATGGACAGCAAGGATTTCCTGCCAATTGCGTAACAATAAAGATGGCAGCGATTTGTTGACATATTTAGCAACAAAATGACCTAGGGGACCATGGCCATCAAATATTCCACAGAACGTCATATCGTGTTGGCAACCAAACTCCTGCATCGAATTTATACACATACATTTAGAAAAAGACCGGCATAATTCATAAAGCATGCTTAGTATAGGAAAAAAAAGTAACTCCTCATTCTACACTCCCATACTGCCAAGCAGTCTTGATTAATTCCTCAAATATAATATTGTGACATACCTCCCACACTGTCAAGCAGTCTTGATTAATTCCTTTCTCCCCTTTCTTAGAGAAAACTGATGCAGTAGTATTGGACCTTGCAGTTGTTACTCCGGGACATCTTGCAATAAGATGATTCTTTCTTGCTTCATCTGCCAATGACTCAACAGCTTCCCTTTCCTTACCATTCTTAGTGTTCCTGGCTTTCAATGAAACAGTCCTTGCAAGTCCCTCAAAGATAGAAGAAAATTGTACCATGGTTCTGCAAAGAAATTATTAGCAAATCAAATGGTGTTCTTTAGATTTCAACTTGATTGCGTAAAATTTCTGACATGCATGCTTACTTAAGATGACTGACAAAAACACAGTGTCCTAGTTTGGGGTGGATGAAAGGAGTATTCTTCGATTCTTACCAAAATTCTTATCCTGCAAAAGTGTCTTTAAAGTGGAATAATTTGGGCAGTTATTATTGTTTTTACACCAAAGCCAACACTGAGAAAGTTTGCAGTTCCATGAAAACTATGCTCTACGCCTTGCAATCTCATGACTATTAGATCAGCAACATCAACACCCCAACATGTATCATACAGTTGGCAGCATCTGATGGTAGAGATATACAACTCTAAGCAACAGAAGAGAGTCGCAAAGTTGTTTCAAAGAAACATTTTTTGGTTCTGGAAGCCACTAATTGAATTTCAGAGACTTGCAAAGACATTGAATCATAAACACATAACCTCCATGTAGAATGAAAACAGCCAGTAAGCTTTATTGCAAAACAAAGATACCCCTGACTTCTTGTAAGATATAAAGCTCTTTACTGCTCGTGAACAAGAGAATTTCAGAGTGTGTTACCTGCTCCGTAAGCAAGTTACAATATGCTGCAGCAAGTCCCAAGAAATTCTAATTCTAACGAGGAGATTTAAATGCTTTCAGACTCTGCAAAGAGGTAATTCACCTTCAATCTGACATATACATCCTATAGTATAAATAGCTTTTCAATCCCACAAGATGATTGTCAATGATGATCAACTCCACACTCTTAACGCGGAAAAGTAGATTTCTATGTTTTTGCGTTAACAGTGACGTTGTAGCATTGACAAGAAGGGGTGCATTCTTTAGGAAGAAATTTTGGAACTTATAAGCTAGCTCAACTAATCTCATATATTATTCTATGCAAAGTCGGCTTATGGCAAGTAACTTTTGCTGACATGATTTGTAAGTTTAATGAAATCAGGTTAGTGGTGATAGGATTTAAAATTGGTTCCGGTGAGATTAATTACTTAGTGGTGCTTAATTTAGTATGAAGATAAGTTTTTTTTCATATAAAAATATGGTGCCTGTGTGTTGTGATGCAAGATAATCTAGTATAGAATAGCAGTACGACGTAGACAACTTATAACAAAAACAAGGATCCACAAGGCCAAATGCGAATCTACTTTTTCCTTAAACAAATTCAACAGCAAGTGTTGCAATATTCTGGATCTCTAAACCAAAAACATGGCTGTAAGAAAGCCAGTTGTCTTTAAGGCAACAGCTTGGACCGAGATAGATATGCAAGCTGCTTACTTGGAAAAACTAGTGGACCGAAAAATTAGCATATGCTGAATGTCAATAATGTTTTATCAAGTAGTTAAATCTGGTATAGTTGGTGATCATTCAAAATATTAAAGAATATTATCAAGAAGAAAATGACAGTTTAGTTTTCGATTATACCTATATAATAAAGAAAAACAGAGTGTAAAACATTTACCAGCTGATTTAAAAATAAAGAAATTTGATAGTTGCCATAGCTGGTAATGTTGTAACATTTTACACGGGTTACCAATAGTCTCCACAAGTACAGCTTCCATCAAGAAATCTATGGTATCTGTTGACATCTCGAACTATAATCTCCCTTTCCAAAACCCTACTGAAATACTTGAAGGCTTCATGACAGTCCCTGCAAATTCTTAGATTTTTCAATATTCTCAAAGGCTTCCCAGGAGGAAATGCCCCACTTAACACCCCAAATGCCAATGCCAACTTCTCACTGTGATATGAAAGACCTTCTCTTTTCTCCCCTTCCTCTACATCATGCAACATATCGCTCCAATTTGGCACATAACCCAACTTTTCTATCTCCTTCATTAGTTCCCCAAGCTTTGCATAAATCTCCACTATTTGTTCATGCTCGTTATCGCCTGCCAAAAACACGTGCACTTTCCCTCGCACTTCCATCCAACTCCTCCCACCTTCCTTCTTCACCCGCACATTATTCATCATCTTCCTAACATTTGCAGCTTCATTCCACCTCCCGGACACCGAAAACGTATTAGCAGCTATCACATACGCCGAATCATCCGAAGGGTCAAGTTCCAATAATCGCTTACTCATCCTCCAAGCAACATCAGCATCACCATGAGCTGCACTAGCTGACAATAAAACCCGCCAAACCCCAGCATCCGGCTTAACAGGCATTGTCATAGCAACCCGCTCCGCATCAACCAATCTCCCAACTCTACCCAACGCACCCACCAAACACGTATAATGCTCCAAAGACGGCTTAACACCATACCCAACTTTCATCCTATCAATCCAAAACTCCGTAGCATCCGCCAAACCCGCATTATACAACGAAGTTAACACAGCTAAAAAACTAAACTCATCAACAACAAGTCCCCTCGATTCCGCCAACCCAAAAAGCTCAAGAACCGAGCTTTTATCTCCTTGTTGAGCATAAGCAGCCATCATTGCATTCCATCCAACAATATTCATATCTCGCAACGACTCATCGAAAACCCTCCTAGCATCCACCACCATACCACATTTCCCATACGCCGTCACCAACCCAGTACTCACATAAACAGCTCTAATCAACCCTGTCACAACACCATGACAATGAATCACTCTACATTGCTCATACCCAGCAATCTCAGCACCAGCACAAACCGCACCAGACACACTATACACAGTAGAACCAACATTTTTAGACACCATTTCAGAAAAAACAGCTAAAGCATCATTAGGACGTGAATTCTGAGAAAACCCAACAACCATAGACGAAAAACAAACGTCATCTCTTTGAGGCATTTCGTCGAACACCTTAAAAGCATGATCAGGAAGTCTAGATTTTGAATAAAAATGAATAAGAGAAGATGCGCAATAGGGTTGTGATGATAGAGATACCTTAAGGGACAAGCAATGTAACTGGGTCCCACATGAGAGGAGTGATAGATTTGCGCAAGTTTTGATAATGGAGGCTAATGTTCGTTGGTTTGGGCGAGTGTGGTTTCGAAGCATGGAGATGAAATGGTGGAGAGAGAGTGGTGAATTTGGGTTGCCGGAGATTAGGGATGTCCATGATACGACGTTTGGTGATGGGATTTGACGGAAAACTGTAAATGCGTCGGAAAAATTGTTGGATTTTGAGTATAGAGTGATTAATCTGTTGAGGGTTGGGAGTGTGTGTTCTGTTATTTGTGTTGTGTTTGTTGTTTTGATGATTTGAGCGTGGATTGTTTTTGGGTTTTTGGACATTGATGTTAGTGTATCAAAATCAGCCATGTTGGTGTTACTATGTTAGTGTGTGTGTGTGTCTGTGCTAATACTAATGTGTAAATCAGTATTTGGTGGGTGACTTGAGTCCTTTTTAAAATGTAAGGAATTTATAATTTCTCTATCTTTGATCTCCTCCATTGTTGTTCATACAAATTACAAAGGATTGTTTTATGGCAAAATTAGTAGAGATGTCGTTTATGTTTGACAAAATTATTTACTTCCTCCTTTTTTTTTTTTTTTTTTTAAGTGATACATGTTTGCTTTTACGGTTTGAGGCAAAATTTCTTAAACTGATTATAGGTGGAAAGTAGGATATATAATTAAAAGTTAATCAAACACTCATTCACCACCCCTTCCCCACTCTCTCTCCTCCTTCCACCACCACTGCCCCCACTCTACCACATCCACCACCACATCTACCGCCACAACCACCACTTAGCACTATCACCCACCATCCAACAACCACCCAGCACTACCATCGACCACCAAAACACCACTCAGCACTACCATCGACCACCCAGCAGTACCACCCACCACCAAAAACCCCAAAAACTACCACCAATCACCAAAAACCCCAAAAACTACCATCAACCACCAAAACACCACCACCAGATTCGACCACCACCAAAATCGAGTTTGGGGTTTGCCAGATTCGACCACCACCAAAATCAGAGTTTGGGGTTTGCCAGATTCGACAACCACCACCAGATTCGACCACCACCAAAATTAGAGTTTGGGGTTTGCCAGATTCGACCGCCACCACCACCAAATTCCTTGCCAAATTCGACCCACAACAACACCAAATTATGACCCACAACTCCTCCAACTCTCTCTTACGTGAGAAATAGAAAGGATGGAAAAATGGCCTTTGAGTGTTTGACATGGCGAATCTTAGAGGGGTGTCGCAAAAGGGGTTGAAGAAATAACACCAAATTCGCCATGTTTTCCGTCAATCAATCTTCAATCTTCTGTGTTCAAACATGGCGAATTTAATATGACCCACTAGTTGTGACTTGTGAGACAGTTGGAGGAAGAGAGAGGGGTGTCGAAAAAGGGGGTTTTAGGGTTTACAGGTGGTGGTGTTGGTGGTTGTGTTTCAAATGTGGTTGTAGATTAGGAGAGAGATGGGGAAGGTGGTAGGTTGAGGAGAGAGATTAATTAATAGGGTGGGTAGGTTTAGATGGGGTTAATTAGTTTTGTTAAATGTTGTAAAAGTGTGGTTAAATAAGTAAGTAAGGGTAATATTATAATTTTATAAGGTAAATATTACCAAAGTTAGAAAGTTTTGAAAGTGTATCAATTAAAAAAAACATTCACTTTTGGAAGGTGTATCACTTAAAAAAAACGGATGAAGTATATCTTTGTGGTTTTACGTTTTTTAAGGTGTACTAGTTTTTTTGTCCTAGGCGATGCCCTAGGAAAATTCTTGTGTTATCTTTTGTATACTGTTTTTTTATATAATATAAAATATAGAGAGAAGATAAGGTAGAAATAAAGGGAAAATTGGAATGAACAAACAAATTACAAATTGAAAAGGGATTGTAATAAGAGTTTTTTTTTTCTTTTTTTAAAATAAATTGTAGAAAGAGAATAAGGTAGAATATTTAATGTGAATTTAGATTGGATAACTAAAGCAAGCACGCATTAGAGAAAAAGTTTGAGGAGCTTATTTTTTTCATAACAAAAATTAAGGTGATGGGATACATAACTTAAAAGCAAAAATAGATCATAAAAAGAGGTGTAGCCTAGTGGAATTTCATAGAATTCTACTTGATAGGTCACAAGTTCAAATCTTGTTGTATACATTTTGTACGCATTTCCATGTTCTGCACAATAAATGACATGGAGTGACACGTGTCAGATGGCAATGCTTGCTTACGCGTTTTAATATATATATATATATATATAGATTTTATGATTTTGAGATCTCTCTATTATACCATTAGATATATATTTTTTAATCAGTTGTACCCAAAATAAAAAAAACTCCAACATGAAAAACTGAGGTGAAGACACTTTTTCAATAGTTAAACATGTCAAAAACCCTTAAAACCTTTAAACCACATTCTGAAAACAAAATCTCATCAAACTGAGAGCTGAAACGCCGAAAATTAAATTCTCATCAAGCTAGATTTGGGTACAACTGATTAAAAAAAGTAAGACCAAGAGTATAATAGAGAGTTTTCAAAATCATGGGGTACAACTTAAAAAACGTAAAACCATAGGGATATATCATAGAAAATCCCTTATTTTTATAGGAAAATTAACAGGAATAATCCAAACTATTGTCCGTCTTTCATAATTAATCTCGCCTTTAGTAATCCCAAAATAATCCCAAGTATATAGGGTTTCTTCTAATATTAGTGCTAGGTAAAATGACAACCTGATATTCAGGTTAGCAATGCCACGTGGCGCATTATGATTGGTCCAATAATTAATTTTTATAAAAATCAATTTTTTTAAAAAATTATGAAATTAAAAAGGGTGTTACTAAACATAGCCGTATTTACTAGAGCATAGCCCGTATTTTTGAGTGAAATGTCTAACTTACCCTTACTAACCCCTCTCCTTCTCCTTCCATTCATCACTCTCTAACCTTCATCCCCTCTCACTAACACCTCTCCTCCTTCCATCCTCCCCTCTCACTAACCATGGCTCCAAGAACCAAGAGGGCAAAGATCCGGCAGCCGCCACCGCCGCAACCGCCGCCACCACCACAAACTTCGTCTTCAATGGAGGCGCCACCACCGCCACATCGCCAAGTAAGTTTTTTTTTGAATTTTTATAAATAATGTTCAAAGAACTCCTTAAAACCGCCCCATTTTTTTAAAAAAGCGAAAACACGGAACCGGAAACTGGGTTCGGTTCCGTGTTTTCGTGTAAAAACTTATATTTTTTTGTTAATGTTGTTTGATGTTAAAAAGAGTTGTTTTATTCGAATTTTTTTAAAAAAAATCAAGAAAATTAGCGTTTTGGGTGTTTAGGAGCGCATTTTTGGGCGTTTTTCCGGAAAAACACGGAACTGGACCCAAATTTCGGTTCCGTGTTTTTCCAGAAAAACGTTTTTTTAAATTTCTGGGTTCACGGAACCGAAATCTGGGTCCGGTTCCGTGCTTTTCTGGAAAAAAATGATGAGTTTCATCAGATTTTGAATTTTCTTTAAATTTTTTTTTTTCAAAATTCGAAATTTACGGAACCGGATGGGGATCTGGTTTCCACCATGGTGGTACCGAGAAGCCAGTCCCTCTCCACCATGGCGGAAACCGGATCTCCATCCGGTTCCGTTATTTTCAGCATTTTTTTACGGAACCGGATTGGTTTTCCGGTTCCGTGAACCGAGAAGGCTATCTGGTTCCGTAAAATAATTGAATTTTTACGGAACCGGATGAGGTTTTCGGTTCCCGGTACCGGAAAACTCATCCGGTTCCGTAAAATTCAAATTTAAAAAAAACAATTCATCAAAATTACGGATCCGGATTAGTTTTTCGGTAGAAAATCCGGCCAATGTGGTGGTGGTGGTGGTGGTGGTGGTGGTGGTGGTGGTGGTGGTGGTGGCGGCGGCGGCAAATGTGATGGTGGTGGTGGTGGGACAAGGTGGTAGAAGGGGAAGAAGTAAGTTGAAAATGTTAGAAATTGATTAAAGGGGAGGGAGGGTAATATAGACTTTTATCTGCGTATTTATACGAATACGGGCTATGAGCTAGTAAATACGGGTTGTGAATAGCCGCACACATTAAAAAATATCTTAAACCCACCCCCACTTACCCTCACTGCCACAAGTTTCCACTCTTTTCACTGCCGCCCACCACCACTAGCAGCCCGAAACCAGCAGCAAAACTGCAATCTCCCTCTCCCCACCCCCAGAAAGAAACTAAACAACTCTCTGCTTCTCATCTTCCCCTCCAAATATTCCCCTGCTTCGCTTTCTCACCGAGAACTCCGGCGACCCAATTCAACAACTTCTCGCTCGTTTTCCGGCCACAATCTTGGTAACGTTTGGTTGAGCGTATGTGCGATGAAAGGGTGGGCGAGTGCAATGAGGGTGTACGGGGGTTTTGTGGTATGTGCGTATGAGCGTTGTGAGGTGTGTGCGGACGAGTGCTGCCTGTGCATGTGTGATGCGAGGCGAAGTGAGTGAGCTTAGTAAGCGAGTGTTGTGTAGTGTGGATTTTTGGGGTTGGATTTTGGTTTTCGGCATGGTGATAGTTTTTGGGGTGGGTCTGGGTTGTTTTAGGGTGGTGGAGAAGCTTTCGGGTGGGTCTAGGGTTGATTTAGGGATGTGGGGTAGTTTCCGGTAGGTCTAGGGCAGTATCAGGTGGGTCTGTGGTAGTTTTGGGTGGGTTTGGCGTGGGTTCGGGGTTAAACTGAGGTGGCTGGCGGGTTGTGGTGGCCGGGAAAGGGGAGGAAAGGTGGTGGACATGGTAGTCGCTGGGAAAGGGGGTGGCTGGAAAGGGGAAGGGTTTTAATTTTTTTTAAATTTTTTGGCCAATGTCATTATGACACGCATTTTGAATCTCTTAAACAAGTTCCAAGTCAAGTGGGATTGTTTTGGGAAGGGATGGTGATAATCAATATATATATATAAAAAAGAAGCTTTTTCCGGGAGCATTCGGCGCGCCACATAGCATTGCCGCGTCACAAAATATTTTTTGTATTATATTTTTAAAAAGATAATTATACTTTTGGATAAATAAAAGATAATGTTTGATTTTTAATCGGACTTTTGATAAATAGTAAAAGATAAAGTTTGAGCTTTAAAAAGATAATCAGGCTTTTGGATAAATAAAAGATAATGTTTGATCGTCAATAAGCTACAAGAATTATTATAATTTATGAATTGATCGATACTTTAGTTATACAACTCAAAAAATTATAATTTTTATACCTTTAGACTCAGATCGAAATACACTTCAAAATAAGATTCATTTTGACATACTTTTCATATTATATTCAATGCACCATATCACAAAATATAATATTAGTATTATATTTTTAAAAATATAATTAGACTTTTGGATAGATAAAAGATAAAGTTTGACTTTTAAAAAAACTTTTGGATAAATAGTAAAAGATAAAGTTTGAGTTTTAAAAAGATAATTATACTTTTGAATTTATAAGAGATAAAGTTTGAGTCTCAATAAACTACAAGAAGCATTATAATTTATAAATTAATCGTAACTTTGGTTATACAACTCAAAAAATTAAAATTTTTATACCTTTGAACTCATATCAAAATATACTTATTTTATTATTACGTACGGGTATCTATTACTGGGTAACCTATTTATATTATATTTTCAAAAAGATAATTAGACTTTTGGATAGATAAAATATAAAGTTTGAGTTTTAAACGATAATCAAACTTTGGATAAATAGTACTCCCTCCGTCCCATAAAGCTTTATACACTTGATCCGGCATATAGTTTTAGTTTATAAGTGGTTGTTTGGTTATCAAATGTATTTTATTAAAAAGTTAGATATGATAGGAGTTAGTGAAATATTATTTTATTTGTATGTAATAGAGTAGTGGGTCATGGTTGAAAAGTCAAATGAATAAAGTAGTAGTGGGTCATGTGATAAAATAGAAGTGTATAAACCTTTATGGGACGGATGAAAAAGTGTATAGAGCTTTCTGAGACGGAGAGAGTAAAAGATAAAGTTCGAGTTTTGAAAAGATAAATTATTTGCATAAATAAAAGATATATTTTGAGTTTGAATATACTACAAGAATCATTATAATTTATGAATTAATCATAACTTTAGTTATACAATTCAAAAAAATTATTATTTTTATACCTTTGGACTCATATCAAAGTATACTTTAAAAATAACCATTTTGACATATTTTACTTATTATTACGCAGGGGTACTCATTATTAGATAACCTATTTGACGGGTAATAAGTATTTAAAAAGATCAATTATCGAAAAATATAAAGATTAATAAAAGTTATGTGATATTTTGAATATGAAAATAAGATATATCACAATCTTTTTCATTAATTTTTATGTAAAAGAATTGGAGAAGAAAAACAAAAAGATTTAATGCAATTCACTAACAATGTGTAAGCTATGTCCACATGGAAAAGGGAAACAATTTATAGTATCGTAAGGAGAGAGAGTACAATATTACAAATTATGGAGGCAAAGGTTAATATAGGATTTAATGCAATTCACTAACATAGATGTTTTACTAAACCGCACGCATATACCGAAACTTCAAAAAAACCTCGGGCTTAGCGCCAGATAATTCATGGCATATCTCAATGTTAATATTATGTTCTATTTATATTTTTGTAAAAGAATATACACATATTTTGTCTATTATATAATAGCTTGCAGACTTTTATTACATATATTCACAAGTCAAGTAATACACTTAATTGTGGCAATAGTATACTATTTATTCCTTCTCATTCTAACAATTAGGGTTTCATACTCTCTCCTCCGCGATTATTGTGTCATATTATATCCCGTCATATTTACCTCTTTATATAAATAACATGTGATAATTAAAACCAACTAATGCCTAAAATTTAACATACTCAATGCTAATGGGTAAATTATTATTGAACAAATGATATTATCAAATAAGAAAATGAGAAAAAGATACGATTTTATCTCTCTAAAAAAAAATTTAAAAACAATAATGAAACATAACATATGCTACTACAAGGAGTATTATCTAAACCCTCTATCATCAGATGTATTTGTCCCGTAAATACTTGCAGATGTTTCCTTATTTTTTTGTTTTATTTTGTTTCTCAAAAGTAATTAGTGAGTTTTCTAATGTTTTTATTTATATATGATACGTTTGCGTTGCTATGTTAATTAAATCTAGATAATAAAAAAAGAAACTAATATGTGGTATAGCGGAATTTGGCTTTGAGTTATGAGATTTACTATAGAGTAAATAATAGTAACAAATCAATCGTGAAACTAATCGATTTTGCTTTTGAAAATACAAGTAGAGGCATACCAACTTTAATAAGTGAACATCTTTCAAAAATAAATAACTACAACATATTTGCTATGTCTTTTTGGTTAAGCTTGACCACATAATGTGATAGTTCTATCGGTCAAACGTTGAAATTAGAAATTAAACAGATAAAGTATATACATTGGTAGCGTAAACATATACCATGTTGATTAAGCACAAGATCTCAGTAGCCACAAAAATTAGTAATTCGTGCACGAGCAATTAGAATGTGAGTGTGTTCGAATGATACTTAACTCTTAACGGTACAACTATTCAAACAAATTCGTGCATTGCACGGGTTTAAAATCTAGTTAGAATTATTTTGAGAATAATTGAAGGTGAGATTAATTAGGAACGACGGATAATAGTTCAAATTATTCCTGTTAATTTTCCTCATCTCCTTATATTCATTGGGCATTCATTATTTATTTACTCTCTTATTTGCTGAGGGAGTTCCCAACTTATCTATGTTTTCCACTTCTATAATTATATTCTACCATACCAACTGAGGTTAGCATGAGTGGTTAAGGGCCTCTTGCTCCTTAACCAAGGTCTCGGGATCGAGCCTTGGGAATGGAAAAAATCTCAGCTGGGAGGGATGCTGCCCATCGAGGTACCCATGCAAACTCCAGCGGGAGATTAGTCCACTTGCCTAAGGCGGTGGGAAACTCCTCGTAGTAGTACCAAAAAAAAAAAAAAAAATTATATTCTACCATACAATTTTTTATTTGCCTACTGAAACAAAAAATTAGGCGTTATTTATTCGTCTTTGTTTGCTATGAATTATTTGTGAAATGTCTTTGTATATTTGTGTGACTCCCTTGAGACTTTTTAAATTTTCTCTTTTCTCCCCCACTTTTATTAGCAAAAATTGCCTTCCATAAGTTAACTAATAGTTCGTCTCACCAAAATCAGTTAACCTTTAGATTCCTATAACCTATATAAAAAAGGAGATGGGTCAAATATAAGTCAAAGTTTTGTGGTAATTTTTGTAATTCCCACATTACCCTTTCCTTAAGTATGAACTATATAAGCAATATTTGACAAATTGTTTTTATTTTTACTGCATATCTATAACCTATTTAAATGCTTATTTTTGAAGTATTTTATCTCCTAGCTTCTTCTTTTATTTTTTATTTATAATATATGTTAAATATAAATGATGAATAATTCATCGAAATGAGTACATAGAGTTCTCGTAATGAGCACGTTCAATCAATGAGGTATATAAAACTAAAATGAGTATGCTTATTTTAGAATTCAAGAAATATAATAATCAAATAAAACTCCATCCCAACTCATACTCATTTGACGAATTGATAATCCTTTGACTAACTCATACTCATTTGGTTAAGATATTTTGGATGTACCTAGAGGTACATACACCAAGATATTCCTTTTACCTCATGATACCTTCTACCTCGGGGTGGCTAATGAGTTGCAAAATTGTTTTTCTATATACTATCCTTGCATCGAGATAATGTTTCTACATAAGTTATTTTTTTGTATGTAATCAATAATATGCATATTGTTTATATATATATATATATATATATATATATATATATATATATATATATATATATATATATATATATATATATATGTTATCATATGCTCTATTCTTTTGGACTGGATTGAATTTGAACTTGATTGAAAGTAATTTACATTGATCCAATCCAAAAGAACAGGTCCTTAATGTCATAAATTGTTTATCAAGTAAAACAACTCCATTTCAAATACGTGCAAAGCACGTGCCATAAAACTAGTATTACTAAGTAAGTCTCACTTTTATACTCGTCTATTTTATACAAATCAAATGACATGTGATTGGTTTTCGCACGTGAGGGTCTAACTTTGTTTGTACATATTTCTACATCTTTGTATGCCTAAGCAGAGTTTCCGTACTTTTATTATTATGGAGCCAGCCTATCTCACAATATTCTTATTGCTTTTTTTGTAATAAGAAGTGGCCCAAACCCCGCTCGGATCCTAATGGGCCAGACACTTGAGAGTAGGGGAATAGGGGGGAAGGGTAAGGGGAATCCTTACCCTCAAAGTGCCCATAGTGAGGACTGAACCCCAACCTTGAGGTTGGAAGGGTGTTTTCCTTACCACTAGACCAAGTACTATTTATTGCTTTTGGACACATGTATATGAGCTTTTATGATGGACTTATTATTTCTTATTTTTAGGTCCATTTTGGCATGTGTCTTGTGGCTTCAAAGAGATACTTGTAGAGATTATGGTGTTGAGTCTGTTGACACTAGGGTGTTGAGGGAGAAGCAGTTTTTGTACAACACACACAAAAGAGAAAAGACTTCAGAGAGTTCTTGTTCGTTTTTCTCAGGCACGATATTTGTATTTTGGTCGTTGGAGAAGATCCCACCGTTGGATTTTTGCTGAGATCGAAGATCCCACTATGCAAAAAATAAGTACATCCCTGTTATCTTAGCTACGAATGTTAATTGCTTGCAGATTGTATGAGCTTTTAGAGTACGAATGTCAATGTAAACGAGAGAGTATAATGTTGTCGTTGTCTATCTATATATACTAATCCTAATGACTGGAGTAGCCGTTTGAAATACGCTAGTCTAACATCATGTAACAGGTTGCCTAGATATCCGCAACAACCTTGAGCATATCCGGAGTAACCAATATCTTGTTGCTGCACGCGTTTGTTATTTGAACCAGTCTTCCCTTCATATGCACGTTCAATTGAGGTTTGGACTTGGTCCTCCATGAAAACATGGATCCGTTGTAACAGAATTATGTTAAATTACTGAAGTTGGGCTGTCTCTATACTCAGATACTTAGGTGGATCTGGATAGCTATGAAAACTTAATTGGCTCTAAATAGTTGTGACCAGCTTGTTACCTGCATGATCAGGTAGATAGAAATTTAGGACATAACAATGCACCACCGGAATAGCCAAATGTATGGTAAATGTTTTATTTGCCTCTACAATAAAGTAACAACAAAATCATATATTCCTTTTTCCTTACTTCCCCCCACCCCCCCACTTGCCTTAAAAGCACATCTTCCTAAACCTATGAGGCGAGTAATTTGGACCTACAAGGGTACAAGATTAGCAGGTGCTTCTTGAAGTCAAAATTGCCTGCTGAAGACTTTATATATGTTACGTAAGTTTCCATGAAGTATGAGTAAAGTCACATGCTTTGACAAAAAATCAGCGATTTCTATTGTCAATCCAGAGCAACTAAGCAAGCGAACGTCCACCTCAAAGCAAAAAGGAATCATAGCATGCATAGGCTCAGCTAATCCTTCCTTAATCAGTATGCATGCAAGCATGAGCTTCCAAAAACTCTAGGACTTCTACGACCATTATTAGTTCATAGTCAAGAGTGAGAGTATGATGGATAGTTCCATCAATTACTCTCTTTCAAATTTATCACGTCATGAGATGGATTCTTAGATTATCTTACCTTTGAGTTCTCTATACGTCAAAAGATAATCATTAATTCATAGTCAATTCTTATAATCTAGGAAAAGATGGATACATAATTATTAGTCCATTTTTGGTGCTCTGGGGAGCACGGAGCATTGTGCATCGGGATGATGTTGCCATCTCCGATCCTGACGTCATCCCTAAGAACTAAAACAAAAACGCAACTTTAAACCCTAACAGCATTACGAGGAACATATAGTGAATCTTGGAATAACAAAAAATGAAAGAACATTTACTTGGAACAAAAAACGAAATTTCAAAAGAATAACATGCTTTTAAAAAAAATAAAAATACAAAACTTCAAAGAATACCATACATATGTGTGAAGAACAGATTTGGAAATTTTAAAGAAAATACAAAAAAACATTCCGACAAAAGAACATTTATTTAAAACAAGAACAAAATAAGAAACTTCAAAGAACAAAATTAGGGAAACTCAGAGAACCGGAATGAACTTTTGAATTTCTATGAGCTGCCTGCGTCCGAATAATCATAATCAAAAGAAGTTCTGTTTATAATAATTTTTTACGAAGAACAAAATTCAAAAATTCAAAAAACATTTACTTCAAAAAGATAATCTCTAAGTTTTTAGACATCTAAATGTTTATAATATCAGACTTTATTTCTTACAATAGTAACTACAGTATTTACAAGTAATGACAATATTGTTGTTATATACACTAGAAGGCTAGAATATATTAGAATGGTCATTGAACATCATATTGCATTTAAATATATACTTCTATATTGGGAATGAGATTCTATTCGAGTGTTTATGGAATTATGGTAGGTTGGTAGCTTATACTTACCATAAATTTTAAGTTAGTAGGTTTCCTGTATTAATTGATTACCTGTATTATTAGGAAAGTGTGTTTGTTTTTTCTACTTCCTCCGTTTTTTTTAAATGTGACACTTTCTATTTTAGGAAGTTTTAAATTAAATGTGACACTTTCTTTTTTGGTCAATAAACTCTCTCTCTCTATCTCTCTCCTCTCACATGGGTCCCCTTATTTTTTTTCTCTCTATCTCTTTCCTTCCCAAAAATTACCTAGGAGTCCGTGAATTTAAAAGTGTCACATTTAAATAAAAACGGAGGAAGTATTAGAAATATGCATGGTTACATGGACACTTCATACCATTAGACTATAGAGTAAGTTTTGCTTTGAAACAGTAGAAACTAGAAAGAGGCATATCACATATGCCAGGCACTATCAGCACATTCAGCAGGCACTACTATCAGCAGTTAGCCAGTCACCACCCACTAGGCCACTAGCCCTAGATGTCTAAGTCCAACTACAACAACAGTAACAGGAGATGCAACAGTTAGCTTTATGAAAGCAATAAAGATGCGATGGAACTCCCATATATATATGAGCATTCTTTTTGACTTTTGAAATATTATGGTATCCTAACTTCTAATAGGAGTATGTCCCTTTAGTTTGTCCCGCCCTTTTCTTATTCTGAATTAAGTTTAATTTAGGGCTGGAATTAAGTGGGGCTGGCGTAAGTCGTGGCATCCTCAATTAATATGGATATCTATTAAAAGTTAAAGGTTAAAAGATACTAGTTAGTAGTTATCACCAGTAAAATATCATGTAGATTCAGCCTCCTCAATAATAAAAACTTGGTTACACTACTGATTTTACTGTAAAGTAAAATATTCTAGTTATTACTAATGCGTGGATATGACATTAGGGGGTGAGCCCATATTGACAAATGGATAGACAATTGGATAGGAATAGCAAAATATGATGCAAACAGAAGTCGTGTAAAGTTTTATGATACTATCTCTTTATTATTTAGAAATTTAACTATTTCAGTGCATTTGAACATTGCAGCTTGTGCGTTTAAGTAAAATAAATTCAGTATAGTTATTGGATTCGTTATTGGCACTGGGGGTAGATAAGAGGAAAGTGAAATATCCTTATAAAAGATGACTAACTCTATAAAAATCTAGACTTTGGGACAAGGCTTATGAAAATTTAAAGAAAGCCAATGAGTTGGAACTGAATAATAATAAGGACGTTATCAAAGAAATAACAAGCTTGGAGAGAGACCTTCTTCAAGGTATACAAGTTGTGGAAGTTGAAGGAATCGAGCTGAGTTAAGTTTGTGCCGATCTTGGTGGCAAGGACACCAACGTCGGCAAGAGAAGAACATCTATATATGGCCTTGCAAATTTCACGAGTGGATGTCGAGAGGTTAAGGAAAGGGAAGGAACTGTAATTCTACCCCCCAAAATAATTTGTAATTCGTGAAGGTTTGTACCTTCACCCCAAAACCAATATCTCAATGCCGCCCCCCATCGCAATCTACAATCTGAACCACAAGCAAGGGGAAGCATGCAAGCATTATTTGTGAGTGTTTGCCTTGATGAAGTTGGTTCCAGGAGTCAAGGTTACTTGAAGATGAGATATATCTTGCAAATGAAGGTGTCAGCGTAAGTATAAATAACAACTTGGTTCTTGAAATGGCACTTTCAACGGAAATCTTGAATCCGCCATTGTATGACATGGTAAATAGTAATAGGGTACTTCATTGTACTCCCTCTATTCCCATTTGATGTTCCCATTTTCCTTTTTAGGATGTTTCTGAGAGCTCTCCCCACTTTGAATCTTTTCCATTTTAAAATTTTTTATTTTTCCATCTTACCCTTCAACAACCAAATATTTACTACATTTTTTTACTTTTCGTCTTACACATAGGACCACTTTAGAATATTTTATTTCTCAATCACCCACTTTTCTTTCTCTCTTACTTTTTCAAAAACAAAAAGTAGCAAAGTACACTTTATATAATATAAAATTGAAAAGATTCACATCCACTTCATTTTGCATTGGTTTTCTCCTATATTTCAAATGGGAACATCAAATGAGAACGGAGGGAGTATATTGTTTCATTGAAGTTAATTGACTTATTTAATCTTATATTTATTAAGACTTACTACCTCCGTTCTTTATTAATCACTACATTTCTCTTTCTACACTATTTATCCATCTCCCTTCAACCAACTATAATGATTTATGCACTAGGATAAACATAGTCATGTGAGATATTGTTAGATTCGTCTCGGTATATACTTAATTAAAATTAAATTTTATGATTTTTACTAAGCATAATTAGACTTATTTACATTCAAAGTTGTGTGTTGGGATGCGTGAAACTCTATATGCAATGATTAATAAAAAAACAAAGGAAGTATTAGATATTAGAAATATGTGACGAACTCTAAGATGACAAACTAAATTATGCTTCCTGTACTCTCGAAAAGTTAATCTTTTATATATTACACAAAAGTAGTAATTAGGGCCTTAAATTTGCTAAACGTGAGATTAAACCCTTAATTTACAATTGTAAGAGTTAAACCTCATTATTTTACTTAAAGGCAAAATTAAACTCTAAAAACTAAAAATACATTAATTTCTCCAGAAAAAGACCACCACAATGCCCCAAATTTAGAGTTGATGAGAATTGAAACCCCCCAACCCAAACTTCTTAATTGGGAGGTGGAAGGCTATACCTCAGAGCTTCCACATGATTCTCAATAAGATTGATTTTGAGTGTGCGTACTTCTTTATACTCACAAAAGTATGTTATAAATTGGGTTTTTTTAGTAGGCAAGTTGAACTTTTCTTGAAACCAAAAGAAAACAAACCACTCACATGCCCAATGCAATGCATGTGAGAAGAGGGGCCAAATAACCTCCCCAAAATATCCCATGTCCTTTTTCTTCTTTTTGCTCAATGGCAACTTTAAAAGAGAATGACAAAAATGTATTCAGTACACATGAATGAACCTTTGTTCTAACCATTTATACTGAATGATTCAGTTGTTTTTCTGACTACAAAAAAAGGAATTTTACAATTTTCTCCCTAATAATTTAATCCACCAAAAAAAAGAAAAAGAAAATACCCTTGTTGATGCCTCCTCCTCCCCTTGAGAAACAAAAAATTCACAAAAATTTGTTTCTTTTTTCCCTCCATTTTAAGAAAAACTAGAAAGTCTGTTGTTTATGAACCAGCTGTTTTCCTCAAAAATCTGCATAAAATAACAAAGAAAAATACAGGATTACAGCTATGTAATGTGAGAGAATCAAGAACATGAAAATGTTCCCAAACAATAGAGTACAATACAAAACTAAAAACAAAAATATTGTAAGTTTCTAAGAAACAGTATTGAGTTTATAATTCACATACCATCATCCTTCTTCTTCAAACCTCTTACAAAGAGTGCCAAAATAATTAGGAATCCCACACCAGCTGTCACTCCTACTATTATAGCAACCGTTTTCCCTGTAGTTTGCCCGGATCCTACACCAATAACATACTAAATTTATATACTTTTTCCATTTTTTAGTTGTTTCTTAGGACTTGGTACATTTGCCAAATATAGAAAAAGTGATATTTTGAAATTAAGTATCGAGACAAATCTAACAAACTTCACTTGCTACATCTTCTTGGCATATTACTATGCAAGGATGTCAAAGTGGAGAGCATGAATGATGTCTTTTTTAGTTGTTTCTAAAGGATTCGGCCAAAAACTAAAAGTAGATATTCTAAGACTTACATAATAACACGAATCTAACAAGATTATACTTACACTATATTTTTTCTAACGTATAAACAATGCAATGAGCTCAAAGTGGAGAATAAGAATCTTGTCAAAAATTCAGTATAGTACAACTAAAAACACGAAGGTGATATATATTAGTGGAAAATAGAGCACCTTCCGATCTTGAAGTTAAATCCTCATTAAGGGCATAGTTTGAGAGGGAATCTTCTCATCCTTACCCTTCCCCAAGTCTAGCTTGCTAAGTGCTCACCTATGACAACTTGACTTGTGGAAGGTGTCCGATAAGACCCTTTACCTTACCAACTCAAATATAAGACCCGATAAAAAAATCGAAACGAGTCGCATTTTAGTTATAAAAAATCATGTCCAAAACACGTAAAATCGAGTCGGGCTTTGCGGCCAAAGTGGACTTTCTCCTACTACATTCAAACTTTAGCCTAGAACACCATTTTGGGATGTCCAGAGCCCACACCTATATCGAGCCAACCCAAGTGGGCCTGCAACTGCGAGTCGGGCCATTTTCTCTACTCACAATAGCATGCAACATATTGACTTTCAAACATACTAATGCACCACTTTGACTAAAAATATCTCTAATTATTGATATAAAAAAATTAATATATGATTAACAACAACAACTAAGCCTTATTCCCAAAGTGATTTGGGGTCGGCTAACATGAATCGTCAACTGAAACCGCTGTCAAAGAAGATGACATTGACAAGAGTGATAAAAAGTTTGTAAAAGGGTTTAAATTTTAAGGATTTTTAAATAAGGTTTTGAAAACAAGGTTTACACCAAAAAGTTTTAAAAAAGGTTTTCTACAAAAGGTTTTAATACAAATATTTTTTAATATATGATATTCCGAAAAAAAAATAGATTGAGACTAAGGCCCAATTCTTTTAGACTAGTTTAATTGAAAAAACATTTCAATTCAGTTCAGTCCAGTCCAAAAGAACACGGTTTAAACCAACAACAAAAACGAAACTTTTGTTTTTATTAATTAGTAAATTAATATGGTCAAATTTAGTCCATGAATAATACAAAATCTCTAGTATTGTATGTATTAAAAAGAGGAGGTGCTATCTAAAATAAGTTTCCAAAATCAAATAGTATTGTATTGCTACCGAGAAAAGAAAATCCTCATTAATTATTCCGTTCTTTTTCAAATATGTATTACTTTTTTCAAAAGATCGAGGGAGAACAGGTTACAAAAATGACACTCAAGTGACTCAACTTACCCCTGCGAGCCCCCCTCCTTAGTGTCTCAATCGCATTAAAAGGTGAAGTGGGGAAGGATGAAAAGGAAAAGATAAAGGGATAACTTGCACTAAAAGCTTAGCAAAAAGAACACAAATTCTTCATCTTGAATGCCAAATCTTAAATAAATAAAAGAAAATTTTAAGTAAAATGAAAATCAACAACATCCCCCAATAATATTTATTTTTGTGTCTAGTAGATTTGGAGTGCCCACTCCAACAAAAAGTCTAAACAATGAATGAAGATTATCCAATCAATCAATGGTTTTCTATTCTATCATTCATGACATTTCATCATAATGTCTAATTATCTAAACATCCTAACAAAATCCTAAACTACATTAATTTAAAATATGTCGTTGTTTGGGTCGATGTTAGCTAGTTTAATCGATAAAGTCTTACAGTATTGATACAATATTCAAGACTTAAAATCGAATTTCGTCTATGTTATATAGCTCTCTATGCAACAAATACCAATTTAAAAAAAGGGAAGCAATTAATACCTGAAGAATATCCACCAGATGAGAATCCATCAGAAGAAGATTTAGTGGGAACCCCATTAGGATAATAACTATAGCTAATAAAGCACTTATGCAAATAAACTTGACCAGATAAAGAACTACCACATTCAACTTGAGCTTTCTGAACAGCAGTTTTAACACATTGTCCACAATCAGTACTACTCAAATCACCTTGACATTGTCCCAAAACATAAACTGATTGATAATTAGTTGTATAAAACCCATTTCCATTAGCAACACCATTCACCATTACAGTAAGAGCACTATCCCTCCTCATCTCGAACCCGGCCCCGGCCACATTAGTCCGGCTACAATCTTTATACAGCATTTGCAACCCAGAAATTTGAGTAAAACCAGAAACTTCATACAACATGTAACAACCCAAAAGTTGAATTCTTGCAGAAGCAACTTTACCACATAATTGGTCACTTAATTGAGGTATTTTACTAACACAATTGTAGCAATCAGCATTGCTTAAGTCACCTCTACATTGGTAAAGACCAGAAATTGGGGATTGGGACCCACCAGAGGAGGTTTTGAAGTATTTGGATCTTGAAGATTGTTGAAGGAGTGAAGAGAAAAGGGAAGATAGAGATTGAGAGTATAACCCAGATGGATCTGATAAGGGTTGTTTGGCACATCCTTTGTATACTAAAGTTGTGAAGTCAGGGGCAGATTTGGAAACTTGGGTTTGTTGTAAAATGGTGAGGATTAGAAGGAGGAGAATGAATGAAAAGTGATTCATTTTTGTTTTTGTTTTTGTTTTTGTTTTTGTGTTTGTGTTTGTGTTTGTGGGTGTTTTGTTAAGGGATCAAATCATGGCTGAAAATGAGAGGTGAGGTTGGGAAATTGGTTGGAAAATGAGGTTGGAATGTTGATTGATTAAGTGGAATATGAAGTTGTTGCTCTGTTTTTTCATATGAAGAAAGAGAAGTGTTTATGGGGATGAGTATAAGTTTGTGCAGCTTTTGAGATGAGAAAGAAAGAGGGGGAAGAGGTGGAGCGGCGTCTCACTCTCTTAAAAACAGTGCATTTTGCAATGGTCGTACATAACACTATTTACTATTGTAGTGAAAATAAAATTAAGCATTATTTAGGGAAGTTCTTTTTAAAGTGGAATGAATTGAACTGACTGAAATAAAATGAAATGTTATGAAATAAAATGAAATGTTATGAAATAAACTGAATTAAAATGTTTTAAACTAAATTAAACTGAGTTTAATGGAGCTGAACTGAACTAAAGTGAAATATTTTTCAATTAATTCAGTCTAAAAAATAGAGCTAGCAAAACTGACTCTATCTGAAGGATCCACTTGAATAATTCGATTGGAGACCTTAAATCAACCCGAAATCAACCCGAGCCCCGAATGACCTGACCAAGACCCGACCCCGAAGCATGCTGACTCAAAAACAGACCCGAATCGAGACTGATCCGACCCAAAATTGACCTGACTCAATACTAATCCATATAATATTTATCCATAATTTATATTCAATTTCAAGTAAAGTTTTGGCATCGTTTTCAAGTAAAGCTTATGTAAAGGTGGAGCTCTGATATCAATCCTCTCTGCAAGCCTAACACGACAAACTCCTCGATCAACGATCAAGAACTTTGTATCGTTGTTGGGGCAATGATGTCTCTCCTAGAACCAATACCTCTTCTTCCTTAACGTACGCCTCAACAATAAGTTTGATCATTTGCATCGTTTTCTTTTCCTATCCTTCTTCTCCATTTTCGTATTTTTTTAAAAAATTCCTCTCATCATTTTGACCCGATCTTTTTTATATACATTCGTCCCAAATGCATTGGCTTGATCATGACCAGACCAGAAAATTCACCGACCTCATACCTGACCCAAAAATTAACCGAATCGATACCCAACGCGACCCAAAATAGCATACTCAAAACAGTCTCGAACCCTAATAGACCCGACTCAAAAGGATCCTGACTCGACCCGGACGACTTGATTGCCACCTCTACTACTTAGGCCCTTCTCTTTTGGCCTGCAAAGAACTAAATTGAAAGGAACTGGATTGAACTGAACTAGACTGAATTGCATCTAACTATAATCCCTGACTCAACAATAGCTGAGTTGAATTGCATTTAACTGAACCGAAATTAATTTAATTTCATTGTATACCAAAAGAACAGGGCCTTAAAGATTATGTTATATGATTATAGAGTAATGTTAGTACAAAAAATGTAACCAAACAATTATGTCCCACAGTAAGATAGTCCACAACACCAGGGAGGTAATTCACTTTCCTAAAAGTCATCGACACTTAGAATTATGCGATTCTCGCTAACTCAACAACCACAACTATTAATGGTAAAATAGTGTGTACTAAAAATAGAGAAATTAATAAAGACAAGTAGCAAATAACATCTCTAGAAATGGTTATATAATTGATATATGCAGCAAATCCAGTCTTAAACAAACTTTAATGAAAATATAAAGTATCAAAGCAATCCTAACTGGAGAAGTAGAAGAGGCGTGCCATCATCTTTCTTGTGCTCGATAAAAGAAATAAAAGATGACATGAGATGTTCAGTCTAATCAATTAACTATGTTATGCTAGACTACGAGATTATGACTTATGAGTATAATGTATTGAGGTTACTATTAATATCATACCTCTTTTTGCTTTGCATAAAATAGAAAAGTCTAAGGCAGATATGCAGAATATTAAAGTGACCGTATCAGGTTTCACAGGATCCTAGGAGCAGTTTGAAAGAATGGTCCTACTTTGAACAAAAACCGGGTTAAGATCCAGTTTTACTGGTTTTATTTCCATAGTAGATAGAACTACATCTTATAATGCTATTTTAGCAGGGGACTGAATTTATTTTAATTATGCTATCCCCTCTTCCCTTCATCAACTTGTGGTACTGTGGAATGATAAATCTTTTGAAGTTGTTAGAATTGATAATGAGATGCATTCAAAATTTCATATATCAATATAGAGGTGGCATTATAGCATGATTCAAGAACTATATTGGACACAACATGCTCAGAAAACACTGATGATTGAAGAAATAGAAGAAAATAAACCAAAAGCTTCCCCACAACTTCTACTTGTTAGTACAAAAAATTGTAAACAAGCAATGATGTCTCGTCGCAAGATGGTCCAAAATACTAGGGAGGTGATTCACTCTCCTAAAGGTCATCAGATCTTCGAAATAAAGGATACTCACTAACTTAACGGGCAGAACTACTAATGGCTGAAATAGTGTGCAACGCAAACAAGTAGAAAATTCGATTTGCACAATTCAATCTGATATAACTATAGTTAAGATCATGTTCTATTCGATTGAAAACCGTTTAATGAAACTGAATAGAACTAAAATAAACCCCAAAAAAATGAACTTGACCAGACTGAAAAGAATAGTTAAATTTTATAGTAAAAATATTATGCAAAGCTAAATTAAACTGAATTGAACTGAAAATAAGTTAGAGAGAACATGCGCTAATTAGATAAAATAGACCAAGTACGAGTTCCTTCAATTATTTGATAAAGTTTTAACTTAAATTTAAAAGATTTGGAGTAAGAATATGGTTAAGTGATTATATTTGTGTGCAGGAATCTGCTTAGTAGAGTAAGGAAAAAGAAAGTAATCTCACTATTGAAGTGTTTAATTTAATCTTTATAGTTAAAAAGCTAATAACTTATATGGAATTTGTCTACGCATCACCGATGAGAATCACATGAGGGCAAGTCGGTAATCCAACTTATATTACAACCCACTGGGTTCAATTCTCGTGGATATTAAAAGGGATAGGAGGAAGGAAAGGAATGTTTCCTGTCGGTTTGGGCTTGAATCCTAAGATACCGTTGGCCCAACCACGATGAACGCACTTGCAAAAAAAAAAACTTTATTATGGATTTTAAAGGTGTAATGAATTTTATAAGTAAGATGGTAACTCCAAACGTTAAAACAATTTGACACAATATTTTCTCAAAACTTTACATAATATACTTTATATCTCTAGTATCAATGTTTCACTTTTAACTACGCTATAGATAATAGTTTCTAGAGAGAAGAGTTTTCCCTTCTCTCTAGAAACCTGGCCCCTTACCGACCCTTCCATCGCTCCTCTCATGTTTCCTTCCATCTTGCTTCATCTTTGACTTTCGTCAAAGCAAGCCTTATGCCGAAGACAATCCCACGCCCTAAATTCTGAAATCACCAAATATAACTTTGTCCTCTCATATTCAACTTAGGAGTAATATGTGAGTTTCTTTTCCTTGATTACTTCAAGGCAATCAGACCTTGAAGAATGCAATTCGTCTCACGCCTACCTCCACTCTAAAGCTGTCGTGTCTGGTTTCAATGGAAATGGTATTGGAGCTGCCACCATTTCTTTTTTGAAGCCAGCCTCATGCCGCCGATTGCTATTTCCTCCCATGTTTTCGGCTTGCGCCAACGCATTTGAGAACCACCGTTAAAAGTAGCTTCTTTGAGAAGCATGGACTTGTTTTCTTGGCATGCTTGTTTTAGTTTTAGTTTTAGTTTAGTTTTAGTTTTAGTTTTAGTTTTTAGCCTTTTGTTTTAATTTTCGTTGTAGTTTTAGTTTAGAATTAGTTTCTTTTCTTTTAGTATTGTTTGTTCTTAGTTTCATACTATTGGTCAATCCCTATCTAAGATAGGTAGGGCCTCTAGTTTAATCCTTGTACCTTTAAAATAATAATAATAATAATAACAATAATAATAATAATAATATTAATATATCTCTAATTATGAATTTATAAAATATTTTAGAAAGTTGATAATAATTAAATACTCTCTCCGTTTCTTTTTACTTGCTTCATGAGATATATATGAGCATAATTCACATGCAACTTTAACACTTTTTACTTTTATATCTATAAGGAAAAATATAGCCCTCTTAGATATTGTTTGATTCGTCTACATATGTACTTTATAACTATATAATATTTTCTCATATGCAACTCAATATATTAATGTTTTAAGTTGTAATGTGTTTCTAAAACTGTAAAAAAACAAATGGGGCAAGCAATAAGAAATTGAAGGAACATATCAAGAAAAATCCAACAACATCCACATGACTAGATATTCGTTATATATTAATCTCAAATTAAAGTAAAAGTAAAGTTTATGAATATTATTTACTAATTAAGCAAATGTAATTCAAATTGGAGAAAGTAAATATCTCATTAAAAATAACCACAAAAGAAGAGCTCGCCATACCTGACTAGTGACTCTGGTCTCTGGCATCCTCAAATAGTAGTGTAGTCCTTCCTCCGTTTCTAAATAAGTGACACATTTGAATAGTATATATTTACTATTCACAGTTCACACTTTAATTCGCTTTGGTGATTTATATTTTAGGAAAAACATAGTCATGTGGGATCTTGTTAGATTCGTCTCAATGTAAAAAAAATTAATATCAACTTTTTATAATTTTTACTTATGGATAATTGTACATGTAAATGGTTAAAATAGTGCATTGGTAAACGTGAAAATAAGAAGTGTGTCACTTATTTAGAAACATAGGAAGTATAAGATATTCAATCCGATTGCTTTGGCATATCTGAACTTATTTGAATTTATTAGAATTTATAAGGACTGAAAAGACCTTATATTATTATACCTTATTCGACTTTATTAGATCTTATTGGACCTTATTAAATATTATGTGAACTTATCTAAACTTAACTGAACTTATCTAGATTGAAAATAAGTTAAAAAGAATAAATCCATAGTAGTAGGATACCTGGACGGATGGACCATAGTTTCAAATTTTTCCGCAATAATGAAATCTGTAACAGAATAGCGTAGTAGTGCATGAAGTAAAATATATTCCTTTCTTTAACAAACGATGGTACACAACTACACGTCTACACATGTAGCTAAACACCTTAATAGTACTACTATTATGTTACGATATGTCTCTCAAAAAAAAAATGTTACGGTATGTTATATGTATATAATGACTGATAAGCTAAACATTGCTTGTTGAAGCAGACGCTTCTTTCCAGTCAAAATCTAGAATATTATTCATCCTCCGCAAAATATATCCCTTTAGAGAATGGCTAATGGAAGACTTTCACTTTGTTAGAGTATATAATTAATTTGATTCTAAGAGATGTTAAATTTTTTGTTTTCATCTTATTTTCGTGGTTTCTTATACTTAAAATAAAGTTATTTGTTCCCTTTACTTGTCTTTTTTTATATATAAATTCTTGATAAACTTTAAACTATAAATATGTTTTAATACGTATTAGTAAAACTTGAAGAAATATTTTGATAAAGTCATATATGACAATTTTTTTTTGTATACTAGTGAAAAAACTAATAAATATGGAAAAAAATTGAGTGATATGAATATAAAAAGAGACGTTTAGATCAAATTAAGAAACTTTAGAAGGGTTCAATAACAATTAGAAGAAGAAGAAAAAATGTGTAGTAAAGTAGAAGTTGCACAAAAAGATTTTTATATCGAACATTATTAAAATATTTGCTTTGAAATTTATTGTCATAAGTGCTTCCTCCGTTTTATAATGTTCTACTCAATTACTAATTAATTCCGAAATCAAGGCAAATAGGAGAGATAGTGTGAAATTGAGTCCATTTTGTTAATTTAAATAAGAGATATAATGTGGTTGTGAGAGAGAGTTTATGGGGGTTTCAACTTCCAAAAAGTTGGTAAAGTAGCGTAAAAAGGTAATAAACATTTGTCATTTTAGGAATAAAGTAAAAATGAATATAACTTTAAAAAACAGACTTACACAGGATGTGCGTAGAATATTATTAAACGGAAGGAGTACTTGTCAGTTGAATATTTACATTCAAAATAAAGTCTAATATACTCCTTCTGATTTATGAAATAGTAGCGTCAATTACACGCGATGCGTGCGAAAACAACAAAATGTCAAGTAATTAATGGAACAATTAATTATCAAATTATTAAATGATATTTTTTTCTTTTTTTCTTTTTAGCGTTCACCCCTCTTCCTTATACATTAGAGATTTCCTTGTCACCTTAGAGTCAAGAACTAAGAAAATGAGAAGTTAGTGAAACTATGGTTCTAATTTAACTATTGAATACGAAAAATAGAGTTGGTTAGAAGCATGTACTAATGTACATTATTGAAACAGAGACATAGAGTAATGGAACCCTAGAATACTTTTTTTTATAAAAGATACAAAGAAAAACTTTAGGGATCTTTCTCTCGAGGGTGTACCCACGACTATCTAAAAAATAAGTTTTAAAAGGTCAGGTTCCGTATGGACATCAATGAATTTGTTTCTTTGGTTGATTGATGCCATAATTTTAACATGTAGTCAACAACTTAATTCACTTCTCTAAAGACGTGCCTTATTATGCCTGGATTAAAGGTGTTGAGGATCTGGTTGATGTCGATGACATGAGTTTGGATGTTTCAGGGCGTACAATAGATGTTTTTGTCTGCATTGATGAGGACTAGATTATCTCCTTCAATGATGATTTTCCTGATTTCCATATTCTTGGCTTGGATTAGACCATTTCATAGAGCAATATCGGCAATGAGTGGGGTTGTTGGTCCCAGTTTGTAGGTCGGGATGTTACACTCCTAGAGGAGTTCGTTGTATGTTCTTGTTGTTTTATTGTTTTCCGATACTAGCACTAACAATCCAAAAGCAATATTACTCAAAGATGGCAACAATCCGTGAAACGACAACGAATTTTCACAAGTTAGACAAGTTTGAAGGCGTGAGTTTTCTAGATGGACAAAAGAAGATGCACTTTCTTCTTACCTCTTTGAGCATGATGTACGTGCTTACTTCTTCGAAGCCCATTGAGGTAGATGATGAAACCATGGAGGCTACGAGAAAGAGGAAGAAGTGGGAGAACGATGACTATAGTCACACTCTCACAACTTCATCAAAGGAAAACTATGGTAAGAAACCAAAGTTTGGTGGAGGAGGACAACAACGAACTTGTTAGGAGTGTGGTAAGCCTGGACACTTCAAGAAGGATTGCATCATTTGGAAAAAAAGATGAACAAGAATGGTCAAGGTGGGGGAAAGTCGAATCTAGCCAATCTCAAGCCAAGCAAGGTACTTGTGCACAAATTTCACTTAATTCGATTTTGAATTATGTGTGTATGATTTCTGAAATCTTTTAGGTATAGGATCATTGTTCATGTTATATCGATTCGGGAGCTTCAAGGTATCCATGGAACATTCTCTCTTCAAGACCTTCAAGGAGGCAGATCATGGAGAGGTTTTTTACATAGGTAAATGATTCTACAGCTCAAGTCTTAGAAGTAGGACAAGTAGAGCTAGTTTTTAGTTCCGGAAAATCTCTTGTTTGAAGGGATGTTGTATTTGCTCCGGAACTTAGAAAGAATCTTGTCTTGGGAGCTATTCTGAATAGAATAGGTTTTAAAATGGTTTTTGAGTCGAACAAGTTTATTTTATCTAAGGGAGGTTTGTTTGTTGGTTTGGTTTATTGTGTAATGACATGTTTAAGTTAAGTATTTCGAATACTTTGATGAACAGTGTTTGTATGGTTAATGATGATCCTTCTCTTTGGCATTATCGCCTTAGTCATGTTAATTATAGAAACTTATATTCTATATCAAAGGATGATTTGATTCCTAGTTTTGATCCAAGTATTGAGAAGTGTAGAACATGCAAGCTTACTAAGATAATCAGGAATTCTTTCCCAAATAATGTGGAAAGAGATACTAGTTTGCTTGATTTGGTGCATATTGACCTATGTGATTTTCATAGTACTTCTTCTTTAGGAAATAAAAAGTATATCATAACCTTTATAGATAATTTATTCTAGGTTTTTTTTATGTTTATCATCTATTTACTAAAAATGAAGCCCTAGATAAGTTTAAAATCTATTAAAACGAAGTAGATTTTTTGCAACTTGATGACAAGGTCAAACGGTTTGAACTGATAGAGGTGGTGAGTATCACGATCCTAGTTATTTCCAATATTTAGGAATAATACATGAAACAACCGCAAATTAATACCACAACAAAATGGTATAGCGGAAAGAAAAGAAAAATTACAAAAAATGGTAAATTTTATTTTATCCTATTCGGGTTTGAGAACGGCTTGTTACATACTTCCTCCATTTCGCAATATTCGCAACGTTTCTTGTTTGCACACTATCCAATGCAATACTTTGAACTCTAATATCTCTAATTATTGATAAGTGGAAATTATAGAAAGTTGATATTTTGATAGTATGCATTTAGACGAATCAAATAAGACCCCACTTGGCTATACTTTATCTTATACATTTGGAAAAAAAAATATAAGATTGATAGATGAATAGTGGTTACTATGCTAATGTTACGAGTATTACGAAATGGAGGAAGTATTAAACTGAGTTCCGATGAAAAAGAACAAGGTTACACCTATGAATTATGGTACAAAAGGAAACCAAATCTAAGTAACCTTAGAGTTTGGGGTTGTAGAGCAATTGTGAAAAAGCTGGAACCTACACGTAAAAAGTTAGGTGAAAGTGGAGTTAAATGCATCTTTATAGGGTATGTCATTCATAGTAACGCCTATAAGTTCTATTTTATAGAAGAAAATGAAGTTTGGTCAATTAAAATTATTGTGGAGTTAAGAGATACAATTTTCGATGAAAATAGATATTCATCGATTCCTAGGACAAAGGATGTAACTCCTAGTACCACTATTCAAGAAGTTTATCGGTCTTTAAATGATCAAGAGTTAGATGAACAAACTCTAGATAAGAAAGTAGCATCAAAATCATCACCCCCTAGGAGAAGTAAAAGGGCTAGCAAAGAGAAATCCTTTGGCCCGGATTTTCATGTATACTTAGTCAAGGGATCTAGAAGTTCTATTCTGACTACGTTTCTGTATGTATTTGATGTGGAAGTGATAGGATTTAGGCGTATTACCTATTCAAAGATAGCCTACAGTCCTCTAACTATGGTAGTCAATGGAAGCAGGGTCGAATCCAGAGGGAGACAGAGTTTCTAAATTAATATTCAATCAATCAGCTACTCCAGATGAAATCAGGGAAGAATTAACTGAACTAAAGATTAAGCTAAGGAAGACAAATTAAATCGAGGAATTAACTATGGACTAAAAACTAGGGTATTAGGTCGGTCCACCATGCTTATACCAATCAAACAAGGTCAACTACTATCAAACCTGAGTCAAGAGTCGAGGGATTAGAGCATGTGTTGAGCTATGGTTAAGACTCAACGCTCATAATTCAACATACGCAGCATGTTCAATAAAGTAATCAGAACTACTGATGTGTCCTAGGCCTCTAGTCGTAAAACGGATCTGTGCAAACAACTATTAACCACAAACAATCAATGAAATTGTACACTAACATTAATCACTAATTAAGAACAAACCACATCACAATCACCCTAATCAAGCCCTAGAAATTGATATAAATCTAAACAACAATCATGGTATAAACATGGCTTCCCTATCTAACACCCTAGAAAGAGAACTACTCACTCATAATCGAATTAACAATAATAAAACTAATTGGAAACCCTAATAATTGCATCATGAAAGATTAAATACTTAAGCTAAGCAATTAAGAATAAATAAAAGAGATTAGAGTAGAGAATAATACCAATTGACAGAAAGCAGGAACTTTTATTGAAATCGAATAGGTTCAATCACCTTTAATCTAATCTAAAGTGTTTAAACTAAGCTAAGAACTATGAGAAATAAACTAGAGTCTAGGATGATAAAAGATGTCTCTAAAATAATGAGGAAAAAGTATTTATAATACCCCCTCAAGTCTAGCTAAAAACAGAAATTAAAAGACGAAATTGGCGAGAAAATGCACGGGACCCGATCGGGTCAAAGGCCACCCGATCGGGCCCACACACAATTTATCCACCAACTCCTCTTAAACCAGCGTAGCATTAGCAGCAGCAAATTTAGGCGGAATTGGGTTTCACCCGATCGGGCTGATAATAAGAGAAGCCCAGATTTCCCTCTTGGAAGCAGCAGCATGAGCCCAGCAACATAAAACAATCTTCAAGACACCCACCCGATCGGGTCGGGCAGGGGTTGCCCGATCGGGTCTGGGTACATGTCTTCTCGCCCGATCTGGTCGGGCAATGCTTGCACGATCGGGTCCGCAACTTTTGTACCCGATCAAAATATCTTCGCCCGATCGGGCCATTTTTGCCCGATCAGAGTACGAAAATCTCCTTTTTGACTCTTTGGCTCTCAATTCTTCACGTTTAGAGGTCTTAGGACCTCCTAAACTACCCATAAAGCTCGTGAGCCATCCTACGTGCCTCGTAACAACTCGTAAAGACGTGGTTGCTTCCATATAGCTCGGAAATAAGGAGAAAACTCCCTAAAACCTGCAATTCAACACTAAAACACAAAACCACAACTATATACGATAGTTAGCACAAAATAGCTCCCAAGAGCTCAAATGACGCACAATTTAGCTCGTAAATAAGGGAGAAAAGTCTATATATATACGTGATATCAGGGTATAGAAAAACTTCCAGGTAACTTTGGTGGGGTTTTGTTTTGAATAAAAGCACTACACTCTTCAGTAAGAGCGACACGTTCTACCCCACCAAAGTCTCTTTTCTTTGTTATCATGTCTTTCAGAAATTTGGCATAAACAGGCACTTGGGTAATTAAATTTGTGAATGGAATCGTTACCTCAAGGTTCTTGGCCATAGCCAAGAACTTACCAAACTGCTGATCGACCTTTGATTGTTGCATCCTGTGAGGAAAAGGTAGCCTTGGTGTAAAAGGCGTTTCAGAAACCGTCTCCTTTTTCTTCCTTGTCTGTTCAGCTTTTGCAGACAAGTCGACTTTAGACGTCGATATCTTCTTTTTTCCTTCCTCTACCACCCTCTTCTTCCCCGCAGTTGGGGTAACCTCATCAACGGGCAATGGAGGAGCATCATAAGCAATGCCACTACGAAGAGTAATGGCATTCACATGTTCTCTCTGAATGGGTTGCCCTGGTAATTCCCCCTGCCGCCTTTGAGCATTAGTGCTTGCTAATTGTGCAACTTGAGCCTCGAGAAGTTTGATGTGCTTCTCTTGGGCCCTATGTGCTTCCTCATTTGTCTTTTGCATAGACAATATTAGTTTCATCAGTTCAGAATTGCTAGGCTCTTGTGGGTTATTGTTTTGTGGAGGTGGGGTGTGGAAATTTTGTGGAGTTTGGTTTTTATTGGGATGATGGAAGTTTTGTGGTGGTGGTCTTTGGAAATTTTGTGGGGTTTGATGGTATGGGGGTTTAGGATGGTTTTGTGGAGGTGGAGGTTGATGGTTTTGTGGATTTTGGTAATTGTGTGGAGGGGGGAAATTTGGTTGTCTCTGTTGGAAGGCGTTTGCCTGCTCCATCTGAAGTTGACTGAATTGACAGTCATGCCCAAAGTGACCCTGAACACCACATACCTCGCAGTAAGATGAGATAATGGGTGCTACGACAGACATAGCATTGATACTCAAAGGAGGTGCCGCTGAGGAAGAGGAACTGAAGGTGTTAATCTGCTGACTCAGCTTCGCTATCTGCGAAGTCAATAATGTTATGGCATCTACCTCCAGTACTTTCCTCGTGAGGCTACGTGAAGTGGAATGATCATTGGCTGCGAGGTGTGATAGAAACTCATAGCCTACATCCACTTCCTTGTCCAGAAAAACTCCTCCTGCAGACGAATCAACAGTACTCTTCGTCTGAGGCTGCAGACCATTGTAGAATGTCTGCGTCAAGAACCATTTGTCCATGTTGTGGTGTGGACACTCTCTTTGTAAATCTTTAAATCTAGCCCACGCTTCCCGAAGTGTTTCATCAGGCTCTTGGGAAAACGTGGCTAGTTTATTTCTGATTTCTGCTGTTTTTGTGGGTGGATAATACTCTCTCAGGAATGCAGCAGAAATCTCCGACCATTCAGACACTTTGATGTCATTGAACCACTTCTGAGCTCTGTCTCGGAGTGAAAACTCGAAAATCATGACCTTCAATTGCTTAGGTGTGACCCCTTGATGCTTTACAATTCGGCAGAGTTGTTGAAATCTCTGCAAATGATTGGCCGGATCTTCAGTAGGATTCCCACCAAACTGATTTTGCTGAACCATGTTGATGAGTCCAGGCTTAATCTCAAAATTGTTAGCGGCGATGGTGGGCATTGGTGGTCCAGTAGAAAGACCATCTGGGTTGGGCACCCCATACGATTTCAGTGATTTAGACACGACTGAACTCGAGGTGTCTGATCCAGAGGTGTTCAGCTAAACAGACTGTTTTTCTCTCTGAATTTTCTTTCGTCCGCCTGATTTTCCTAGTAAGATCGGGATCCGCTGGGATGGGGGAACCGTTTCTTTGAGACCTGGGCATACAAAAGAAACAAAAAGAAGCAGTAAAACGTACCTCAATTGGAACAATAATGAAGTTCCAATGAGGCACAGAGAAGTAGACCAAATAATCAAATAAAAACTTAGAAAACTAGCCGTCTCCCCAGCAACGGCGCCAAAATTTGATAGGATTTAGTCGTATTACCTATTCAAAGATAAACCTACAGTCCTCTAACTATGATAGTCAATGGAAGCAGGGTCGAATCCACAGGGAGACGGAGTTTCTAAATTAATATTCAATCAATCAGCTACTCCAGATGAAATCAGGGAAGAATTAACTGAACTAAAGATTAAGCTAAGGAAGACAAATTAAATCGAGGAATTAACTATGGACTAAAAACATAGGGTATTAGGTCGGTCCACCATGCTTATACCAATCAAACAAGGTCAACTACTATCAAACCTAAGTCAAGAGTCGAGGGATTAGAGCATGTGTTGAGCTATGGTTAAGACTCAACGCTCATAATTCAACATACGCCGCATGTTCAATAACGTAATCAGAACTACTGATGTGTCCTAGGCCTCTAGTCGTAAGACGGATCTGTGCAAACAACTAATAACCACAAGCAATCAATGAAATTGTACACTAACATCAATCGCTAATTAAGAACAAACCACATCACAATCACCCTAATCAAGCCCTAGAAATTGATAGAAATCTAAACAACAATCATGGTATAAACATGGTTTCCCTATCTAACACCCTAGAAAGAGAACTACTCACTCATAATCGAATTAACAATAATAAAACTAATTGGAAACCCTAATAATTGCATCATGAAAGATTAAATACTTAAGCTAAGCAATTAAGAATAAATAAAAGAGATTAGAGTAGAGAATAATACCAATTGACAGAAAGCAGGAACTTTTATTGAAATCGAATAGGTTCAATCACCTTTAATCTAATCTAAAGTGTTTAAACTAAGCTAAGAACTATGAGAAATAAACTAGAGTTTAGGATGATAAAAGATGTCTCTAAAATAATGAAGAAAAAGTATTTATAATACCCCCTCAAGTCTAGCTAAAAACGGAAATTAAAAGACGAAATTCGCTAGAAAATGCACGGGACCCGATCGGGCCCACACACAATTTATCCACCAACTCCTCTTAAACCAGCGTAGCATTAGCAGCATCAAATTTGGGCGAAATTGGGTTTCACCCGATCGGGCTGATACTAAGCGAAGCCAAGATTTCCCTCTTGGACGCAGCAGCATGAGCCCAGCAACATCAAAACAATCTTCAAGACACCCATCCGATCGGGTCGGGCAGGGGTTGCCCGATCGGGTCTGGGTACATGTCTTCTCGCCCGATCGGGTCCGCAACTTTTGTACCCGATTAAAATATCTTCGCCCGATCGGGCCATTTTTGCCCGACCAGAGTACGACAATCTCCTTTTTGACTCTTTGGCTCTCAATTCTTCACGTTTAGAGGTCTTGGAACCTCCTAAACTACCCATAAAGCTCGTGAGCCATCCTACGTGCCTCGTAACAACTCGTAAAGACGTGGTTGCTTCCATATAGCTTGGAAATAAGGAGAAAACTTCCTAAAACCTGTAATTCAACACTAAAACACAAAACCACAACTATATACGATAGTTAGCACAAAATAGCTCCCAAGAGCTCAAATGACGCACAATTTAGCTCGTAAATAAGGGAGAAAAGTCTATATATATACGTGATATCAGGAAGGTGATCCTTTGACTTTTGATGAGGCCACGAGATCTCAATGGAAGGAAGCTATGGATGATTAGATGGATTCCATCATGGGGAGTAACACATGGTTTTTAGCAAATTTGCCTCCTAAATGTAAACCAATTAGGTGAAATGGATCTTCAAGAAGAAAATGTAAATCGATAGAACTATTGACAAGTTCAAAGCCCGGTTAGTGGCTCGAGGTTTTTCCCAAGAGCCGGGTATCGATTACTTTGATACATATGCACTAGTAGCTAGAATCTCCACTATAAGGTTGTTGATTGCTCTTGCGACTATATACAATCTTGTGATCCATCAAATGGATGTTAAGATTGTGTTCTTAAATGGAGATCTAGATGAGGAGGTTTACATGAGACAACCCGAAGGGTTTGTCCTAAAAAGTCAAGAAAATAAAGTTTTTAATCTAGTTAGATCTTTGTGTGGGCTAAAGAAAGTACCTAAGCAATGGCATCAAAAGTTTGATGAGGTTGTGTTGTATAACGGATTTAAGTTGAATAATTCGGACAAATGCGTATATAGCAAATTTGATGACTTTGGTCATGGTGTAATGGTTTGTCTATATGTAGATGCCATGTTGATTTTTGGGACTGATTTTTCACAAGTTGAGTGGACAAAGGCTACTATCTTCAATTTTCTCCATGAAAGACTTAGGAGAAGCAGATGTCATTGTAGGCATAAAAATTAAAAGAATCAATGGAAAATTGATTTTATCTCAAACACACTACATTGAAAAAGTCCTTATGAAGCTCAATGTTAGTGATTGCTCTTTTGTTTCAACTCCTATGGACCCCAAGTGAGAAATTAATTCCAAATGATGGTAGTGCGGTATCTCAACTTGAGTATGTACGGGTCACAGGTTGTTTGATGTATGCTATGACGAGTATTATGCCGAATATTATATTTGTGGTAGGAAAACTAAGTATCCATACTAGTAGTCTGAGTATGACATATTGGCAAGCTATTTGTCGGGTCTTAAGGTATTTGGGAAAGACCAAGGATTATGGTTTATCCTACAGTGGATATCCTTCGTAAAAGAAGGTTATTCATATGCAAGTTGGATCTCTAATAAAGAGAATTATTCCTCCACAAGTAGATTCGTTTTTCTAATTGGGGAGGTGCTATTTCTTGGGCATCCAAGAAGCAAACTTGCATAGCGGACTCATCCATGACTTTGGAGTTTATTGCTTTGTCTTCGGCTAGCAAAGAGGTAGAGTGGTTAAATAATCTCATCATTGAGATTCCTTTGTTGCCAAAACCGATATCGCCTATAGCGATACATTGTGATAATGATGCAACTTTGGCAAGGGCTTATAGTCAACTTTATAATGGTAACTCAAGGCACATCGATGTGCGGCATAAATTGTTGGCCCATAGCGATACATTCAAGGACTTATCAAGTATATTGTTATCATTGTTGACTACGTGCGAACTATGTATAATCTAGCAGATTGTTTTACTAAGGCCTTGGCTAGAGATATGATAAAGAGGATGGCAATCGATTTAGGATTGGAGTCCTTCGTGAATCACAAATGAGGGAATCTTAACTTAACGCCCGATAAGACACTGGGTCTGAAGGTCAATAAGATTAATTCTTTCATTTTGATGGTTGAAGAACATTTGTAATCATCCTAAGTTATTGTTCTTCTATACGATGATGTTGTAAAGAGGTTGTATATCTTAACAGGTATCTTGTTTATATTTTTTCATAGTAGCATTTTTTAAAAGATCTACCTATGTAAGTGTGAGGTTTAGCCGCTTCAAGTAGCTATAGGGGCATAGTTACAATACACTTATGAATGATACGGACACATGGCTTTAAGTGTCAAGTTATAAAGAGTTCAATTAGTTAATCTTGTGTGTATGGCATCTTCAAGTATTCCACTTTGTATTGAGATTGGTTCAATCGCTAGCGATACCAATTGGATACGGATGCTTGGAATGTGTATTTAATAGGTGGAAGTTCAAGTCTTTGTACATTTTCATTGATGCATGAGGTTGTTTGTTTCGATGGTGTATATTCCTCATTATCTTTTAGAATACTTTAAATGGGGCAGGATCGTTGAACATTTAGATTATTTGGTAGATAAAATTCATGTTATGTTAAGATGCTTGGTTAAGGTGTCGCTTCTTAATAATTAACGTTAAGATATGTATCTTTTTGGTTTATAATTTAGGAAACCATGTAGCTTCATGTGGATTCGAAGTGTGCAAGCAAGAGAGCAAGGAAGAGGAGGAAGAGCTGCTCGTGGGGGACAAGGTAGCTCACGGGCCGCAACCGGGCCCTGTTGGGTAGTCGCGGCTCGCGACCGTACTACTGATTCCCTCTGCTCTAGCTCGGGACTAGCGACCTCTATCACGAGCCGCGATGAGACCGTTTTGCGCACGTCTTTTATTGACGGTTTTATGCTCTTATTTGAGCTATTTTGGCCGATTTCTTAATGTAACAATGTGCATTATAAGTGGTTTCTATCACTGATGAATGTTGATAGGGTTCTTATCTCTCTCTGAAGCACTCTTGTTTTCCCTGAATATTCATCAACACAAAATCGCACAAAACTTTATTTATTCTCATTTTGTGAATCTTATACGAGCTAGCGTAATATATTCATAGTTTTTCTTTGTATGTCATAGGTGAATTCTGTGTAATCCGTACTTTGTATAAGGTCGAAATATTATTTTTGGAAAAAATTTTACATCACGTCTAAAAAAGCTCGTTATTTGTTCTTATTCTTTTTCTTGTTTCCTGGTACTCGCACTAACAAGTTTAATATACGTGAGAACAAAAGCTGGTTTGATTTAAAAACATCAGGATACATGCATCGTAGATTTAAATAGTGGTAGATGGTGTAGTCTCTCAAGAGAGTGAAGCTAGATTATAATAGTGAATATAAAAACGTTTATTGGTAAAAGAAATATTCTTAGAGTGGGGAAGTGTGGTGGGGGCGAGACAAGACAAAGAATCTGAGTTGGGAAGAAAAGTGTGTAAAAACAGAAAGTTTTGACTCAAAGTTGAAAGTACAGTGCACTCCCAATGGGATTTGAATATCAAGATTATTGAGTCTTTGGTGTTTCTTTTAAATCGGTATTGAAAGAAAGATTATGCATGCGTTTTAATTTTCACAATTTTTGCGTCTAATATTTGTCGTTCGGATTCGGACACCTAGATGATGTGAGTATGAAAAGGCAAATAATATATTTTCTTCATTCCAATTTAAATGTAATAGTTAATGTTTTGTATTATTGACAATATGTATTTTGACTAAGATTTGAGCTTTTCACATAATAAAAAACATAGTCAAGTGAGATCGTGTTAGATTCATCTTGTTAAATACTTTCGTAATATCAACTTTATATAATTTTTACTTGTATATTATAGTAGATATTAACAGTCAAAGTTATGTCTCGATATGCGTGAAAAGTGAATTGTTGCAATTAAATTGAAACGGAGGAAGTATCTACCTTCAAGTATTGTAACCGAGAGAATTTAATGTTATAACATTAATTCTAACCAACTACAACAAATAAATTTGGTTTCAGATGCGCTTGGAGTTTTACCTACGTATTATTATTGGGTGAATAGACATTGGTGTTTTAATGGTCTTGGTTCAAAGTTTGTCCAAAAAACGAATGTTCAATTTTCCAGCTCATATTTCTCATTCAATTAATACTAGTAATTTTATCATGGGAATCTAACAATGAGTAGATAGTGCACGAAGGAGCACCAACCAAAAATTAACCAGGAATTAAACTACAATAGAATGCATGATATATATAAGATGGGTTATTTCATTTTTTTAGTCTTTACTTTCTTTTATTTTAATCAAACTTTGGGGAAAATTAAAGAGATTTCCTTCATTACAATCTTTCATGATTCTTTTAAATTGTTTAATTAATTTTGAAATTATGCCCTTAAATTTTAATTTTTAAAATAAGAATATTATTTTAAGCCAACTAAATATAAAAAATAGACCCATAATATCATGATTATCATCGGGGCCACAAACTAGTTAACGTCAACGCGTAAGTCTTTTCCTACTCGGAGTATGTTTTCTAGTAAGCGGATGTGGAAAAATAAGTGTGTATTTCAACCCACCCCGCCAGGCGCCAATACTCCCAACACCACCGACTAATTTTAGAAGTGTCACAGCGGTGGTCCGTCCTTCTCTTCACTCTCCTATTTATACCCCCTTTTCCTCCTCCTTTTTCTCTCTCCTCTCTTTCTCTGTCGAATCTCGAACCAGCTGCTAGGGTTTGATGATCGCATTCTGAGCAAAACGCTAAATTATCTTCAAAGATCATCAAACCTTTTTACATCAAATTTCAAATCAGCAATGTACGCTTTGAAAGAGAAAGTTTCTCAGAAATTATCTCGCCTTTTGGCTGATTCTCCTTCTCCGCCACCTTCTCATCCGCCGGAATCTCCTCAGGTTTTATTTGATTTTACAGCATTGTTTTGTTCTTTTCAATTTCGTTTTGTTTTAGATGAGATCTGTAGTTTGTGTGTTTATAGTGTATGATCTTATGTTTTAGAAAATTTGAGAATTTTTCATTGCATGTTAACGTTTTTATCGTCAATTTTATAGAGATTTGTTTAATTGAAGTTGAGATTTACGCGATCATTGCAAAATTTAATATTACGCTTAATTATTTGCCTCTCTAGTTCGGACTTTCGGAATAGTTGCTTGCCTATTATTTTGTACTCCACGGACCACGAGGAGCATTGTGCTATGTCAATTAGTGTTTTCAGGAGTATATGGATTATGAAAAAAGGAATTTATGATGTTAAGAGACTTCACCGGAACCACACGAAGTATCATCAAATGTACATGTATTGTTTTGGAAAGCACAATTGCACGGAGCATAATACTCGTTGTAGCCTGTACAAAACACAGTTGCTAACAATAATAGTGTTTTCCTACCAAACAAACGGAGCCTTATAGTAGTTGAATACTTAGTAGGACCAAACACATAAATTAGAGTAGATAGTTGGGGCTGTTATAGATAATTAAAAGTTGAAGCAATTATAGGAAAAACAAGCATAGTTAGGGCTTGTTGGCGTCAATTTTTTGTTGTTGTTGAGGAGATTTCAAAATTCATTCAATTTTATGAAATTACTAGTTGAATAGGTCAATAAACACATGTCAAAACTCTAGTTAGCCAGTTAGGGGAAGATTAAAATGAAGGAAAACTTAATAGTTCTGGTGCTTATTGAATTAAGTTCATGATGGTCATAAAAGATGGAATTTTCTAAGATACATAACTCTTCTCTTACTAATAATTCTAGTAATCAATATTTGTCACGACTCTATACTGTAATTTCAGTGCTTTTTATGTCTCTTACTGATAAGAAGTAACCACTGGAGAATTCTTTTATGGAGCCTTCTGACTCCAAGTGTAAAGTGAGATGGTTTTGCTATTTATCGAATGAAATGCCTCTTACACGAGGATTTTGGGGAGAACTTATCGAGTTTTTTTATATCTAGCTCATTGTATGTTGGACTGATTTTAATGACTCTTTTTATCTCTGCTGGTATGGACTTAAGTGCTATAATCTATATCTGTGATGAGTTGAAGGGTTCCCAATACGTCGGTAGACTCCTGCAGGGCTGTCCTTATATTACCCTTCCTTTGATGGATACATTGGTCGGTTGCAACTTGCATGCTCTATCTGATGCTTTGGTTTTAATTGTTTGCTGGTCTAGCATTTACTTTATTCTGTAAGGGGAAACTTTATGATGTGGAAGCAAGGAAAGATCTATAACAAACTAGATATATTGAAGTTGTTATTAGCTAAACTTGGAGATGATATTTTGACGGTGTTGAGAGCATGAATAAGTTGATGTTTATAATGAAACACGGAGCAGCGCTCTTAGTCGTTTGATGAATTATGAGAAGTTCTTGGCTGTGTAGGAAATTATGGCGAGTTAGCATGGAGTCAATGATCTCATGTTGAGCTCTCAGCTACTACTGCATATTTAAGCATACGTCTTTTCAATATTTTCAATTTTCTTTTCATCCCTCATGCACCATATCAAAATATTAACTTATAAATTAGGGAGTAGAGACGCCTGTTTTCACTGTTTATGCTTTTATTTTAGTGCACAAATACAAATATATTGGTCAAGGTTGCACAGTTCGTATATTAGATCTAGTTTGTTCTGTTTGTTTATTATGCTGTTGTTCATTCAAGCTTTTCATCTCTATATCTAAGCAGAAGTTTTTGTGTTGTCACTATTTACAAGTAGTATCTTCTTTTCACCTTGTCCATTTATGTGTTTCTTTGACCTTTTTATTTTTTATACTCATCACGGATAATTTTTGTATTGTTCAGGCCAATTCATACTCCATGGGAGCAAAATCTTTGTCGTCGTTTTTTACTTTCGTCCATCCTTCTGCTACTGTAAAGAAGACCCAGGGTGATTTACAAACAGTACAATCTTCTCCAACTAGATGGAGAAGTAGTATTTCTTGGAGAAGTCAAAACTTGGATTTGCAGGCAGAAGGTATCCCAAGTGAGGAATGTAGAGAGCCAACTAGTTCTAATGAGCACGAGAGCCCTGTTTCCGCCAGAAGTACTTGTGCATCAGAGATCTTTGAGGATGCATTTGAGCCTCAGAACCCTTGGAAGCTTATGCCCAATTTGACTGATGATTCCTCATTTATTTATGTGGAGTTATATGAGTTTCTGCAGGCTTCCCTTCCTAATATTGTGAAAGGTTGTCAATGGGTATTGCTTTATAGGTAATAGGTATTGCCTTTTCTACTATTTTACATAATGTTCTTCACTAAGCGCTTGAATGCTTTCCTAATTTCGTCGTAGTATCATTTTGTTTCTTTCAACTGAAGGGCAGTACTTTAAGACATGGTACGTCACTTCGGACTCTGATGCGGAGGAGTGCTGATCTTTCTGGTCCTGGCTTATTGGTAAGGCGACATATAAATAACTGTCTGGAGGTACATTACATCAAGTTGTTAGTTTCTTGACTGACGGAAAATGCGGTTTATCTTCCAGATTGTCGGAGATAAAAAGGGTGCTGTATTTGGTGGGCTCCTTGATTGTCCTCTTAAACCTTGTCCAAAGAGGAAATACCAAGTGAGTTGATATCATCACTGTTCACTTTTTGACTGCTTTTGTCGTACTCTTTCTTATGTTGAACTTAATAAATATATGTGACAGGGAACAAACCAGTGTTTTATGTTCACAACAAAATTTGGTTCCCCAAGGCTGTTTAGAGCAACAGGTAAAGTTTCTATCCTTTCACTTTGCGTAAGCTGTGCGATTGATTGAGGTGCTTGGTAAAATATGCTTGTGAATGACAAAAACAACCTGGTATGAATCTCACGATGGAGCTGTCCAAGAAGGTCCAATGTAGGTGGCAATGTGGCATTGTCCTTGACGTTACCAAACTAAAAAATGGAATATTTTAAGCACATTTCTGAGAAGATCACTACAGTTGTTAAACCTGACTTTGATTATGATGAACAATGATAGCTTCATAAACTATTATTCAATAATTTCACTTTGGTTATCTGGATAAACAGGGTAGTGCCATGGTTCGAAAATACGGGAACGGGAACGGATACGGGAACGGTTCGGGTTTCGGTGTAACGGAACGGATACGTTTGTCGCGGACCGCAATACGGTTGTCGCGGCAGGAAATGAGTTTTAATGCCTTTTTTGGTCTTTTTAATGATATTTTCCCATAAATTCATATGAAAATATGATAAATTGAAATTTTGCAATACTTAATATACACTTTAGTACTTAAATGTAATATTAACTAGTCATATATGTTAAATTAATCTAATACTACTTTCCTGTTTTGTTAAAATAACACAGCAGAGAAGCCACAGAGAGGGAAGAATAGAAGAGACAAATGAAGAGAAGACAGCAAAAAAAATTCTTTTCAAAAAATGCATTATATACTAACATGTACTTCCTCTGTTTCGCAATACTCGCAACGTTTCTTGTTTGCACATTATCCAATGCAATACTTTGAATCTTAATATATCAAATTATTGATAAGTAAAAATTATAAAAAAATATATTATGATAGTATGCATTAAGACGAATCAAATAAGACCCCATTTGACTATATTTTTTCTTATACACTTGTGAAAAAATATAACATAAGATTGGTTCATGAATAGTGGTTACTATTCTAATGTTGCGAGTATTGCGAAACGGAGGAAGTATTAACTAGACTAGAGTATCATAGAAAATTAATGTAGCTTGTGTCTATGATTTTTTTTCGTATTTTGAAATGATATATATTAAAATTTCTAAAAGTAGCAATTTGTTAACATGATAGTTAAACATTGGACCCATTACATTAAACATTTATTAATACACTCTAACAATCTAACATAGTCAACAAATTTACCAAACTTTCAAACAAAAATTATAATTAATGCTCTATAACATATATTAATGCTCTATAACATAGTAACATAATTTTAAAAAAAATTAATTACAAAACTTAAAAACATAAAACATAAATTAAAACATATAGTACAACTCTAACTCCACGTCACTGATCCAAATCCAACTACAACTCTAACTCTAACTCACTGATCCATAACCTTCATCTCCCTCACCCTCACACATCCTGCTTCTCTCTCTCTCTCTTTCCTTTCATCTTCCCCATTTCTTTTCTCTTTCTCTTCGATCTTCCCCATTTCTTTTCTCTTTCTCTTCGATCTTCCCCATTTTTTCTCTGCAAAATTTTTAATTATACAAATAAGAAATCATAATTACCTGATTATGGAGCAAGAGAAAAGCAGCAGCAAGAACAAAGTCTCAATTTTTGTTGTTTGAAGATCGAACCCTAATCTGGAAAATGCGCAAGCTTCGAGATATGCCGAAGCTCTTCTCCCACTTCAATATTCCACCCTAATTCTCAGAATTGGTATGTGTTTTTAATTTTGTTTGATTTAATTACATTTAGGTTCATTGATTTATATAGACTTGCTGTGGTGTTCTCTTCTTCCCCTTCTTTTCTCGTTTTTCATTATTGGAGTGTAGAGTGGTAGACCCAGTAAAGATAAGATTCCTCTGCAAAATCTGGAAAAGGTTTGCAAGGCCACGTTTTGATACGGAAAATGCGGGCGGTCCGTGACAACACGGGTGAATACGGCCGATACGGGAAAAAATACGGGGTTTTTTTTTTCAGCGTTCTGAACCGGTGAAATACGGTTCGGTAATCTTCAAAACCGTTCTGGACCGGGCGAAACGTTCTGGAACGGCCGTTTTTTGAAACCATGGGTAGTGGCTGGATTTATTGAGTAAGCCTTCTTTTTAAGAGGGTTTTTGTTTGTATTGGATTACTACGACAATTGTATCTTTTTTAGTCTCACCGCTGGTCTCCCATCCAGTTGGTGTTGGAGAAGCAGAGCTTAAATCTTGCCCAAATTATTTGTCATGAATATGTAGACCATTTTTGATGTGAAATTTGCGGCCTGTTCGGTATCACTGTTAGTCTTGTTTTTTGGTTTTTATGATTTTAGAATCATATGATACAAGTTGTAAATTTTTTTGAAAAATTAGCCACACATGATAATCATGTTTATTTCAAAAACTGACAATAAGAAACCGGAAACTACTTTTTCTAGTTTCCATATCTTGATGTTTGATTTTCGAAAAAATTGGAAACTGGAAACAAAGAATGATAACAAACAGGCCGTAAGTAATTAGATTCACGATTCTTTGTGTTTATAGACGAAATTTTATTAATGAAATCAATGTAACAATTACTAAATAATAGCACAAGTAGTCTAAAAGATAAGAATGCAGACCTAAGATAAGATAAAATCAGAAATCAATTCTACTAGATTAAAATCAGCAATTAGATCTAATCTTAATTCTACTAAAACTATATTTAGGGACTCCAATTGTATTAAAAACAAGAAAAACCTTTCCCAAGTAGGAAAGCAAAAATTCTGTAAGCAAAACCTGACGCAACTAGGAAACCTAGAAGAAAAGCATCAATGTTCACGCATTAATTTTGGGAGCTTGTTGACTTATGTGTTGTGTCTCACTGTTATAAACCTATATTGTAGTAGTATGTTAGTTCATGAGCCCAAAGAGAAAAGGATTGGCTATGAAAGGAAGAGACATGTGGGCAATTTATCCTTTAAGAGAAATGGTAGTAAAAGAAGATGACAATGAAGTTCCCTTTTACGATTATGAGCTCCCTGTGATGGACATGGAACTGGAGAGCAAGAGGGTAGATTATGCACAAGATGAGAATAGATCTCTGTCAAGCTCATGCGAATATGAGAGTTGGCCAGTAGCTTGCTCTTTTCCTCAATGTTCGTTAGAGATTGGATGATTAAGGCTTGGTTTATTTGAAGCCATGCTTTGTCAACGTGTAACTTTAAGCACAACTTGTCTGCTGTTTATACTTGCATATACATTGAATTGTCTTGTTAAAGTTTTGAAAAGCTGGCCAACAGTTAATACTTATGGCAATGTTTTGCATATTGTAAAGGTGCCAATCGATACTTCTATCTGTGTCTGAACGACTTACTAGCATTTGGTGGGGGAGGCAACTTTGCTTTGTCATTGGATGGAGATTTGTAAGTTCCTTTTCATCAATTCAAAGGAAAAGGGGAGTGTTTGGCATGGTTTTACATGCCGGCTTGTTTGACCGGCTGTTTTTATTGGCGGTCACAAAAAGTGTTTGGTAAAAGTGGCCGTTATTGTTGGCCATTTTAGTACAAAATGGCAGCAAAAGCCAAAAGCCAGCCAAAAAAGCGGGTTAAAGCAGCTTCTGTTTTGGCTGAAAAGCCGATAATTGTTTGGCCATTTTAGTACAAAATGGCAGCAAAAGCCAAAAGCCAGCCAAAAGAACGGGTAAAAGCAGCTTCGTTTTGGCTAAAAAGCCGGCTTTTCAGCCATAGCCACCTAACAGCCGTTTGCCAAACACCCCCAAGGTCATTAGAACTTCCTCCTTCCTCCTTCCTACTTTAACATTTTTGTTTATCAGGTTGGCTGGAAGCAGTGGGCCTTGCCAGACTTTTGGGAACACATGCTTGGCTCATGATTCAGAATTTGAACTAAAAAATGTTGAGGTAATATCTTGTATCTTTAAATGCTGTATTTTATTTTTTAAAGTTTCATGTTAGGGATAAAAGAATGTCAGGCCCACCATGAAGAAGTCATATTCCATTTCTCCTCGAGAATGACAATACTTTTGAACTCCAGAAAGTATATTCCCGTGCAAGAACTCTGAAGTCTGAACTATCGGGATTGATTTCCCCTAAAAAAGAATGCTTAAACTTTTTATTTTTGCCATATGTCTTTCATTTGAAGATACTTCTTAAAATTACCAAGAGTTGCTAGATCCGTAGCTGGACATCAAGCCTATGTACTATAGCTCGTTAACTGGTTACGTAGGGGTAGCAGCAAAGTTGCATTGGAGCAGAAGAAGTTAGTGCTTATGCTCTGTTGGCAGCTTTTAGTGTTAACTAGTAGAATATGGGGAATTATATACTTACGGTAATTTATGCAACAAGCAAGGGTAAATGAAGTTAGGAGTTTAGGACAGAGTTTTTCAATGTCAAGGAACATTGATTACTATGTGACGGGACTTTCAAGGAAGACGGCAGAGTGAGTATAATACTTCATGAGGGTGCTGAAGCAGCGATGACCTAGATGCAGCTGCAGTATAATGATCAAGTTTTAGTTTTGAATGTAAATGAGAGCACTGAAGCAGTAATGAACATAGGATGCAGTTGCAGTCTGGCACTTAATTTGGCTTTGGATTGTCTGACGTTGCTAAATGTTTCCGCTAGTAATGAAATATAATGAGGGATTACTGAAGCTTGTATTTAGTTGATGAGGCTGTTATGCATGAGCAGATGGCTTAAGGATGGTTTACTCTGACCCACTATTTGGGGGTGGCGGTGACCTACTGGCAAGAGAGATGGGGAAGTGGTGGTGGGAAGTGGCATGGTGGATTTTGAGTTTTTGGCTGGTCGAATCAAAATACATTTGGAAAATTTGAGGTTTTTTTCTTCCCCTTTTTCGCTTTCTTGATGCCCCTTTGGAAAATTAAAGATTTATGGTCGAAATTAAGTGCGTGCTTGTTGATCAACTTCGTTTTTCTTGGTTGAGAATACATGGGTAGGGATCCTGGAGATCACTTTCAATTTGATTTGGCTTTATTGGCCTGGATTGGCCCTTTGCTGCACTTTGAAGTTGCAGGCTGCCTGTCATGAAGAGAGCCCTTCCACCTCTTTGAAAAAACAGTCCCTTAATGTTTTCCGGTGAGAGATAGCCTTCAACATCTTGCAATTTTTGCTGTGCGTCATTTAGTAAATATTAATCCTATAATTTAAGATATTATAGAAGTATATAGGGAGGGGAAAGTATGATTTATCATCAAAATCTAAGTGAGATTGACAATCTACTTCGTGTTTTCTGGCTGAGTACACATGGGTAGAAATCTTGGGATTTTGCACTGGATTGCCCTGTGCTGCACATAGAAGTTGCAGCCTTGCAGGCTGCATGTCATAGAGCCTCACAAGTTTACTTCTGATATCATGGGTTTCTGTGCGCATGCCGTGCAGTTTATGACTCCCCCTGCTGTGCTGGGTCACCTGATTGGTTTCCTTAATCAGGGACATGTAATTTGATGTTCTCTTTTCTATCAAATATTAAAACAAGGACAATTTCTAGACTCTCTAGAATAATTTTCAGTTAGAAGCCTTAGATCCTTCCCTGCTTTACTCTGTTATTATTTTCCCATGTATATTTCGAAACTCTGTTGTCATTATTGGATTCGTGTAGCAAGTTATCCAACTAGTGACCTGATTAATGCTCACATTGATTTGCTACTTCGCTGATTTCCGGTAGCATCATTTGCCTCCTTTCTCTTTAAAAGTGTGTTTTTGGTAATTTGCTGATCTCTTTTCATCTTGTCTGCAGCTGTGGGGTTTCACACATTCATCTCGATACCTCACGTGAATGGTGCCGTAGCTAACAGCTACTTCAGTTCAGTATTTGGTTATGGAGGATATTCATTGTGGATATTTGTTTATTTTCCTAGGCTAAATTATGTTGTATTTATATTTTTGGGTGTATATATAGTACAATATACTCATACCCAGGTTGTTTGGAGAAAACCTAGTTCATTGGGCGAGGTCTTGTTCCATTCTCATGTATGGCACGCCACAAAAGGCAGTGATATAGACAGGATTCAATCTAAGATCTTATTTGTTGCTCTAATTTAGTCTCTGATTGGTTAGAACGTACTTTTAAACCTGTACCTGCATTTATTATCAGGCATACAAAATTGATACAAGGCCAATATAATTTATCTATCATCAAATATGATCAGTTATTATTCTTACCTACATGTAATAACAAAACCACCTCCCTCAAATTTATATACTTTCTCCGATTCTTTTTAATTGTAACAATTGCCAAAGATGGAAATATCAAATTAATTGTAACAAATGTTTTATTTCCTTTTTTATAAATCATTTTTTCTATTTATCTTATTATGACATGTCCTACTTTCTCTCTCCATCCCTTTTACACTTGAGAGTCACGAGAGATAATATACATACACTCAGTGTATGTGGGCCACACATACACTGGGTGTAGGTGTTACTACTAAAATCGATATTATTACTAAAAAATTACAAACTTATAATTGTTTGAACTTATTTTGTTAATTAACGATATTTGAAATTACATAATACATTGACGATTGAAATACTATATTTTGAATTGGATTTTATTACATGGTATGGATGAAAATATAACATTATTTTTCTACAGACAAATTAAATAATTGAAAACGACCGAAAAATTTAGTAAGAATCAATAGTAGTAAATGATGAAGATGAACAATATGAAGCTAATATATAAATAAATCTGGAAAAAAAATTAAATTCTTTTTTTTAATTTTAAACAAATGATTCTTACAAATCTAAACAAAGAAATCTTCATAAAACAGATCTTTTAAACAAAGATAAAGCAAAATCATTAAAAATAAAATTATTTGTGGAAATATTGTAAATTTTTTAATTTTTTTAGTAACAACACACATTTTAGTAGTAACACATATATCCAGTGTATATGGGTTCACTGAATGAATGTGTAGTCTTTTTCTTTACACTCACACCAAAATTTTGCCTAAGAGTCCATCAACTTGAGTTTGTTGCTATTAAAAAGAAACGGAGGAAGTATAATCCACTAGTAACTTCTAAAGACTTTTTACTCCTGTGTGGGAGATATTTAAGCGTCCTGGTTTTAATGAGATGTTGTTTCAAATCACACTGCAACAATAGACTTCGTGATTCAAGTCATATTGAAAGGGGATAGGTGAACATCCAACTTAGGCAAACCACTTCAGTGAAAAACTAAAAAAATTCATCCGAATATGCAAAAAGATATTGATACTGATATCACCTCTCATCAGGTACCTATGCTAATGTATTAGAATACAATAATAAGAATAAAAAAAGGAGACTACTGCTTTTACAGGCTTCGGACCATTGGTTGAATGAGCTTCACTTTGAGCTTCCGAGCACCAAAAGGAGAGAACTGGATGTATGGCTCTGGCTAAGCCGACTGGGGGCCACTCAAGCACCCCAAAACTACAAGTAACGACAACCATTACCATACAAGACATCGCAATTCACTCTGGAGCACCATCTTCCCCTGGCAAGCCAAACATCCGAAGATTCCGGTCCAATGATCCCACTGCTATGTATTTCGCATCTGGACCAAATTTTGCACAAGTTGCTTTGCCTGGAATCAAAGGCCCTCATAAATAGGTAAACTTGAACATAGGTAAGGTCCAGTATCAAAACATGAAGAGTTAAAGATAATGAAAGGGCATCGCAGATGAGAATTAAAATAGGAAACCTGTGCCAGACAAATCAGGTAGAGTCTTGAGACAATTCCATTCCGACTTGACACTTGCAACTTGGTAAACTCTGTATCATAGAAAAGCTTGGCTTTAATAAACCAGGTATAATAATAAAACAAGGAATGAAAATACAAACCCTAAAAGCATTTGCTACAACGTTTTTACAACTTTCAAGATTTCCAATCCTCTCAAAACCCAGCCGCAGGGAAGGATAGGGGAGTGTAGGGAAAGGGAGGGATTGGCTTCACAACTATGCCCGTATGAGACTATTTTGTGAGTGGGGATTTGCTACATGTTTCTTAAACTAATTCTGACGAGCCATTCTCTCACAACTCGGACCAGAGATGGTGGTGAGGTTAGCCTCACACCTATTCCCCAAAGACCTAGACCACCTATTCATAATGCAGATTCAAGAAATGGAAAGGGGGAGTAATGTCTGAAATAGGTAGCCTTAATGACAATTGATCTTTCACCATGTCATCATAACTAAGGCTCTGTTGTGTATGGAGCTGAGTTATACTGAAATAAAATGAAATAAAATTAACTTAACTATATTTTACGAAATGAATAACGCTAATAGTAACATTTAGAATATAACTTAATATAATTAATCTTAATAATTTCAGATACGGTAATTATATTCCCTCCATCCCATATAATTTCAACACTTTCCATATATAGTTGTCCCATATCAATTGCAACGCTTCTATTTTAGGCATGGACGCACCAATATTTATTATATATCACCCAACTAATATACCCCACTTATTTCTTAGTTGCTTTTCGTCTCCTTCGTCTCTTTCATTTTAAAATAAAAAGTTTTATTTTAATTGATTTATGTGAAAAACATTCAAATATTACTCTCCTAGTCTATTAACTTCTTAAAACTACCACATCAACTTTTATAATAAATTAATATATCTTATACCCTACTCTATTAACTTTCTAAAATCATGTGCACAAGCTAGTGTTGCGAGATATGAGAAGGAGGGAGTAATAACTTTAATATTACTAGAGAATATCTATACTAAATTAAAAAAATACTACTTTTTTAAGAAGAAAATTTTAAAAAACAATATTGCTCTTATGTTGTTGGTTAATGATCTGCTTCTATTAGCTATAAGTTATTGATACCAAATTGTACAAAATAAATGTTGATATCGACTTGTTTTGATGACAATCGAAAAGCTTCCATGTTTGAATGAAGAAAAACATCGGCTAAGATAATTTTGAAAGACGTGAAACCGATTGATGCACGACTATTGACCGTGACGATGTTAATGAAGGTCGTGACGATGTTAATGAAGGTCGTGAAGATGTTAACGATGATCGTGTAGAAGAGGTCGGAGATCATACAAAAGAAAATAATTAGGAAATTATAAGGAGAAGATGATTTCTATGTAGGAAAATGTAATGTATTTGAATTAATATTAATGCAAATATTATATCATTTCGAGCCAAATTGGAAACAAATTTAACTGTGAATCTGTGATAATAATAAATGAATAAATAAAAAGAAAAAACTAAAATAATAATGAAATATGATAATTTCTAATAAGTTAGTATGATAAAAATATTGATAATAATATTAAAGAACATAATGAAATATTAGAACATTAAATTTTTTAATTGGTCTTCATATACGAAAACAATAATAATAACATAACTAACAATGATAAATTACGATAATACCGAGATAATAACAAAAGTGTTGTTAATATGTTATTATTATTGTACGAACTGAAATTAATAGAGCTGAAATGAATCGGACGAAATTAATGGAGCTAGGCTGAACTGAAATGTTTTCCAATCAATCCACTGCAAAAGAATAGGCCTAAGTCCATTACAAGGTTTCTTCTTCCCCTCAAATTTCTGTAAATTTAATCGAACCCAGGCTTCTAAACTGGATAATATGGGAGTCAATCCCCATCCCCTTAAGCGTTCCCCAATCCCTTCAATTATATACTGATTTGCTGGAAATCAATTCATTGGTCTCATTTCCACATACCAACATGCCATTTAACACAAAATTAATTAACAAGTATAATAAATACAAAAGTTAATACAAACTAACCTTATATCTGAACTAGCAACTGCGAGGTATGTCCCGCTATGGTCGAAATCAACTGAGGAAGAGAACAATCAAATCAATCATTAAAGGTTGCATTTCAGTAGAGCTTTAATAAACTCTAATATTTAGTAAATTTTCTGCACTGCATCAATATTATCTTGTGGTACTTCACAAACCTTCCCCGAGGTGAGAAGCAATGTGCACCATAGCACCCCGAGGAGGCGATAGCAAGTATTCCACAAACCATACTTCTTATTAGAGACAGAGAAAGGGAAGAGGGACCAATTCCATTCAGACAAAATTCAATACCATAGTTGGTCGGAGTATCTGGGTCAGGAGAAGGAAAAGACCGAAAGTTTTTCAATTTACGCAGATCCCAAAGTTTTACACCATCATAAGCTGCAGTCTGAGCAGGTTAAGAGACAAATCAGAGCAGAACAATCATGTTAACAAAAAGAGCAAGAGTCAAACTGAAATGAACTTACAGCAAGGAAATATCCATTTTCTGAGAAACACATGGCTGTAACAGGACCGGTATGCCCGTCAAATTTGGCGACATTATTCTGAAAACAAAAGGATAATTCCATATATTAATCGAGGGATCTAGGAAAACCATAGCATGGATATAGGAACTTGGCAAATGGCAGACAATTACCCAGTTTCTACCTGAGTTTTAACATCCCAAATTTTAACACGAGCATCAGTTGTTCCTGTTCCAAGGATAAGACCATCAGGATGAAAAGCCGCAGACGTATAACCCTCGGACCCTGCCGAGTCTGTAACCTGTTCAATATTTAGAAATGACAGCTAATCAGTCACAGACAATATATCTGTAAATTTCTTAATGCAATCCTTAACTTCTTCAAACATTGTGAATTGAACTTAGAAAAGGAGGTATCTAGGGTTGGCAGACAGAAACCTGTGATAGACAAACCCCGCTAACAAGATCATAGAAGCACCATGAATTATCAAGTGAAGCAGATACAAAGTATTTGTTCGTGGCATGAACTGTAACGGCTTGTACCTGTCACATATCGATAGATAGCATCAAAATTTTCAGGGTGTACAGTACAAACGCTAATCAAATAAGCATGACATATCTTCCTCAGACCAAACTACATGTTGTAGTCTAATAGCTTCCATAGTAGAAACGTATGTAATAACAGTAAATCATTCAGCAATATTCATCATTTCAGCACATATAAAAATATTATTATGCCGCAAATAGACAATACTTATTTCTCAATGTTTTTCTGCCAGAACAAACAGCAGAAACACAATATCACCGCATCAGAAAGAAAAAAGGGCATGCATACAGAATTCATACCAGAAGAAAAAGAGACAGAAAAGACCAACAAAGATAATTTACCTCTGCTGTGTGATCTTTAAGGACATGTCTACAATCATAATTTCCGTCCTCTGATCCATTCCATAATCTTACAGTCTGTTTCGAAAAACAATAACAAAACAAATTGAGGAATGTGAAAGAAACAACATAAAGGTTGCACAACAATAGAAGATGATTCAGAATTTTACTCTTAGAGAGGGAGAAGAGAAAGGGGGGAAGGGGATTAACAAACATACTTAGTACTTGAATTAAAGAATATATCGCTGTATAATTACAAGGGCCACACCTCGACACAGACAATAAAAAGGAACTCAATTTTGAGATGTTGTCATATCCTATTCCAGCAGTTAAGCATTAATGTAGGGGTTCTTATCAAGCTGATCCACAAGGCAGCTCTAAAAATTGACCTACTTTGGCAGCAGAGTGCTTAGCCAGATATGACTACGATTAAACATTTTCATGCATAAACCATAACCAGAAGGAACAGCTATGCCAAGAAAGAGCTTTACTTTAGCAGCAATGGGGCAGAGTTATATTCGACATTCTGAGCCACAGAGAAAAATCAATCTAATTACTACACTTAAGCTAGCTAATAAAGCAGATCTAATGACCTGAGCGTAAGAGTAGTAAGCAAAACTTTTAATAAAAAATCGACAGCGCAACTACCATATAAACAGCATTAGAAAATAAACGAAATAAGAGAATAGTTTCAGTTTTTGTCTTGTCAAAGATTTTACAAGAGAATTAATTTTTAAAAGTCAAGACAATACATGTTCAAACAATTTATGCACCAATAGTAAACATGCAATTTTAAGAGTGTATGACAATTGAAAGGCAGAGTTACCTTGTCTGCTGATGCAGTTATAACTAAATTTTCATCCTGTGGAACAATTTTGATGCTGGTAACCTGCCAGAGGAACAGACAATAAGGTCTTAAAAGGTTCAACAGCTAGTGATTCCTTATGGTTTTCAGTATGCAAAACTAGGAGTAAGAAAGACCTTCTTAGAGTGACCGCTTAGTGTAGCTAGAATTTGTCCAGAAGGTCGATCAAACACAACAGCATTTGTATCAATCCCTCCAGTTGCAATGATATCCTTGACAAACGTAATAGAGGCATTAGGTAAAGGTAACGAAATTAGGAGAACTGAAACCAGCATCCCCATGCATGTTAGTAAGTCATCAAAAAGACAGACAAATGGCACCACATCAATGAAGATGAGGATCACTCAAAAGGAAGATGATGAGAAATGATAAAATAATCTACATACAAAAAGCTATATGGTGAACCCCACGAACTGCTGATCTTAACGAAAAAAATAGACTTGGTAGCCTAGTAGCAACAATAGCTATTTTCATTGGAATAGTATCCAGCATGACAGCATACCTTAGAGTAATGAATATCCACCGATAGTATGCCAGGTTTGTTGGTCTTGTGAAGGGGATAGCTAGAGATCTGGGTATAGCACTGTAAATCCTCAATAGGAGCCAATGTCGAAGGAATCTGAAACTCAACCAGCAAACAAAAATGATTTATTACCAGAAAAATACTAAAAGCTCCTCACACTTCGAGATGATCTCCATGGGTACCAAGAGCAGGTGGAAAAAAAGTGCACTTTAATGAATATTGACACTATCGATCCAAAACACATTATGAAACATAGAAGGCCATTACATGAAGATCATAGTATAGCACCTATACTTTCTTATGAACCATACCGTTCGTTTTTTACGCTGCTGTGAAAGTTCTAAGTTGCAATCTGTCAGCTCAGCAATAATATCAGTAGAAATTCCTGGTCGGGCTTTCTTTCCGCCAGGGCCCAGATCCTCTTCCTCAGCACCTGCGGTACACACATTGTCAGTTTAAATATAAATTCAACAGAACTTAAAAGTTAAAACATTTAAGAAAGATCTATCACCTCTTTTCCCATTGCTCATAATAGGGGCATGCATTGCAGTCCCTGTTGCTCCTGACATAGGTATCTGTCTCTCTGCCTGAGCCAGTAGTGATCTTGCCTCATCTCTTTCCTTTTTTAGCCTAGCAATCACACGGCAAGCGGCATCATGCTGTAGATGGAAAATATCAATATTTTCAGTCATTAGATACTTCCTATTAACAAGATTGCCTCGTGACGGAGAGAAGAGGATATAGATTGGCCAGCAACACAGAAGGCGAAGGCAGCCCGTAAACACCCAAAAAACACGTTGGGAGGATTCAGTCAAAGGTGATGAACAGATTGTCAGATTTCTCATGTTGCTGCTCCATACAGTGGTAATCACAATATTAATCACTCATACAAAAACTATTTCACAGCATATGACTTTAACACAGTTTGATGCATTTTTTACTAGGGGTGATAACAAGCTGAAAGCTTAGTTTAAAAAGGCGCGAGGCGCACCGAGGCGCAAAGGGTCCTTGGAGCCTAGGCGCAAGGCGCAAGGCGAAGGCGCACGCTTTTCGTAGGCGAGGCGCAATTTTTTAATATTTTTATTTTCAATATTTTTTATTTGCATACTTGATTTACTTAATCCAGTTATATTAAATTTTCAAAAGAAAAGGGAAAAAGGCTTTTCTATGTCACATGTGATACTGAGTTACTGACTACACTAGTGAGTAGTACTAGTCTAGTGGGTGGGTGGTTACTTTTTGAAGTCAGCAAGAATATAAAAAAAAAAAAACTTGAACACACCAAACAATCAGACATCGCACAAGAGGAAACGATGAAGATAACGAGAACTCGCCTGAAACCTATTCACTGCCTACCGCCGGCAAGACTTGAGACCGTCGGCAAGGTCTGCGGCAATCTCAACCGTCACCGGCCGAGCAACGGCCGTCAATTAACACTCACGAAGATTAGGGTTTCCGAATTAGGGTTTTCAATTTAGCCTTCAATTTGATACAATTTAATGAAATTAATTGAGGGGTTATGTTCGATATTGAGATATAAAGCCCAGGTAAGCTTTGATTCGAAGAAATAACTTCATGTTTTTTGATTTTCAACTCAGATTTACTTTATCTCGATCTTCACCCTCGAAGGCGCTACAAGCGGCGCGCCTCGCGCCTCCTGTAAGGCGGCCAAAAGTGCGCGCCTTCACGCGCCTCTAGGAAAACGCCTCGCCTCGTTGGCCGGAGGCGTTTTTCCACGCGCCTCGCTTCGCCTGACGCCTAGGCGCGCGTGAGGCGCGCTTTTTAAAACTAAGGCTGAAAGATCTCAAGTCGAACTCGATTCGGATCAGCCATAATCGAGTCGAGCATCAATCGAGTTTTGACCAACTTGAGCAAGCTCGAGTCGATGACTCGAGTCAATCTAGATCTCTTTGCAAGTTTTCCAGTCGACTCTACACCATCAGATAGATTTTATATAAAAATTTGAATATCCTAACACTAATATATCATTCTAGTTTCTCGTGAGTCTACGAGTCGAGTTTTGAGTATCTCAACTCAGTCTCATTAGCTTCTCGAGCTGAGCTCGAGTTCAATCCGAGCTAACTCGAGTTGAGCGTTGACCAGGCTTGCCGAGTCAAGCTCGAGTAGATCACGAGTTGTCTCGCTCGATTAACACCCCTAATTTTTACCCAAAATTTATCGAGTAACAGGCCAACCAAACCTCGCAAAAACCACAAGTTTCTTATAGACTCTAACATCATTTACAGTACCTTCCTTAAGCTGATGAGAAGGGTCCTAAGGTAAGGGCAACCCGAGCGAGCGACGTAAGTTTACCTGCTTGAAGAATACAAGGAAGAGACCTCGAGCAAAGACAAGTAGCCCTTCCCCTCAAACTTTAACTCGTTACTTCGTTCCAGCCTTTTTTAGGAAAGCCCAGATGATCCTCGGAATGGTGAATTGAGATCGTTCACTCAGTAATAGAAGATAGACCCTTAGCAGAAATAAAGTATTTTATTGGTAAACATTACTTTTTCAGATAAGGTCAGGTTGGGTGCGCCACACATCTATCTATGCACAGACATATAGGCCCCCTGTAACTTCTGTAAGTCCATACAATCATCTAAAGAAGAAGATTAGGAGCAAGTCTTTTTCAAATCATTATTTCCTAACTCTCATTGGCATTTTAATTTTTGAAAAGTCCCAATACCCTTTTGTCTCATTTGGAATGTATTTGAATTTGGTATTCTGATCCAAATCCAATTGTTGTGACAATTAGAGGGTTTTTTTTCCTTGTTCCGAAGATCTTTCTCTTTCTAATTTGAATCATTGTCATATCTAAATGGAGAGAGAGAGAGAGAGTGCATCATTTCTCGGTGATATTTCCATAGTTTCTTCCCTCCAATCAACAATGATCCTGCCCTATACACTCAGATATGGACTTTCGACAATAAAACTTTAAACTTCACAAGGTAGATGTGCTAAGCAAATCCTTCAAACCAGTTGTCAGTGAATATATCAGACCTTTGTCCTGTTTCTTGAAGAGCTTAGCATTAGTAGAAGTCCATAACAAGCTTATTATGCCATAAACAACAGATTGGTGCCAGAAACAAAACTGTGTAAGCCAACCACCTAAACCAAAATGGTGAATACAGAAAGACAAAGTCTAGGTAGTACCTGATATAAAGCATGGCTGAGTTCTTGCCTGGCAGTATGTAATTGTTGCTCCAGAGCAAAATTGGAGAGCATCAAACTATCCCATTCCTAAATTTTAATAGAGCAATCTTTAGAAGCTAACACACATTAGATAAGTTCAAAAAAAGCAATTTGATAAAATTGAACCACCATGGTAGCATATGAAGCATTAAAACCCCATAGAAGATAGAACTCACTATACCAAAAAGAACGATAGAACTCGATGATAATGTAAATTTGGAGCTTATACATGGGCATGATTAAGGTAACAGACCAATAGCTATTTAGATACAAGACATATGAGACAGAAAAATCAAACTTGAAATACAATAATTTACGCCTCCAACAACGACTAAGGAGGATATTTACACACAAATTATGATACCACCAGAAGCTTTAGGCTGGCAACTATAATACGCTTTTTTCTTATGCTTGACTAGACATCCTATAATCACCGGGTAAACTGGGAAAATGGAAGCCACGCACAAACAACAACAGCATTACTCCAATGCTTTCAAGGCTCTCCCCATAAGACAGGATAGGGGCTCGGATGTGCACAACCTTACCCTTGCGTTGAATACACAAAGAGGTTGTTTTCAGATGACTTAAAATGAATATTGCGTCGACAATGGAAGCCGTGCACAGCAAGGCAAAATAATTTAGCCATAAAAACCAAGCACATAAAAGATGCAACTAATACCACATTACCACACAATCTAATCTATGTGATACATATTCCACACACACATACAGGCATCAATTACGGGTACCTAGCACGAGTGCACAACTCAGCATTTTGGATATGGGGACACTGCCACAAATTCGACATGTGTTCACCAACACAGCTTTACATGAGTGCATGGCGCATAAACTTGTTCTAAGCGACTTTTCAAGTATCTTCCACACCAAATATAGACCGCATCAAAACATTGCTTTCGCAATTGTGCTCAAGGTCAAGTTGTAATTGTTTTTGCGATCCCACTCCCAAATATAATGATTGACAACTACTCCCTCCATTCGATTTAATCACAATACTTTCCATATTGGGCTTGCCCAATTTTTATTGAACACTTTCAATTATGGTATGGCCCCAATATTTTCTATTATTCCTCACACAACCACTATACCCTACATCTTTATCGAAAATGATGAAACAATAAAATGACACCACCTCACTCACCCATTCAATCGAAGGACCCACATAATTTACCTATAGTATAAAATACTCCACTATCTTCTATAAAATCAACTTATACAATAGTCATCCCCCCACTTTATCCATCTCATAAGACTATGTGGATGAGGTAGATCATAGATGTTACAAGTGAATTGGGATGGAGGGAATAAAGATATCACAACTAAGCAATTAGGAGCATAATCAACAGTAAAGTAAAAATAATGAGTTAATGATTAGTAGTAACATACTTTGTATCAGTCTCTTTAGGAGCTTCATCAAATCTACAAACTTACCAATACATGGAGGTTGCAAGTAGTTAGAAACCAATTGCAAGACTGCAATTCAAATTGCAGCCTAAATGCTTAACTGAAACTCAAACCCTATATTCACAATCTACAAATCATAAGCCTGTGATTGAATCTTTACTATTCCATTCAGTCCCAAACGAATCAACGTCAAGTACCCACCAACTACAATCTACAAGAATCCCTCATATAATTTCAAAGAATCATATGAGTAAGAGCTCTTCGGATTTTGCGTCATCCTACTCATCCATTAAATCCCAAAAGCTCTTAAGAGGCTTGCGGAGAAAACCCAGGAAGGCTCAAAAGCCTAATTTTATCCAAGGCAGTTTCCATGAGTGATGGGTCACTTACGTTGAGAGTACATGGTGGAGGAGAGATAGGGGGCGAGATTTACATCGCAAAGAGAAAGAGATAAGTGTAAGGAAGTAATCTCATGTCATCATAAACATAATATGTACAAAAGAGAGAGGAAATAGAGGACAATAAGGCCCAAAATTTGGATAACACAAGGGCCTTGTAAGAAATATGAAATCTTAATTTTTTGGTCTGAGATGCAAGTACATGGATTTGCAAATGACAAGCCCAAATCCGAATCCAAATTCAAATTTGAATGCTAATATCCGGCCATTTAGTCACTTCTATAATTTTAAAGGAAAAGCAAGTATCCAAACGGGCCATAAGATCAATCCTAGTAAGCTTTACACAAGGTGTTTGCCATGAAGCTATTATCACATTTCAAGTGACTTATAATGTTAGTTTATTTGGAATTAATCAATCTACAAACATGGCTTTTCACCACAACCAAGGAAACAGGTAAAAGTATTAGGTAAGTGGAAAAGTATGAAGGGGAGGAAAAATATACTACCTCTGTATTCGATTAGTTGCAACACTTTTTTTTCGGACTTCTAAGCAATTTTTGGATAGGAGAGAGGTAAAGAGAAAAAGTAAACGAAGACCATATGATTGGAGAGTGATAGAGAGAAACTTTTTACCAAGAATGAAGTGTAGCAACTATTTAGAAATTTCCTAATATAGAAAGAGTAACCATAAAATATACTCCCTCCGTCCCATATTAGTTGCAACGGTTTGATTTTTACACTATTCATATTCCCTACTTTGACCATGATTTTTAACTAACATATAATACCAAATTTTAGTAAATAAGATGTTCTTACATTGGTCTCAATTTAAATTTTGACATACAAATTTTTCATAATTTTCACTAATTGATAGTTACATATATCAATTGTCAAAGTTGAGTATTGGCAAGTGTGTCATTCAAACTGTTGCAACTAATATGGGACGGAAGTAGTATCACATAGGGGTTAGATTGGACAAAATGTGGGGGGCCACGTCCAAAAGTGGTTGAAAAGCATGGTGTAGATTAAGAACAAATAGTACAGAAGAATTGTGTGTGCAAAAAAAAAAAATTAGAGGGAATCGGTTTTTCTTAATTCCATTATCAAGGTGTGGCGTAAGAAGTCTCGACTAAATTTGGTGTGAAAAAGAAATCTATATCCATATTTGATTAGTCTTAATGCAGCCTTTCATAATATCAATACCAAAATTTTACACTCCTTTTTTTAACGGGGACATTTTGCCATATATGGATTTTTTTTGATACGGATATTACACAGTTTTACCTTATGTAGTAAGTTGGACCACCTCATTAATGCATCTCTCTCTTACTTTTACTCTTCTCTCTATCTTTTTGTACTTTTTCCTTACTTTTTCACTTCTTCTCTTCAACTTTTGTACTTTTTCTTTGGTCCATGTGCAAACTCAAGTATCCCTATTAAAAAAACCGTAGGGAGTAATATTTTACTAATGAATAATTAGAGATATTAAGGTTTAATTTATTGCATTGGATAGCGTGTAGACAAGGAAGGTTGTGAGTATTGTGAAATGGAGGACATACATTAAATCAATACCAAGAAAAGGATAGGCCTTTCTAAAAATTATTTTAGTGTCGCTATTGATCTTTAATAGAAATTAAAACTTTCTAGATAATCCGTATTACAAGTCTAAAGCCTACAAAAGTGATAAATATTTATCAATGATTGAGTAGTGAATCAGATTTAATACGAGTCGGCTTGAAGTTTGAGCTTCCGCTTCAAGGTAAAAAAAACCAAGTTTGAACCGCTTGATCCACACAACCAATTTAAGGAGCCAAGCTCGAGAAAGAACTAAAACCTCATTCAAGCATATGCCAAAGTCAAGCTCCATAATATTTGTTAAGCTTAGCTCGAATAGAGTGAAACTCAACCTAATGTGGCTTGTTTACAACCCTACATAATGGACAATCAAAAGAAATTCATCTTGATTTTGTGAACACCTTTTTAAGGATTCTTCAAAACTTCATGTCCTTCACCAATTAAAAACAAAACAAACAACCTCCTTCGATACTGGAATGTCAACACTTTTAGGGTATGAGCGCTTTCCCGATCTAGACATGTCTTCTAAATGTATCATGTTGATGCCCGCCTTCCCATCTTTCACGACAACTCTAATTCAGATTTTTAGACCAACATTCTAATCTTAGATAGTTGACGAGTCACCACAAAAAACAAACGTATATCTTCCGGTCCACTTCCTTTTAAACGCCCCTCTATACCAAGTCTTTCAAAAATGGACTCCTTATCATTAAAGTTACAAAATCAACATCTAAACTGAGCAGATACTAGATGAGTCCAGATTATTTCTGTAGAATAAATCATCAATCCAACCTAGAAGATTATCTACCCAAGTATTTAGTCAAATTCTATTTTATTCACGGAGTTAAGCCATTTCAAGAGAACAAGCAAAACACAGACATGCAAGGCAAGACATATTTCTTGTCAATTTCTTCAAGTTATATAATGCAGTTACAGCTTTCTGTTCATCTTCGTTCCTCCACCAATGACCTTGTTCAAAGGGCCCGTCCTGTTTCACAATCCAATTGTACATTGCCTGGAAGTAGTAATTGGTAGTAGGAATTGGTTTAAGACACCTTAATTCAAAGAGATCCCAGGCAGAAGCCATCAACATGACAGGCCCTTTGAACAATATCACGTTCAACGAAACAAAGTAATGTAGTTACTTTCATGGTTCAAACAATAACTTCCTAGAATACTTAAGCTAGTTAGAATTTAATGCCTCGACAGTGGAAGGATTCCCTTGGCTAAGCATTATAAAGACACATTATTTGCAATAATACTCAATCTCATAAGTAAAATAAACCGAAGTCCCAAGACCACTGGAAAAAACCGAATAACTCAATAGCAAGCAATGCATAATGAGTTAATGGCAGAAGTCATAATCAGCAAAATGAAGGTAGCAGATGAACAAAATCCAATTCAAATGGCATAGATACATACATTTTGAAACATGCCAATCATTCCAGGAATACTAGCAGCTTGTACCGGTCTAGGCTTCACTATCTGCAAATCAAGCACTCCATATAAGAATCCAATGACATAAATTATCAAGAGACACGAATAATAAAAAGCAAAGCAAGATACCTTTCCGGCTTTAACTGGGACAATGTCATCCAAGGTCAGAGGTTCTCCCGTAATTGGACATTTCGCATAATCCTTCACGAAAGACACCCAAAGATAACATTAATGTCCATTCATCACATAACATACGCGGAATGCGAAAGTTGATTTATTGTGTTTCCAGATAGCAAGGTGAAAAATTCAAAGTTCCACAAAATATTCTTAAACTCCAAAAAATTACTAGACCGCAGCAATTAGAGTCCAAAATAGCGATTTCCAGAAGAAAAAAATCACAAAATGCATCAGAAGATACTAACAAACTAATCTATCTAGTCAACATTCGCAAGAATTTAACACTCCAACACTCCAGCCAGTAAATTGTGACTAATGACTAACTCTAAGTAGTTCTAAGATTTAAATTTTCTATCTATCACTGAATTTTCTTTAAACTCTAGCTAAATTCATCAAAATTAGACGCGGAAACCCTAGAAAAACTCAAAACGAAGATACGAAACAACTAAGAAAGTAGGAAGATTGTGAATACCGAAATGTGACGTTCGATGAGACGTTTCTCAAATAGAAGTCCAGATTTCTTCGAAACAACTGGCTCTTCCGGCACTTCACCGGAGACTGCAACAACAATCAAAAATCGCAAAAACATTGATGAGTGAAAGCGAACAATTTAAAACCCTAGAAATGGAGAAAAAAAACCTCAAAAAGCAGTACGAGTGAAGAAAAACAAAAGCAGTAGATGAGATTGAGTAGAAGAAATTGTACTTGAGCAGTTCATTGTAGCTTTGGAAGCTGAATATTGAGCTCTGTGAAGCTTTGAAGATGGGAGTGCAGAGCAAACACTCGAGAATCGCTGCAGTGGAGAGCGGAGCGGCAGGAGGAGGAAGAAGAGAGAAATGGGGAGTGGAGTGAAAGCGGGCGGTTAAAGGAAAAATGTGGATGGTTTAAGTTGTGAAAAAATATTTTGGACATTGGGCTCAAGTCAATTAAACCCACCAATATCAAGACTCAAGAGTCCTCCCCCAATGAGATGAGAATAAAATTATTCTCCGGGAGTTAGTTAAGGTAAAATACCACCTAATTATTTAAGACTTGTTCGATATCATTGTAGTTTTCAGTTTTTTGGTTTTTGTATTCAAAAGTAATAGGAAAAATTGATAAGAATAATCCTACCTTTGGTCGATCTTCCACCACTGGTACCACCTTCAATTAATCCAGCTATAATCCCACCTTTGACATCAATATTCTCTCATTGGTACAAGATGATGGCAACCTGTTTGACCAGCAAAAATACCGTTGACTTTTTAAAAAAACACTTTAAAAAAAAAGGAAAACACAACCCATTCCCTTCCCTTCCCCACTGCTGTCATGCCACCCACCCCCATCCCTTCCCCTTCCCCCCCACCCCACACCCATCCCCTCCCCTTCCCCATTGGCGACCGGAGACCGGCGATGGGCGACCGGCGACGATTTTCTGCCCTACTGACGACGCTTTCAAGAGCTTTACGCCGAAGTTTAAGAACTTAACCAAAGACGAGAAGAACTCGCTGTTGTTATCCATGGAGTTCCGATATATTATTCCATGGCGATGCTGAAATCAAGCAATGGATTGATGAACACTCTAGCGACTGATGGAAAAAAGAAGTTACTGGAACTTTGTATGATGAACAGCCGGTTGCGATTTATACCATTGATAAGGTTTTGAAACCTAAGGAGATCTTCAAGACGCCGGATCTATCGCCAGCTCCGGCACTGGAAGCGGAAGCGCCTAAATCGTCGAAGAAGAAGCATCATAAGTCACCGCCGGCGCCATCGAGTGATGACTCGGGTGACTCGCCTACTGACTCGCCGGCGGATGGACGGTGGTAGGGGAAAGGACGGTGGCAGGGGAAGGGGAGGGGGAGGGGGTGGCAGGGAAGGGGATGGTGGCAGGGGAGGGGAGGGGTGGTTTTTTTAAAATTTTTGTTATAATTAAATTAGATTTAAAACTTTAATTAAAAAATTAAGTTTGAACTATATTTAATTAGCTATTAATCAGGTAATTAAGAGGATTACCCATGATTGTAGGTCACCAACAGGTAAGGGACCAATGAGAGAATATTGATATCAAAGGTGGGATTATAGCTGGATTAATTGAAGGTGGTACCAGTGGTGGAAGACCGGGCAAAGGTGGGATTATTCTTATCATTTTTCCAAAGTAATATGATATATATATCTTATAATAAAATAAAAATTAGTCAAACTTGTTGAAAATATGATGATTTTGAATGCTGACAATTAAAAAGTGAAAATCACTTTTTGTAGTTTCTTGTTTTTTGCTTTTAGTTTTCAAAAAACTGAAAACTGAAAACAAAAAGCGATAACGAACGGCTCCTTAATATTTACGTTTTTTTGATATTTAATGATTAGTTTAATTCTAGGGATGTTAGTTGGGTGGGTCTCCACGAAACCCGCCCCGCATCCGCCCCAATTAAGTGGGGATGGGGGAAAGGTTTCGCGGGTGATGGGGCGGCGATGGGGATGAAAACAGTTACCACCGTTAGAGATGGAGAAGGTGTAGATGTTAGATTGGCACCGCCCCATCCCCGCTTGCCCCGCCCTAGCCCCACCCCGCCCCACTTTATCCCTATGTATTGTAGGAATTTATTTTTTAATGTAATTTATCTTTTTTGAAGTTTTTACCATTTGTTTCTCTAGGCCAAAAAAATTTAGTAAACCAGCATTGGGACGGGGATGGGGCGTAGATGAGATGGCGGTTGGGGTGGGTCTAGAGGCGGTAAGGCGAGTATGGGGGATCCACGCGGGTGATAGGGTAAGGATAGTTTTTGGTGTGTCCCCGTTGGGGCGGGGATGGGGTTAAGATTTTCCCCACCATGGGTGATGGGGCGGGGATGGGGATGAGTTTTTTAGGTGGGGATAGGAATGTCAATCCCCCGCCCCGCCCCATTGACATCCCTATTTAATTCATTTTGTAATTAATTTAATCTATTTTGTGACCAGTTGAATTCATTCAATAATCAATTTATCCAGTGTCTAGTTGATCTGTTTGTTAAGTCTGATGTGATAATCTTAGAACAAGTTGATTATAGTTGGAGATCAAAAGGAAAACAGGAAAATGAAAAGAGAATGGACGACTAGGTTGGTTTGAGATACTAGGAATAGTGTTGGATTAGAGTAAAATGGAGTGGTTTTTGTTAAATTATAGGTTTTAGTTGGTCTAATCATAACTTAAATTTCGCACTTTTCATAACTTTTGAACATCTGGTTGCTAGGACGGAAAACATTTTTTCATACAATTTTTTTAATGTATTTTCTCTGCCTTTTTATATGATCAGGTTTGACTTTAACATTATCCACAAACTTTGCTTTAACTATCTCTTGCAATTTATATTTAAGAGATATTATAGTCATATGAGATCTTGTTAGAATTCTCTTATAGTATAATTTTAAAATACCAGCTAGTTATTGGCCCCAGCGATTCCCCGAGTCATGATATATTGTTTGACTTTCAAATTTTAATTGAAATAAACAAAGATATAAAATTATTTCATACTACATATAAAGTAATATGAATTCATTAGTTCAAAACTATAATATAAAACATCTAGATTTAATAAATTCTTTAAATTCTAAAATATAAGTAAAGTTAGAAGTTGATATATTTAGTGATTACGTTTTGTATAAAAAAATGTTTGTTAACTAAAAATATAATGTAATAATTCTAAATCTTCATTATTTACTTATCTATCTTACAAAGTTTTGTATGTTAAAAAATTCAGAGAATTTGAGATATAATTGAAAAAATATTTACTACTATTATGGGCTAAACAATATATCAAAAATATATACCTAAACAACATTTTATACCTTTTGATTTGAATTTCTATTCTCCAAATTTCTAATTGGTGGGAAGACCGAGTAGTTAGATTTGAAATTTGTTTACAAATAAAAGATGTTGCTTGGGGGTAGAATACTAACACTTCATATAAGAGGTAAAGGGTTAGAAATTTAGTAAAAAATAAAATCATTAATATTAGATATCATGTAAGACATAGAGACTTTAATTGCATTATTATAATCATTAGTTATTAAGTTGTAGTAATTAAAAGTGGGTTTTAAAACCATAAAAAGGTTTAGCATAGTGTAGTGTCATGACTTTTCAATCAGAAGATCATGAGTTCAAATCCTCTCGCCATCTATTTTAAAGTGATGGTAGAATTGTATGAGGCATAGTGGTGTCATCTCAATGTGCGACATGGGATGACATGTGGCGGATAGCATTGTGAGCTTACTTTTTAATATAATTTTCTATAATTTTTACTTAGTGATAATTCAAGATATAAACGAACGAAATTATGCATTGATAAACATGATAAAAGAATTGGGACAATTAAAAAGAAAAGGAGAAAGTATTATTGGAAAGTGGTTAAAATAAAACTCAATTACCTTATACTTGTATCATGAATAAACATACAAAAATTGTAGATGAACAACAAAAACTTTATTCCTTTTCTAAATAACCTGTGCATAAGAGCATGTAAAAACAAAGCAATTATAAAATCTTACGGACTATATTATTATAAGCATAGTTGTTAAAATCTCGATTCAAATCATAAAATCTATGATTTTACAATTCAATTATGGTCTTAAGATTCAATTCACGATTCTATGCATTTTTGTGTACTAGTGAAAACGTGATACATCTAAATCAAATTTATTCAAGCTATCAAAGCTATTAATAGACGTATATGGTCAATGTTGCCTATTTAATGGCTAAACGACTATTTTTTCAATTATTAGTCATACCAAACTTATGAAATGAACAATATCTAGATCATACATGTTCGTAGAATTTTAAGATTGAGATTCTATGATTCAATTTTACAATCCAATTATAAGACCATTGTTACTACCCTTTTAAGTTTAGAGCTCAAACATAAATAAAAGGCAAAGCCTAAGTCATTTGGAGTCTAACTAAACCTACATTGACCAAAGTCAAGGTCCAGCAAAGACAATTTATGTAATCCCCCGTAATTTTTTAAGTTTTATAAATATATTTACAGTATATTTATAATTATTGTATTTATTTCATTAAATTATTTAAGTGTTGACTATTTTAAAAGTCAAAAGATTGTTTAAACGTTTTAAATAATCGTTAATATTTATTCGGTTGAACTTTTAAGTATTAATTATTTTATTAAAGGTCTTGCGTTATGTTTAAATGTTGGGTTGAGGAGCCCAAAACGTTTACTTAAGCTTGTTGATCAACTTAAACTCAAACCTAATTGCCCTAGGTTTCTAGGCAAACCTATAAATATCCCCCAAACTCCAATTTTTGCACACTCTTAATATCTCTCTCTTTGTCCTCTCCTCTCACTCGTCCGCCCTTCCTATCTCTCCCTCGTTTTGTGCGTCGGCCGGCCGGACCACCACCACCACTCCCTCACCTCACTTGTTCCTCCGGCCACTGCACACCACACTCACTCCCCCTCTTTCTCTTTGTCGTGCGTGCAGCCGCAACATCAGCCGCGCACCACACGCACCCCCCTTCTCACAACAACAACACATCCCAGCAGTCGCGCGTGTCTCCACGCGTCCATTTCTCTTCATTTTTCCGATTTTCGTGTTTTCTTCCGGTTAGTTCTTATTCCTTTTCCTATATTTATATTTAATTATAGTTTTAATGATAAATTTATGATTTTTATGATTTTAATAGGTTTTATAAATAAAGTTTGAAACTTTATTGTTTAAGGGAATTAAAAATCTGATTTTATTATTATGAATTTAAGTTATAATTTCAGATTTAGTATTTTCATATTTAAAGATGATTTTAAATATAAAAGTAAGAGTTTTTAAGGTTTTTAAAGCCTATTTTGTTAAAACTATATTAAAGGTTTCTAAAGATTGAAATTTTAGTGTTTTAAAAGTATTTAAAACGAGATTTGAAGCGTTTTAAAGTAGTTTATATTGCTGTGAATTAATTTGAATATTAATTCATTGTTGTGTTATTATTTTGGTAGGCTGAGAATTTCCTTAAGTGACTTCTAGTGTTTAAAGTGGCATCTCACTTTGTCTACACAAGGTATATATATGTACATGTCCTTAACTCCTTATGTTTTAGACTAGTATCATGTTCTAAGGTTAGGATTATTTATAGTATCATTTATAGGGAACCCTTTTTATGGTTCATACGTGGCTATTGATTATGAAATTACGTGTTGTTGAGCATGTTAATTGCCTATGATGTTTTATTACATGATTGAATGAATGTTTGATTCAAGCATGTTTGGGAAGGGAAGTCTATTTATAAATTCGCATGAGGGGTTTATACATATTTTTATAAATTTTGGTATTGTTTCCTTTTATTATTATTTTATTACTTCTCAAAGGCCGAGGACTTTGTGAGTAAGTTAGACTATTATTGTTATGATTATTTTACTACTTTGCAAAGACTGAGGGCTTTGTAGGGTATGTATATTTATTGTCTTTGGATATTTGATTGTTGATTCAAGTCAACAAATAAATCGAGGATTAATTCTTGGTCAATTGGAATTGTTTGATCACGTTATTTAATCCTAAGATAAAAGAGGAATATTTGTTGGCTTCATGTTATGTCTTGGTTGTCTTGCTAGAGTCCAACATTGAATAACGTATTAACACTTAAAGTGAAAAGAGAATAACAATAGCTTTAGACTAATGCACGTCTGAATTTTTGGACTAGTATGAGTTGGAGTACATGGTGGTAGCCCAGGGCTTTTCTTGGGGCCGGATTGATCACCGTGCCCTATTTTATTTTAAAAGGTTCTTCGATACCGTTGGCTCAGGGGATTACGGAGTCGCGCCCGTAATACGTCCTATGTATTGAATACTAGGTTTGGTTGGACAACTCGATCCATTGACTATTCAATTTACTAAATGAATCATCATGATGTATGTTTTGTGAAGTTGAGTCTTGTTTTATAAGATGTTTTATTGCTTAGTAGTATCATGCTAGGTTTTTGTGTTTGGTATTGTTACGTATGTACTCAGCTTTGCTTATTACGTGCTTTTCTGTGTGTCGATCATGGTTGTGCCTATTGATCCTGTGATGACCCTTAATTGGCGAGCAGTCTTCAATTGAGTATTTGCCTACAAGATGATGCATCGCACATACTCATTTGGGAATTGGGAGATATTGATGAGAGATAGTTTTCTCAATTGTGTTGCTTCGCATATTTATATTACTTTCATTAAGTTACTTTATGGATTATTTATTTTAAGTTCTTTAAGTTGGTTTTAAAGTATGTTTGAAGTTTGGACAATCAGTTATTATGGTTTAAGTATTTATTACAGTTTTATTAATGTTTTCCGCTGTAAAATTCTGAGTAAGCCGATAAGTCACACGCGCGATAATACCTTGATAATTCTCTATTTTGTTGGGAAAATATATGTTTTATAAAGAGAGAATTGTCGGTGTGTTATAATTAAAGACGCCCAACTCAGGAGATGAGACTCTGAAAGAAAAAGTCTAGTGAGTTCTTGAAGCATCGAGGAACATATGGGTGCGTACTTATCTAAGGGGTTTCAATTTATTTGGGAAGTTATCCACCAGGCGGCATTACTCTTCTTTTCATTCCAAATTCAAGAATAGTTTAACTAAAGACAAGGAAAATTATATTTTTCAAGAAAATGTCCTCCAACCTTGGCTATAAATAAAGGGCTTCACTAGACAGAAAATACATCATCAAACACAACACAATAAATACATTCTCAGTAGATCTTAGCCTAGTTCAGTATAGTTTTAGGTAGTTACTTGCCAAGAACTCTTCATGTTCTAAGCCCCCTTCTATTACTTTTTCATTGAGTGTGGGAAAGATGACGGTATACATGTCTTTCGTCCTCAATTAACTTTGTTGTTACTTTCCTTTTTCTTTAAAAGTTTGTGTAAGAGTGGAATTGATGCATACATCAACGAAACAACCATTTTCACTACTATGTTAATTGCTACTTGTCTCTTCTATTTTATGCATTTATATTGCATGCTATTTTAGCTATTGGTAGTTAGTGTCTATTGAGTTAGCGAGAATCCCTCAATTCTAAGGGCCAGTGACCTTTAGAGGAGTGAATCATATCCCTGGTGTTTTGCACCACTTTACGACATGACATCTTTACTTGTTTACAATTTTTATATATGATTCAAAGTAGAATATCGATTTAATTACTTGATTATAATACATGTGATAATATGAGTAAGAGTTCGAGCATTGGCTCATTGCAGAAATATGATTGTAACACATGCATGACATGATCTTTATAGCTATTAACTAGTAGTATCTAAATAAAATATGAATTTTCCATAAGCATAATGAGCGTGACCTAGAATTGTTATATAACAATATTTAAAATAACAATAAAGTTATATAGAATTCAAAGTACGTATACATTTGGGAATTTGGATAATGGTACATTAGAGTTTGATTTGAACAAATTTTGTAAGAATATAATAGTATATACATGGATTATATAATAATTCAGAATATTATAGAGTTATTTTTTTACCATTTCAGAGTGTTCAAAATACATAATAAAATAGGAGCCATTTATTATACTTCCTCCGTATCAAAAAGATTACAACAAGGATTATTTTGCACGCATTTTAAGGAAGAGATTTAATGCTATAAATGAGCAAATTAGTTAAAATAATTTCAAGGATTAGTAACCTGCTATAATCTCATTTTTGGTAGTATTAAAATTATTTTGCCTAAATTGCTCGTTTACACCATTAAATCTCTTCCTTAAAATGCGTGCAAAATGACTTGTTGCAATCTTTTTGATACGGAGGAAGTATATTTATACGACATACTCCGTCCCTTTGTTTGAAAACAATTGTTTTACTTCACCAACGAGATTTCTAGTTAGTATCAAAAAAAAAACGAGATTTCTAGTTAAGTAAGAGCTTGTTCCGCATGTTTCACGTTTTGAACGTTGAGGAGGTACAATTCCCTAACGAGACATCAAAAACTCTCAATGGATCTTTTGCGTGCCGCACATACTTCTTCCATGCGTCTTTCTCGTGGCATGGACACTATTCACATATCTTTTTTCATGATTGAAATGTCATGATCTCTTAATTGAAATGTCATGATCTTATCACTAAGCCATGATTTAAGATTGTTACAACAATAACAACCCAAAATTACAAATCCTTTTAATGTTATTTCATATTATTAAATTACTCAGAGCATTGCATGGGCTCAACAACTAGTTATGTATTGTTAAAATTATAAATTATTGAGATTTTAAATCTATACATTGTTATGAATCAAATAAGGTCACATGTGATTGTTTTTCTTCTCTATTTGTAGTAATTATACTCAAAATTTTATAAAATTGAATATGACAAAAAGTAAATAAAATCATTATTAAGAATCTCAGAATTTCATAGCATGAGCATTTCAATCACTCACCCAACTCTGATCGTCTTAAGCAAAGAAAAAAACAAAGGCAATTAGGAGAACAAAGTACAAGTTGCATATCATTAATTAATAATATAATCTTGAGAATAAATCATAATTCAAGATCTTACGAAATCTAACTTACATTCCTTTGAAAGTGGAGCAACTTGTACCCATGCGAAGAAGCGACGATGTAACTCCAAGCTTATTAGACTCAAGGTCAAATTCCACCAAATTATCCTCCATTTGTTTCCCACCTATTACTATTGAAGTCATTGGTTCAAGACCTCCATCTACAAATCCTAAACACACCACATTCTTTGAAACCATTACCATTGAATTCGCCCCGTATATCCTCCACCTTGCATTCTTGTTATGCAACAATGGGCTCCTACCATCTAATATCATATCGATAATCGGCACTATTAGCCCCATTTTAGCATTATTAACTACAGTTTTCGCGCTGAAACAAGCTCCAAAAGGAGCCACGGGAGCAACTCTAGCCATCTTCATTGCACTCGCCTTGGTTACGAACACATCGATGAGAGCCTTATATATGTGACTATGTAGTACAGTGTACGGATCTAATGTACTAATCTTACAACCACCAAGGGACAACAACGAAGAATTAAAGCGTACTGGAGTTTTGTCGACTTTAATAGATCTTACTTTAATGAAATATTCTATTGAAGGTTCTCCGCTCGCACTAATTGGTGCAGTAGTGGTAGGGTTAACTAGAATTGGGGTAGTGATAAGGGACCTAGACAAATAATTAGGACTATCCCCAAAATAAATAACCCCATTATAACCCGACGATGAAAGGGAAGAATTGGTAGGCAAACAAAGAGAAAATTTACGTGGAATTTTTAAAGTTGATGAGATTTGGGAATGTAAGGAATTTGGTACACTAGCAAGGGTTACGACCCCTTTAGTATAACGTGATAAGCCTTTCAAAGGGCCTTTATCGGCACAACTAAAAGGGAAACGAGGTAAATTACTTTTTGAGAGTTGTGGTAACGAGTTTTGTTTAGTTTGGTTGTACCTATACAAAGTTATCGTGTCTTCGTCGAGGCCTGCACCGTAGAGGCCGTTGCTCCATCGGGTGTAGGTATAAGCGCCACACGTATCACCACCACAAAACGTTCTTTGTCCTCCGTAGAGCTCACATTTGCGCGAGCCACAACGAACACTAGACGAGGTGGAGGAGGAAGTGGTGGAGTAGCCATAGAGGTCGCAAGCAAACCATGACCATTGGTTACTAAGATCAATGACTAAAAAGACTCGAGTTGAAGGGGAGGTTCCAACTTGGAATGTGGTAAAATATTGGGAGTTTTTGGTGTCCTTGAAAATTGGAAGAACATAGGTTGCATTAGAGACATGAAGGAAGAGAGAAAAGATGATAAGGAGAAGAGTGAGTGTTGTAGCCATTATTTGTAAGGAAGTTGATGGCTTAGGTTTTGAGATGAATTTAGTAGCTACATCTAGTGAATGCACTATATATTTATATTACTATGGAGATTGTTATAAGTCATATTTTATGTGTTTTTGGCAATGACTTTGGAGAATTATAAGTCAATGTTTTATGTTCTTTGGCAATGACTTTATGAAGTATGAGTCATATTTTTATTTGGAGGGAACGTGCCAAGCATGAAGCATCCCCTTGGAATGGAGATCTACTCTTTTTTACACAAAACATTTAACTAATTTGGTGGATCTATGAGTACTCTCTAAGAAAGAATAACACTAGACATTAAAGGGAGTTTTTCCTTCGTCTTTTAAATATATTTTTTATTTGATATTTATGGTCTTTGAAATGCATATTAAACTAAATAATTAATGACTATGTATGCATTAGTAAAAATTATGAAAATATCTATATCTATATATATATATATATATATATATATATATATATATATATATATATATATATATCCATCACGTGTCACTCTCTCTTGTTTTCAATAATATTTATCAACGTTATTCTCATTAAAAAGTGCAAATCATCTATCCGAAACTTCGAACTTGCGACCTCGAGTATGGAAGATAAAGCTCTAACCATTGTGTCACTACATTGTTATTGCTCCTTTTATCAATACTAATGATGATATTATATGGTTTCAATGAAAAACAATAATTAAGTTATAACATTTTAATTGCATTTTTAAATTAAACTACTAATTTATAACTTTTTAATAACATCTTTCTACACACCAATTTTAATTGTTTTAAAATACTTAAGTATAAGGCACTCTAAATACTAGTTGCTATTTAAAAATACGTACACTTTAAAAGAAACCTAACAAATTCCGCATGAATATATTTTCTTTATGTATCGGAATTTGATGAGAGTATACTATACTATTGAAGTTTTAAAATTTTGACCCATAATAACCGATGAAAATTCAATTTTAGGAAAGCTATAAATTTAGTGCGCTGAACCTCGATTGACGTAAGTTTAGTACTTTGGTGATTTCATATTCCTATTACTTTAATGACCCCATGTACGATAACATCCAACTCCGGCAGTCCGAGAGCCGGTGTCCGGTGATGTTAAATTTCGATTAGGATCACATACATATTTGATATTTCATGTTTAAGAATTATATACTACTAATTGTATAAGTTATTAACTCTATGTATAAGGGAAGAGGAGGGGTGAACACCAAAAAAGAAAAAAAAAAGGGAAAAAATATATTCTAATCGCTTTCATATTTTGATAATTAATTGTTTTAGGAATTAAATTTTTAATTGTTCTCGCATGCATCGCATGCATTTGACGCTAGTAACAGATAAAGCAAAGTAAATCACGATGGATAAACCTAATAAATTCATTGCTCTACAATATTCTTTCCCCAATTATAAAACGACCTTTTTCCCAAATGACCATAGTAAACACCAAAATCAAAGTTTTGTTACTTGAATGGTAAGATTGTTGAGGAGATGAATTCATTAGAGATATTTATTATTTTATTACTTTATTTTACTATGTCATAATGGTTCAACATATTAATAATTTGTTCTCTTCGGATGAAATGAATTGAGTTGAATTGAAAGTCTAAAATTAAATTAAATTGAACTGAAACTAAATCGGGGAGAATAGGTGATAAGGGCCTGTTTTCTTCATCTTAATTTCAGTTCATTTCAGCTCTAATAAGTTCAGTTCAGTTCAGCTCCAATAAGTTCAATTCATCTCTAATAAGTTTAGGGCCTGTTTAGATTTACTGAAAACAACTGAACTAAACTGAACTGAACTAAACTGAACTGAACTAAACTGAACTGAACTAAACTGATTGGAGCTGAATTGAACTGAACTGAATTGAACTGAATTAAACTGAATTGAACTGAACTGAACTGAATTGAATTGAATTGAATTAAATTGAATTTAATAAATATATAAATAATATTTAAATAATAATAATATGAATATTAAATAATAATTATAATGATAATTAATAATAAATAATTATTAATGAATAATAATAATTTTATTTTGGATATTTTTATATGATAATTATAAATAAATAAAATTAATAATCATAAATTAATTATAATAATAATTAATAACAATTATTGTACAGTCTTTGTATTAATATATTAATACCAGATGATGATTATATAATAACAATAATATCTAAGAATTAAATTAATATTACTATTTAGCACTCTACGAGTAGATTAGTTGAGTGACTAGACTGAGACTCTCTTTGATATCAATCACTAAACTAAAGAAAGTAGCAAAAATCATAAGAGAAGAAAGGTCCACGTTGGGAAGTAGTACGCCCGTTTAATAATTAGATTTTATTATATATTAATATTTAGTAATAAAATAATAATTGGGTCGGACCGTGCAAAATTACATCATAAACCGTTTTGACGTGATTTGATTGGATTATGGGCTGAAAATGCGGGTTTATTTGTGCTTTTAATATCATAATGATATAAAAATAAATAATAATAATAATAATAATAATAATAATAATACTTAATAATAATGATAATTACATCATAATATACAGATAATAATAATACTTAATAATAATAAGAGCAATTAGTAAAATAAATTAGACCAACATAATAATATTTAACAAAATGGTTATAAATGAATGGAGCTGAGCTGAACTGAACTGAACTGAACTGAATTGATTGGAGTTGAACTGAACTAAACCGAACTCAACTGATTAGAGCTGAACTGAACTGAATTAAACTGAACTGGTATTAAGCTGAAATGAACAGGCCCTTAGTTTAGTTCAGCTCCAATAAGTTCAGTTCAGTTCATTTCAGCTCCATTCATTATTTAACCATTTTGTTTATTATTATTATTATTATTGGTCTAATTTATTATACTCATTATTATTGTTATTATTATTAATTTATTATTATTATTATTATTATTAATTTATTATTATATATTTTTTGTTATCATATCTTTACTCATTATTCTTACTATTATTATGCCTGAGCATGGTTTGGATCGGTGCGCAGTTTAATCAAGTTTCATGTCAATCCGAGTATTCTAATTTGCAATTGTTGTTTTATTTTATCTATTAGATATTCACTATTACATCATACTAATAAGCTATAAAAAGCTACAAGATATTAAAAAATTACAAAGTTGCTAATAATATTAGAGACTGAAGTACTATTTAAAGTACAACATCGTCGTTACATTGAATATTAAAGATACTTTGGCGGTTTGTGGTGGGGTTTGATTTATAAATATTGTAGACCATCCACCACAAATCATGGTTTGGTTAGAAGCATACACCAACCCGTGTTTTAAGCTAATTATTATTATGATTACTAATTATTATTATAATGTTAATATTAATTTACTTCTTAGGGCCTGTTCATTTCAGTTTAATTTCAGTTCAGTTCAGTTCAGTTCAGTTCAGCTCCAATAAGTTCAGTTCAATTCAGTTCAGCTCCATTCTTTTATAACCATTTTGTTAAATATTATTATGTTAGTCTAATTTATTTTACTAATTGCTCTTATTATATTATTATTATTATTATTATTATTATTTATTTTTATATTATTATTATTAAGTGTTATTATTATTATCTGTATATTATTTTGTTTATAATAGCTTTATTCATTATTATTACTATTATCATTAGGGAGGAACCTGGTTTAGGTTAAAAGCACAAATAAACCCGCGTTTTTAGCTCAGTTCAGTTCAGCTCAGCTCTAATAAGTTCAGTTTAGTTCAGCTCCAATCAGTTTAGTTCAATTCAACTCCAATAAGTTCAGTTCAATTCAGATAGAATTAGACGAAGAGAACAGACCCTAAACACATAAAGGTTAAACATTAAACATGAAACTCTGTATATGATCCTAATAAAATTTGACATCATTACACCTTAAATTTAGGGAGTGGTACAGGTAGCGTACATGCACATCAACTATATTTTCTCCATGGTTGAAAGAGTGGAACATACTTAAAGAGTGTTATATGCTTATAGCTAGGTAAGTAAGGCTTGTCCTAGTAAAAGTTTGGAATCATGATTTCAAGGTCATCAAAACAAATCCAACTTAAGGCATTTCGTGGTGGAGATTTGACAAATTTCCCCTTACTTTCCCTCCTATTGCCAAATGTCTAGCCCGTACAAACTAGACCAAGAAAGTTTCCACTTTCCCAAAATACGAGCATTTTCTAAAATCCTAAATTCTTTAGAAGCAAAAGAATGTACAATTTTTGTTTTCATTCAAGCAATTATTAACTTGCATTTAATGCAAGCGATTTTTGTGAAGACATATAAAATTTTGCATATAAATACTCCCTCCGTCCCCCAAAGGATTTCCCATTTTTCCATTTATGTTTGTCCCAATTACATTTTCCATTTCCTTATTTGGATATGGCCCACCTACTATAATATTATTTTTCTTACAAAAAGTACTTGACCCCGCACTCTCTCTCATAATAAACAATTCTAAAAAATACCCACTACCTTACTTTTCCATTTTAAAATGAAAACTAGGCCCCACATCAACATCACTCCTTAAACTTTGTGCCCAAAGGAAATGGGAAATCCTTTGGGGGACGGAGGGAGTATAATAGTTACAAGAAGCGAGAAGAGGAAGAACCCATAGTTTGTTTAGGGTGTTTTTTTCAAAAATAAATCTGTAAAACATTTAATTTATAGAGAGGAATTTATGCGTAGAAATTAGACATAAAAAATAGGGAATCATAATGTTGATTTTTTGTACTATCTTTTTTTTTGACAAGATTACAAGCAAGACGCGAAAAGGGGACCAACACACCTAAACTGCAAGGGCGTAGGCTTCCCGACCCATGACGCTAACATGACTCTGACAAGCAAAACTACGAAAACTGACACATGACTCATACACAAACTTCTTTCGGACATGGTAGGGGACGTCTGATGAGGGAGGAGCACCATTTTTCCTCTTCATACCTGCATGGTGCCACACTCCATGAAGTTTCCTTCTGCTGATCCTGGGGTTGTTTCGAGTAGACAAACCTGCAAGACAATCTCGAAAAACAGGTGGAGGAAAAGCAGTTGTTGTAATTGTTGGTGGGGGAAAAGCAGTTGTTGCAATTGTCGAAGTCCTTTCTTGCTCCATGCATGGCTTAACTCCAGCTATTGCCAAATCTGCACTCTCACTAATTTCACTCTCGCTTTCCTTCATAACTACCTCCTGCAAAGCTAATGGAGACTGCACAACTTGCACCTCTTGTACCGCATAACCAGCACAAACCTTCTCCACGTCCATAGGAGCCTCTGTTTCTTTTGAGCAAACAACTTCGGAGACCGCTGCTTCCCTCAATGGAACAATATTGTGGGGGGCCTCCCTCAAGATGTAGGTTTTTAAGTGAAGGTACGAACCTTCAAGACAGACATTGAATGGGGTTGATAAAACTGTAACTCCTTTCCATTGTGTAACCGAACAACATCCTCCTGGGATAGCCGTAGGCTCATTGACAGCCTACGTTTGTTGACGAAGGAGATCTTGGCACCGGAACGCTTCTTCACAGCAGGACGATCACGAAGTCCTTCCTTCACATTTCCCTCTGACATAAGGTCACGAGCCGCTACAAATTGTTTGTGCACCGGATGACTACCCCCAACATTTGTTTCACTTTCAACCTGGTCTCCACCAACTAGCTTAACGGAGCTTGACTCCTGAACGGCCACTGGAAAGTCCTGAGTCCCTAAAGGCTCAGGTGTAAGGACGACATCAACGGGCATCGGTGGGGCTGGAGACATCCCTTTTTCCAAGCTCTCAATCTTATTAACTATCTCCTGATTGTTTGGTTCCAACTCTCGCGCCTTTTTAAAGGTTGAATAAGCCTCCTCACAGCGCCCTAACTTCACTAAAGCGACACCGTTTCTAAAAACAGCCTTAACATTCTTGCAATCAACCCCAACACCAACAAACAAAAAGCAATTGCTTTCTTCAATTTATTTAATTTGATTGCGCAGATAGCAAGATTCAAATGAAGAGAGATAAGTAGCTCTCGAAACAGAGGATCATCATCACACTTATTAATATTTCCACAAACAGCAGGAAGAACAAAACATAAACTTTTAATAGCCGTACTATACTTCGCAAAGGCATTAGGAAAATCCTTCTGCCTATAAAGGGTGTTCCCTACATCCTTAAGCGAAATCACATAAGGTATAACCTCCTCCGGGCCATCAAGTGTGTGAAACAACTTCCCTAAATCTTCATCATCATCATGTAATTTATCCAAATGATGAAACACCAAAGAAGCAAGACTAGATTTCCCCTCCATAGTAGTACAGATAACCAGAAAATTAAGCAGGAACTATTGCGAAATTAAAGCAAAAACAGAAAGAAAACAGATCATAAACGAACATTCACCAGAACTGGAATAGAGCACCGGTAACGAAGTTCCACCAGAGTAAAAGCAGAACTAACATCAGACTGTCGCACAAACTATACTTTCCAGATCTAATTAGGAAATGCAGATGTAAACAAGAGGAAAGGGAGCTCGCCGGCCACCGGAAACTGATACTGTGGCTAGCGTGGTCGTCGGCGAGCTGCCCAAGCGAAGAAGGGGCTTGGTTGAGGAAAACCGTGGGCTGTGGGTTTCATAGAGAGAGAACCGCTTACTTTTTTTCCACAATCTTGTATTGCTCATTATTTTTTGTACTATCATTCTCCTCTTTCCTTATAGAAAAGTTGTGAAATTAGAGTATCCTTCATTTTTTTATAAAGGTAAGAAGAAAAGGAGAGATAGTTAGGAAACCCTCCGCTCGAGGGGAATTCCTAACATATCGTTACAAAGTATTTTTGACAGATTTGAACCATGCCAGTCCGTTATACAAAAGGAGTCTAAAACTAAATGACCTGCATTAGCAATCCAGTCTGCTGCTTGATTTGCTTGCCTGAACACATGTGCTATATGAAACTCTTGGAATGCTCTGAGGTTGATTTTTGTGTCTTCAATAATGGTATCAATCTGCCACGGAGTAGACCAAACGCCCTTCATTGCGTTTATGACCAGCAAATTGTCGCCTTCAATTAGAATAGAAGAGTGTGGGAGCGTTAGGGCTTTAAGAACACCCATATGAAGCGCGGTAGCTTCAGCTAAAAGGACTGACGTGTTGCCTAAGTTGTGTGCTTCTGCTGCTAGGATCGTACCCTCGTGATTTCGGATGATAAATCCTCCTGCTGCGTTGTTTTCCTTGACTGAGCCATCAAAATTGAGCTTGATGACGCCTAATGGAGGGGGGGACCAGTTGACAAAGATGGAGTGAGGAGACGCCTTTTGAGGAACTTAGGGGAGGAGGGAATCCATATGGGAAGGGGACAAAGCGAATTCGTCGTAATGGAGACTCATCTTCCATTCGTGGGATTGTAATCTTGCACATTAGGGTATCCTTCATACTAATACACATTTACAATTCCAAGTGTGGGCCGAATCATCCAAGTGGGCGGGTTGAATCAAACGTCAAAAAGCATTGACTAATACACATTACAATTCCATTGTGGGCTATTCTAGAATTGAGCGGGGCCGATACTGGGCCTAGCACAAAGCCAAGATAACCAGGTGAGCCTGGGTTGGATTGAACTAATGAGGTAATGCCCACCTCTAACAATAATAAAAATGCACTCTTCCTTTTAATTGTTGTATATGGTGGCAAAAAAAATTAACTACTCCATTAATTTGTTATTAGTTGTTTTACTTTGATTTTCGATACAATTTGAATAAATAATTTTGATCTAACTTTTTTACTAAAATACGATCATTTGCTACTTTTTTTATGGTTAGACTTTTTATTTTTGTACATTTTTTTGTATAATGTGGCCTATATATCTTCCATCTGCAATCTTAAGTGTATCTTTCTAGGTGCTTATCATGGACTGTAGTTTTTGTTCTTGTAGTATATAGTCTTTTTTTAATTAATTTTTTTCGTGCGATACTTAACAGAGATACGAGAAGTGGAGTTCTCTTGAAATGTATAAGAGGAGGGAATGAAGAAATTGTTAAAACAATGTTTGATAAACTTAAGGTGTGAGAAATAAGTACAAAAAAACAAGGAGTAAGGATGTTGGTGCCCTGATAATGGTCAAGGGTGATTTTTTATACTATTTATTTTCTCGGTTGATAGGTGGTGTGGCCCGTGTGTGTTGGAGTAAACTATCTATCTATACAGATCATAGTAATCCTTGAAGGTTTAAACTTAAACATTAAGCTTTTAACTTAAATTTCATTGTGTAAGATTTTAAATTTAAAGCGTAGAGTGTTAAAATTTTAGAACTTTGAACTTTTAAGTTTAAAACTTACAGCGTTAACTTTTAGTTCTATATAGTCTATCAAAAACTCATGGGTAGACCGTCTAACACAAGTCTTTGTATAATATGAGAGAATCTTTATTCTTTGTCGTGTGTTCTGATTACTTTGATTAGGTTATTTTTGTTGATTTTAGATATTTTTAGTTGTTTCCGGTGAATATGTTATTTTTTGTTATTGTTGTTAAGAACAGTTGTTTTTTCCCCTCAATATCTTTTATTTTCTGCATATTTCATGTTGAAATAACATGTTTATTCAAAAAGTCAAAACCTTATGTATCCCCAATAATCTGGAAAGTTAAAGATTTTCAATCTAAAAGTCCCTTAGAAACTTTAGTCCTAAATATATGAGTCATAGAGGTTGTTGGAACACAAGGGAACACTCAAGAAGTGAGGTTGAATTGAGTGGCTAATTTAAAATGGAATTATTGCAAAAATAATCTTTATGGCACTATGCCAAGCACCGAGCCAAGACTGTTAAATATTGTTTTTCACTTTTAAACTCAATCAACAATCGTGACACAATTGAGCACCGGAAATAATAGATTGAACACACCGATTTATCGTTGCTCGATCCTAACTCTGAGATCTACGTCCACCCTACCTATTCTACTATTAAGATCCAACTCAAAATATCAATCGTTTGAAACAAACTAGTTTCCCCCATCACCAACCTAGTAGTGCTCCCCAACACTTAACTCTAAATGTTGCTAATCAAGTTGGAAACACACCCGAATCCAACTTGACACTCTCTATAAACGAATTAATAAAGAAAGATTTAAAGCCTCGTTACAATTGTTTCTTAGATAAGCTTATCCAAGGATCAATAAAAAAAACTTTTTAACTAACTGTAGCACTGTGTGCTATGCTCTGTGGTATTGTGGATCCATTTTCAGCTTTTGTAAAATCTCACAATATTTTTTCTTGCTTGAAAACGTGTGTTTGTGAGCAGTAGGCGTTTTCCTTTATAAAGAACAAAACCAAGCCTACTTCTCAAAAGATAAACTAATCTTTTAACAAGACTCATCTTATTCCTTAAAAAAGGAATAATATCTTATTAAAAGATAAGCTCTTATCTTTTAAAAACTGATTTCTCAAACCTTTCATTTATCTTTTAAAAACCGAAATCAGATTTTTATTTAAAGAAAATCGAATATCTTTTTGTTAAAATCCTTTATTGTGAGAACCAATTTTCTTACTTAAAGATAAAAGATTTCATCCTTTACCTTTATCTGACAAAACTGAATTTTCACAATAAAAGATTTTTCCAAAAAAAATATTATATTCTTTAATTTTTTTCAAAAACAAAACTGATCTTTTCTTCATGAAAATATTTTTTGACATTTTTCGAAATAAAAATATTAATTCCAAATACCCATCAAATATAAATTTAACATGACTCGTTATTTCTTAACACATAAGAATCATTCGTCACCTTAAATTCACCTTACGTCAATAGCACATAGTTATAATTAGTTAATTAATTACAACATATGAAATATATAACTAGTCCTAAGCATCTTCCTTCTGTTATTTGAGCTTCCATGAAGTCCATGCTATCGTTTTCACTTAGAAATTTGTTACACACATCAAAATGTTATAATACAACGTGTTTACCATCATTAAAATAATACGGACTTAGAGTCCCAACAAAGGTGTTCACTAACAAAATCATCACCCTGACGGTAAAAGGAAGAAAGAATTTGTTTCAGCAACAACTAAAAAGAAGAATGGTCGCAATTCCTCTTGTGGGATCAGAAAATCCAAACAAATTGGATAGTCGTCTTCACCCCTAAACTACGTGAAGCTCATATGGACAACTCTTCAACGCAGTCACTGTAGCAACCAATATAGTTCTCAGAATCTCCCAAGACATCACCCTGGCAACAACTTCTTTCAAATTAGGGCAAACCTCTCCTCTTATGCTTACACTATTGCCGTAAGAAACAACCTTATTCAAGCAAGAGACATGCAAATCAAGAACTTGATTATATAAAAAGATAAAATGGTGTGCTCATCAATGCTGTCAAAGGCATTTACCTTACGCATTCGATTATTAGCACACACTGGTCATAACGACATCAACAAGGTACTGCGCAACTTCGATTTTGTTATCATCAGTCATATTTTTAGTGAAGCGAATCAGGTTGCGAATCTTGTCTCCAACTTTGGTAATCATATCAACCAAAATAGTCGTTTGTTCGATGTCCAGTAAGAGCCATTATTTTTTAAGCGTATTACCTTTGATAGCATAAGGTACACGCTTAAGAGAAGGATAACCTAAAATTTTCCTTGTATCTTTATTTAAAAATAATCCAACTAAAAAGGAGGTGCCATATTAGTTCGACTATCATGCGCAACAAATTGCTTTATGTTTAGCATAATGTATACTCACAAATTATTAAAAAAGACAGTCTAATTTTAACTTAAAATTAGACTTACCTAACGCCACATTCTATTAACAAGCTATTTCATTTAAATCTATCCCAACACTATTTATTTCTCTTTAAAATATTGAGTTTGAGCCGTAGCCTAATTTTAATTTAAAAATAGGCGGTCTTTTACGAGACAACCTGATGTATACTACACTAATACAATTGTAAAAAATAAATTTGGTATAGGAATAGGATAAATGAATTGACTTCACTCTTCACTTCTCTAATTTCATATTTTTGGTTTAGGCACTTCTCTAATTAAAAAGTCCTTTCATCTTCAGCTTTATATTCGATATTTGTGTATAACAATAGGATTTTTTTTGGCAAAAACTACCTTTTATAATGGACATTATAGCTTTAACTACCTTTTATAATTTTATTTTAGTTTAACTACCTCATATAATTTAAAGTTATAGGTATCACTACCAAAACCAGTTTCAGGCCAATTTTTAGTGGTTTTCCGTCATCTTCTTCATTTCCCCCCAATTTTCCTTCGATTTTCTCATTCAATCCATCCTTAATTCATCAAATTGGGGGAAATTTTAGTGGTTTTCCGTCATCCCAAATGAATGATCTTGTTAGAATTCTCTTATAGTATAATTTTAAAATACCAACTAGTTATTGGCCCCAGCGATTCCCCGAGTCATGATATATTGTTTGACTTTCAAATTTTAATTGAAATAAACAAAGATATAAAATTATTTCATACTACATATAAAGTAATATGAATTCATTAGTTCAAAACTATAATATAAAACATCTAGATTTAATAAATTCTTTAAATTCTAAAATATAAGTAAAGTTAGAAGTTGATATATTTAGTGATTACGTTTTGTATAAAAAAATGTTTGTTAACTAAAAATATAATGTAATAATTCTAAATCTTCATTATTTACTTATCTATCTTACAAAGTTTTGTATGTTAAAAAATTCAGAGAATTTGAGATATAATTGAAAAAATATTTACTACTATTATGGGCTAAACAATATATCAAAAATATATACCTAAACAACATTTTATACCTTTTGGTTTGAATTTCTATTCTCCAAATTTCTAATTGGTGGGAAGACCGAGTAGTTAGATTTGAAATTTGTTTACAAATAAAATATGTTGCTTGGGGGTAGAATACTAACACTTCATATAAGAGGTAAAGGGTTAGAAATTTAGTAAAAAATAAAATCATTAATATTAGATATCATGTAAGACATAGAGACTTTAATTGCATTATTATAATCATTAGTTATTAAGTTGTAGTAATTAAAAGTGGGTTTTAAAACCATAAAAAGGTTTAGCATAGTGTAGTGTCATGACTTTTCAATCAGAAGATCATGAGTTCAAATCCTCTCGCCATCTATTTTAAAGTGATGGTAGAATTGTATGAGGCATAGTGGTGTCATCTCAATGTGCGACATGGGGATGACATGTGGCGGATAGCATTGTGAGCTTACTTTTTTAATATAATTTTCTATAATTTTTACTTAGTGATAATTCAAGATATAAACGAACGAAATTATGCATTGATAAACATGATAAAAGAATTGGGACAATTAAAAAGAAAAGGAGAAAGTATTATTGGAAAGTGGTTAAAATAAAACTCAATTACCTTATACTTGTATCATGAATAAACATACAAAAATTGTAGATGAACAACAAAAACTTTATTCCTTTTCTAAATAACCTGTGCATAAGAGCATGTAAAAACAAAGCAATTATAAAATCTTACGGACTATATTATTATAAGCATAGTTGTTAAAATCTCGATTCAAATCATAAAATCTATGATTTTACAATTCAATTATGGTCTTAAGATTCAATTCACGATTCTATGCATTTTTGTGTACTAGTGAAAACGTGATACATCTAAATCAAATTTATTCAAGCTATCAAAGCTATTAATAGACGTATATGGTCAATGTTGCCTATTTCATGGCTAAACGACTATTTTTTCAATTATTAGTCATACCAAACTTATGAAATGAACAATATCTAGATCATACATGTTCGTAGAATCTTAAGATTGAGATTCTATGATTCAATTTTACAATCCAATTATAAGACCATTGTTACTACCCTTTTAAGTTTAGAGCTCAAACATAAATAAAAGGCAAAGCCTAAGTCATTTGGAGTCTAACTAAACCTACATTGACCAAAGTCAAGGTCCAGCAAAGACAATTTATGTAATCCCCCGTAATTTTTTGAGTTTTATAAATATATTTACAGTATATTTATAATTATTGTATTTATTTCATTAAATTATTTAAGTGTTGACTATTTTAAAAGTCAAAAGATTGTTTAAATGTTTTAAATAATCGTTAATATTTATTCGGTTGAACTTTTAAGTATTAATTATTTTATTAAAGGTCTTGCGTTATGTTTAAATGTTGGGTTGAGGAGCCCAAAACGTTTACTTAAGCTTGTTTCTAGGTTTCTAGGCAAACCTATAAATATCCCCCAAACTCCAATTTTTGCACACTCTTAATTTCTCTCTCTTTGTCCTCTCCTCTCACTCGTCCGCCCTTCCTATCTCTCCCTCGTTTTGTGCGTCGGCCGGCCGGACCACCACCACCACTCCCTCACCTCACTTGTTCCTCCGGCCACCGCACACCACACTCACTCCCCCTCTTTCTCTTTGTCGTGCGTGCAGTCGCAACATCAGCCGCGCACCACACGCACCCCCCTTCTCACAACAACAACACATCCCAGCAGTCGCGCGTGTCTCCACGCGTCCATTTCTCTTCATTTTTCCGATTTTCGTGTTTTCTTCCGGTTAGTTCTTATTCCTTTTCCTATATTTATATTTAATTATAGTTTTAATGATAAATTTATGATTTTTATGATTTTAATAGGTTTTATAAATAAAGTTTGAAACTTTATTGTTTAAGGGAATTAAAAATCTGATTTTTATTATTATGAATTTAAGTTATAATTTCAGATTTAGTATTTTCATATTTAAAGATGATTTTAAATATAAAAGTAAGAGTTTTTAAGGTTTTTAAAGCCTATTTTGTTAAAACTATATTAAAGGTTTCTAAAGATTGAAATTTTAGTGTTTTAAAAGTATTTAAAACGAGATTTGAAGCGTTTTAAAGTAGTTTATATTGCTGTGAATTAATTTGAATATTAATTCATTGTTGTGTTATTATTTTGGTAGGCTGAGAATTTCCTTAAGTGACTTCTAGTGTTTAAAGTGGCATCTCACTTTGTCTACACAAGGTATATATATGTACATGTCCTTAACTCCTTATGTTTTAGACTAGTATCATGTTCTAAGGTTAGGATTATTTATAGTATCATTTATAGGGAACCCTTTTTATGGTTCATACGTGGCTATTGATTATGAAATTACGTGTTGTTGAGCATGTTAATTGCCTATGATGTTTTATTACATGATTGAATGAATGTTTGATTCAAGCATGTTTGGGAAGGGACGTCTATTTATAAATTCGCATGAGGGGTTTATACATATTTTTATAAATTTTGGTATTGTTTCCTTTTATTATTATTTTATTACTTCTCAAAGGCCGAGGACTTTGTGAGTAAGTTAGACTATTATTGTTATGATTATTTTACTACTTTGCAAAGACTGAGGGCTTTGTAGGGTATGTATATTTATTGTCTTTGGATATTCGATTGTTGATTCAAGTCAACAAATAAATCGAGGATTAATTCTTGGTCAATTGGAATTGTTTGATCACGTTATTTAATCCTAAGATAAAAGAGGAATATTTGTTGGCTTCATGTTATGCCTTGGTTGTCTTGTTAGAGTCCAACATTGAATAACGTATTAACACTTAAAGTGAAAAGAGAATAACAATAGCTTTAGACTAATGCACGTCTGAATTTTTGGACTAGTATGAGTTGGAGTACATGGTGGTAGCCCAGGGCTTTTCTTGGGGCCGGATTGATCACCGTGCCCTATTTTATTTTAAAAGGTTCTTCGATACCGTTGGCTCAGGGGATTACGGAGTCGCGCCCGTAATACGTCCTATGTATTGAATACTAGGTTTGGTTGGACAACTCGATCCATTGACTATTCAATTTACTAAATGAATCATCATGATGTATGTTTTGTGAAGTTGAGTCTTGTTTTATAAGATGTTTTATTGCTTAGTAGTATCATGCTAGGTTTTTGTGTTTGGTATTGTCACGTATGTACTCAGCTTTGCTTATTACGTGCTTTTCAGTGTGTCGATCATGGTTGTGCCTATTGATCCTGTGATGACCCTTAATTGGCGAGCAGTCTTCAATTGAGTATTTGCCTACAAGATGATGCATCGCACATACTCATTTGGGAATTGGGAGATATTGATGAGAGATAGTTTTCTCAATTGTGTTGCTTCGCATATTTATATTACTTTCATTAAGTTACTTTATGGATTATTTATTTTAAGTTCTTTAAGTTGGTTTTAAAGTACGTTTGAAGTTTGGACAATCAGTTATTATGGTTTAAGTATTTATTACAGTTTTATTAATGTTTTTCGCTGTAAAATTCTGAGTAAGCCGATACGTCACACGCGCGATAATACCTTGATAATTCTCTATTTTGTTGGGAAAATATATGTTTTATAAAGAGAGAATTGTCGGTGTGTTATAATTAAAGACGCCCAACTCAGGAGATGAGACTCTGAAAGAAAAAGTCTAGTGAGTTCTTGAAGCATCGAGGAACATATGGGTGCGTACTTATCTAAGGGGTTTCAATTTATTTGGGAAGTTATCCACCAGGCGGCATTACTCTTCTTTTCATTCCAAATTCAAGAATAGTTTAACTAAAGACAAGGAAAATTATATTTTTCAAGAAAATGTCCTCCAACCTTGGCTATAAATAAAGGGCTTCACTAGACAGAAAATACATCATCAAACACAACACAATAAATACATTATCAGTAGATCTTAGCCTAGTTCAGTATAGTTTTAGGTAGTTACTTGCCAAGAACTCTTCATGTTCTAAGCCCCCTTCTATTACTTTTTCATTGAGTGTGGGAAAGATGACGGTATACATGTCTTTCGTCCTCAATTAACTTTGTTGTTACTTTCCTTTTTCTTTAAAAGTTTGTGTAAGAGTGGAATTGATGCATACATCAACGAAACAACCATTTTCACTACTATGTTAATTGCTACTTGTCTCTTCTATTTTATGCATTTATATTGCATGCTATTTTAGCTATTGGTAGTTAGTGTCTATTGAGTTAGCGAGAATCCCTCAATTCTAAGGGCCAGTGACCTTTAGAGGAGTGAATCATATCCCTGGTGTTTTGCACCACTTTACGACATGACATCTTTACTTGTTTACAATTTTTATATATGATTCAAAGTAGAATATCGATTTAATTACTTGATTATAATACATGTGATAATATGAGTAAGAGTTCGAGCATTGGCTCATTGCAGAAATATGATTGTAACACATGCATGACATGATCTTTATAGCTATTAACTAGTAGTATCTAAATAAAATATGAATTTTCCATAAGCATAATGAGCGTGACCTAGAATTGTTATATAACAATATTTAAAATAACAATAAAGTTATATAGAATTCAAAGTACGTATACATTTGGGAATTTGGATAATGGTACATTAGAGTTTGATTTGAACAAATTTTGTAAGAATATAATAGTATATGCATGGATTATATAATAATTCAGAATATTATCGAGTTATTTTTTTACCATTTCAGAGTGTTCAAAATACATAATAAAATAGAAGCCATTTATTATACTTCCTCCGTATCAAAAAGATTACAACAAAGATTATTTTGCACGCATTTTAGGGGAAGAGATTTAATGCTATAAATGAGCAAATTAGTTAAAATAATTTCAAGGATTAGTAACCTGCTATAATCTCATTTTTGGTAGTATTAAAATTATTTTGCCTAAATTGCTCGTTTACACCATTAAATCTCTTCCTTAAAATGCGTGCAAAATGACTTGTTGCAATCTTTTTGATACGGAGGAAGTATATTTATACGACATACTCCGTCCCTTTGTTTGAAAACAATTGTTTTACTTCACCAACGAGATTTCTAGTTAGTATCAAAAAAAAAAACGAGATTTCTAGTTAAGTAAGAGCTTGTTCCGCATGTTTCACGTTTTGAACGTTGAGGAGGTACAATTCCCTAACGAGACATCAAAAACTCTCAATGGATCTTTTGCGTGCCGCACATACTTCTTCCATGCGTCTTTCTCGTGGCATGGACACTATTCACATATCTTTTTTCATGATTGAAATGTCATGATCTCTTAATTGAAATGTCATGATCTTATCACTAAGCCATGATTTAAGATTGTTACAACAATAACAACCCAAAATTACAAATCCTTTTAATGTTATTTCATATTATTAAATTACTCAGAGCATTGCATGGGCTCAACAACTAGTTATGTATTGTTAAAATTATAAATTATTGAGATTTTAAATCTATACATTGTTATGAATCAAATAAGGTCACATGTGATTGTTTTTCTTCTCTATTTGTAGTAATTATACTCAAAATTTTATAAAATTGAATATGACAAAAAGTAAATAAAATCATTATTAAGAATCTCAGAATTTCATAGCATGAGCATTTCAATCACTCACCCAACTCTGATCGTCTTAAGCAAAGAAAAAAACAAAGGCAATTAGGAGAACAAAGTACAAGTTGCATATCATTAATTAATAATATAATCTTGAGAATAAATCATAATTCAAGATCTTACGAAATCTAACTTACATTCCTTTGAAAGTGGAGCAACTTGTACCCATGCGAAGAAGCGACGATGTAACTCCAAGCTTATTAGACTCAAGGTCAAATTCCACCAAATTATCCTCCATTTGTTTCCCACCTATTACTATTGAAGTCATTGGTTCAAGACCTCCATCTACAAATCCTAAACACACCACATTCTTTGAAACCATTACCATTGAATTCGCCCCGTATATCCTCCACCTTGCATTCTTGTTATGCAACAATGGGCTCCTACCATCTAATATCATATCGATAATCGGCACTATTAGCCCCATTTTAGCATTATTAACTACAGTTTTCGCGCTGAAACAAGCTCCAAAAGGAGCCACGGGAGCAACTCTAGCCATCTTCATTGCACTCGCCTTGGTTACGAACACATCGATGAGAGCCTTATATATGTGACTATGTAGTACAGTGTACGGATCTAATGTACTAATCTTACAACCACCAAGGGACAACAACGAAGAATTAAAGCGTACTGGAGTTTTGTCGACTTTAATAGATCTTACTTTAATGAAATATTCTATTGAAGGTTCTCCGCTCGCACTAATTGGTGCAGTAGTGGTAGGGTTAACTAGAATTGGGGTAGTGATAAGGGACCTAGACAAATAATTAGGACTATCCCCAAAATAAATAACCCCATTATAACCCGACGATGAAAGGGAAGAATTGGTAGGCAAACAAAGAGAAAATTTACGTGGAATTTTTAAAGTTGATGAGATTTGGGAATGTAAGGAATTTGGTACACTAGCAAGGGTTACGACCCCTTTAGTATAACGTGATAAGCCTTTCAAAGGGCCTTTATCGGCACAACTAAAAGGGAAACGAGGTAAATTACTTTTTGAGAGTTGTGGTAACGAGTTTTGTTTAGTTTGGTTGTACCTATACAAAGTTATCGTGTCTTCGTCGAGGCCTGCACCGTAGAGGCCGTTGCTCCATCGGGTGTAGGTATAAGCGCCACACGTATCACCACCACAAAACGTTCTTTGTCCTCCGTAGAGCTCACATTTGCGCGAGCCACAACGAACACTAGACGAGGTGGAGGAGGAAGTGGTGGAGTAGCCATAGAGGTCGCAAGCAAACCATGACCATTGGTTACTAAGATCAATGACTAAAAAGACTCGAGTTGAAGGGGAGGTTCCAACTTGGAATGTGGTAAAATATTGGGAGTTTTTGGTGTCCTTGAAAATTGGAAGAACATAGGTTGCATTAGAGACATGAAGGAAGAGAGAAAAGATGATAAGGAGAAGAGTGAGTGTTGTAGCCATTATTTGTAAGGAAGTTGATGGCTTAGGTTTTGAGATGAATTTAGTAGCTACATCTAGTGAATGCACTATATATTTATATTACTATGGAGATTGTTATAAGTCATATTTTATGTGTTTTTGGCAATGACTTTGGAGAATTATAAGTCAATGTTTTATGTTCTTTGGCAATGACTTTATGAAGTATGAGTCATATTTTTATTTGGAGGGAACGTGCCAAGCATGAAGCATCCCCTTGGAATGGAGATCTACTCTTTTTTACACAAAACATTTAACTAATTTGGTGGATCTATGAGTACTCTCTAAGAAAGAATAACACTAGACATTAAAGGGAGTTTTTCCTTCGTCTTTTAAATATATTTTTTATTTGATATTTATGGTCTTTGAAATGCATATTAAACTAAATAATTAATGACTATGTATGCATTAGTAAAAATTATGAAAATATCTATATCTATATATATATATATATATATATATATATATATATATATATATATATATATATATCGCCACGTGTCACTCTCTCTTGTTTTCAATAATATTTATCAACGTTATTCTCATTAAAAAGTGCAAATCATCTATCCGAAACTTCGAACTTGCGACCTCGAGTATGGAAGATAAAGCTCTAACCATTGTGTCACTACATTGTTATTGCTCCTTTTATCAATACTAATGATGATATTATATGGTTTCAATGAAAAACAATAATTAAGTTATAACATTTTAATTGCATTTTTAAATTAAACTACTAATTTATAACTTTTTAATAACATCTTTCTACACACCAATTTTAATTGTTTTAAAATACTTAAGTATAAGGCACTCTAAATACTAGTTGCTATTTAAAAATACGTACACTTTAAAAGAAACCTAACAAATTCCGCATGAATATATTTTCTTTATGTATCGGAATTTGATGAGAGTATACTATACTATTGAAGTTTTAAAATTTTGACCCATAATAACCGATGAAAATTCAATTTTAGGAAAGCTATAAATTTAGTGCGCTGAACCTCGATTGACGTAAGTTTAGTACTTTGGTGATTTCATATTCCTATTACTTTAATGACCCCATGTACGATAACATCCAACTCCGGCAGTCCGAGAGCCGGTGTCCGGTGATGTTAAATTTCGATTAGGATCACATACATATTTGATATTTCATGTTTAAGAATTATATACTACTAATTGTATAAGTTATCAACTCTATGTATAAGGGAAGAGGAGGGGTGAACACCAAAAAAGAAAAAAAAAGGGAAAAAATATATTCTAATCGCTTTCCTATTTCGATAATTAATTGTTTTAGGAATTAAATTTTTAATTGTTCTCGCATGCATCGCATGCATTTGACGCTAGTAACAGATAAAGCAAAGTAAATCACGATGGATAAACCTAATAAATTCATTGCTCTACAATATTCTTTCCCCAATTATAAAACGACCTTTTTCCCAAATGACCATAGTAAACACCAAAATCAAAGTTTTGTTACTTGAATGGTAAGATTGTTGAGGAGATGAATTCATTAGAGATATTTATTATTTTATTACTTTATTTTACTATGTCATAATGGTTCAACATATTAATAATTTGTTCTCTTCGGATGAAATGAATTGAGTTGAATTGAAAGTCTAAAATTAAATTAAATTGAACTGAAACTAAATCGGGGAGAATAGGTGATAAGGGCCTGTTTTCTTCATCTTAATTTCAGTTCATTTCAGCTCTAATAAGTTCAGTTCAGTTCAGCTCCAATAAGTTCAATTCATCTCTAATAAGTTTAGGGCCTGTTTAGATTTACTGAAAACAACTGAACTAAACTGAACTGAACTAAACTGAACTGAACTAAACTGATTGGAGCTGAATTGAACTGAACTGAATTGAACTGAATTAAACTGAATTGAACTGAACTGAACTGAATTGAATTGAATTGAATTGAATTAAATTGAATTTAATAAATATATAAATAATATTTAAATAATAATAATATGAATATTAAATAATAATTATAATGATAAGTAATAATAAATAATTATTAATGAATAATAATAATTTTATTTTGGATATTTTTATATGATAATTATAAATAAATAAAATTAATAATCATAAATTAATTATAATAATAATTAATAACAATTATTGTACAGTCTTTGTATTAATATATTAATACCAGATGATGATTATATAATAACAATAATATCTAAGAATTAAATTAATATTACTATTTAGCACTCTACGAGTAGATTAGTTGAGTGACTAGACTGAGACTCTCTTTGATATCAATCACTAAACTAAAGAAAGTAGCAAAAATCATAAGAGAAGAAAGGTCCACGTTGGGAAGTAGTACGCCCGTTTAATAATTAGATTTTATTATATATTAATATTTAGTAATAAAATAATAATTGGGTCGGACCGTGCAAAATTACATCATAAACCGTTTTGACGTGATTTGATTGGATTATGGGCTGAAAATGCGGGTTTATTTGTGCTTTTAATATCATAATGATATAAAAATAAATAATAATAATACATATAATAATAATAATAATAATAATAATAATAATACTTAATAATAATGATAATTACATCATAATATACAGATAATAATAATACTTAATAATAATAAGAGCAATTAGTAAAATAAATTAGACCAACATAATAATATTTAACAAAATGGTTATAAATGAATGGAGCTGAGCTGAACTGAACTGAACTGAACTGAATTGATTGGAGTTGAACTGAACTAAACCGAACTGAACTGATTAGAGCTGAACTGAACTGAATTAAACTGAACTGGTATTAAGCTGAAATGAACAGGCCCTTAGTTTAGTTCAGCTCCAATAAGTTCAGTTCAGTTCAGTTCATTTCAGCTCCATTCATTATTTAACCATTTTGTTTATTATTATTATTATTATTGGTCTAATTTATTATACTCATTATTATTGTTATTATTATTAATTTATTATTATTATTATTATTATTAATTTATTATTATATATTTTTTGTTATCATATCTTTACTCATTATTCTTACTATTATTATGCCTGAGCATGGTTTGGATCGGTGCGCAGTTTAATCAAGTTTCATGTCAATCCGAGTATTCTAATTTGCAATTGTTGTTTTATTTTATCTATTAGATATTCACTATTACATCATACTAATAAGCTATAAAAAGCTACAAGATATTAAAAAATTACAAAGTTGCTAATAATATTAGAGACTGAAGTACTATTTAAAGTACAACATCGTCGTTACATTGAATATTAAAGATACTTTGGCGGTTTGTGGTGGGGTTTGATTTATAAATATTGTAGACCCATCCACCACAAATCATGGTTTGGTTAGAAGCATACATCAACCCGTGTTTTAAGCTAATTATTATTATGATTACTAATTATTATTATAATGGTAATATTAATTTACTTCTTAGGGCCTGTTCATTTCAGTTTAATTTCAGTTCAGTTCAATTCAACTCTATCAGTTCAGTTCAGTTCAGTTCAGCTCCAATAAGTTCAGTTCAATTCAGTTCAGCTCCATTCTTTTATAACCATTTTGTTAAATATTATTATGTTAGTCTAATTTATTTTACTAATTGCTCTTATTATATTATTATTATTATTATTATTATTATTTATTTTTATATTATTATTATTAAGTGTTATTATTATTATCTGTATATTATTTTGTTTATAATAGCTTTATTCATTATTATTACTATTATCATTAGGGAGGAACCTGGTTTAGGTTAAAAGCACAAATAAACCCGCGTTTTTAGCTCAGTTCAGTTCAGCTCAGCTCTAATAAGTTCAGTTTAGTTCAGCTCCAATCAGTTTAGTTCAATTCAACTCCAATAAGTTCAGTTCAATTCAGATAGAATTAGACGAAGAGAACAGACCCTAAACACATAAAGGTTAAACATTAAACATGAAACTCTGTATGTGATCCTAATAAAATTTGACATCATTACACCTTAAATTTAGGGAGTGGTACAGGTAGCGTACATGCACATCAACTATATTTTCTCCATGGTTGAAAGAGTGGAACATACTTAAAGAGTGTTATATGCTTATAGCTAATTAAGTAAGGCTTGACCTAGTAAAAGTTTGGAATAATGATTTCAAGGTCATCAAAACAAATCCAACTTAAGGCATTTCGTGGTGGAGATTTGACAAATTTCCCCCTTACTTTCCCTCCTATTGCCAAATGTCTAGCCCGTACAAACTAGACCAAGAAAGTTTCCACTTTCCCAAAATACGAGCATTTTCTAAAATCCTAAATTCTTTAGAAGCAAAAGAATGTACAATTTTTGTTTTCATTCAAGCAATTATTAACTTGCATTTAATGCAAGCGATTTTTGTGAAGACATATAAAATTTTGCATATAAATACTCCCTCCGTCCCCCAAAGGATTTCCCATTTTTCCATTTATGTTTGTCCCAATTACATTTTCCATTTCCTTATTTGGATATGGTCCACCTACTATAATATTATTTTTCTTACAAAAAGTACTTGACCCCACACTCTCTCTCATAATAAACAATTCTAAAAAATACCCACTACCTTACTTTTCCATTTTAAAATGAAAACTAGGCCCCACATCAACATCACTCCTTAAACTTTGTGCCCAAAGGAAATGGGAAATCCTTTGGGGGACGGAGGGAGTATAATAGTTACAAGAAGCGAGAAGAGGAAGAACCCATAGTTTGTTTAGGGTGTTTTTTTCAAAAATAAATCTGTAAAAAATTTAATTTATAGAGAGGAATTTATGCTTAGAAATTAGACATAAAAAATAGGGAATCATAATGTTGATTTTTTGTACTATCTTTTTTTTTGACAAGATTACAAGCAAGACGCGAAAAGGGGACCAACACACCTAAACTGCAAGGGCGTAGGCTTCCCGACCCATGACGCTAACATGACTCTGACAAGCAAAACTACGAAAACTGACACATGACTCATACACAAACTTCTTTCGGACATGGTAGGGGACGTCTGATGAGGGAGGAGCACCATTTTTCCTCTTCATACCTGCATGGTGCCACACTCCATGAAGTTTCCTTCTGCTGATCCTGGGGTTGTTTCGAGTAGACAAACCTGCAAGACAATCTCGAAAAACAGGTGGAGGAAAAGCAGTTGTTGTAATTGTTGGTGGGGGAAAAGCAGTTGTTGCAATTGTCGAAGTCCTTTCTTGCTCCATGCATGGCTTAACTCCAGCTATTGCCAAATCTGCACTCTCACTAATTTCACTCTCGCTTTCCTTCATAACTACCTCCTGCAAAGCTAATGGAGACTGCACAACTTGCACCTCTTGTACCGCATAACCAGCACAAACCTTCTCCACGTCCATAGGAGCCTCTGTTTCTTTTGAGCAAACAACTTCGGAGACCGCTGATTCCCTCAATGGAACAATATTGTGGGGGGCCTCCCTCAAGATGTAGGTTTTTTGAGTGAAGGTACGAACCTTCAAGAGAGACATTGAATGGGGTTGATAAAACTGTAACTCCTTTCCATTGTGTAACCGAACAACATCCTCCTGGGATAGCCGTAGGCTCATTGACAGCCTACGTTTGTTGACGAAGGAGATCTTGGCACCGGAACGCTTCTTCACAGCAGGACGATCACGAAGTCCTTCCTTCACATTTCCCTCTGACATAAGGTCACGAGCCGCTACAAATTGTTTGTGCACCGGATGACTACCCCCAACATTTGTTTCACTTTCAACCTGGTCTCCACCAACTAGCTTAACGGAGCTTGACTCCTGAACGGCCACTGGAAAGTCCTGAGTCCCTAAAGGATCAGGTGTAAGGACGACATCAACGGGCATCGGTGGGGCTGGAGACATCCCTTTTTCCAAGCTCTCAATCTTATTAACTATCTCCTGATTGTTTGGTTCCAACTCTCGCGCCTTTTTAAAGGTTGAATAAGCCTCCTCACAGCGCCCTAACTTCACTAAAGCGACACCGTTTCTAAAAACAGCCTTAACATTCTTGCAATCAACCCCCAACACCAACAAACAAAAAGCAATTGCTTTCTTCAATTTATTTAATTTGATTGCGCAGATAGCAAGATTCAAATGAAGAGAGATAAGTAGCTCTCGAAACAGAGGATTAGCATCACACTTATTAATATTTCCACAAACAGCAGGAAGAACAAAACATAAACTTTTAATAGCCGTACTATACTTCGCAAAGGCATTAGGAAAATCCTTCTGCCTATAAAGGGTGTTCCCTACATCCTTAAGCGAAATCACATAAGGTATAACCTCCTCCGGGCCATCAAGTGTGTGAAACAACTTCCCTAAATCTTCATCATCATCATGTAATTTATCCAAATGACGAAACACCAAAGAAGCAAGACTAGATTTCCCCTCCATAGTAGTACAGATAACCAGAAAATTAAGCAGGAACTATTGCGAAATTAAAGCAAAAACAGAAAGAAAACAGATCATAAACGAACATTCACCAGAACTGGAATAGAGCACCGGTAACGAAGTTGCACCAGAGTAAAAGCAAAACTAACATCAGACTGTCGCACAAACTATACTTTCCAGATCTAATTAGGAAATGCAGATGTAAACAAGAGGAAAGGGAGCTCGCCGGCCACCGAAAACTGATACTGTGGCTAGCGTGGTCGTCGGCGAGCTGCCCAAGCGAAGAAGGGGCTTGGTTGAGGAAAACCGTGGGCTGTGGGTTTCATAGAGAGACAACCGCTTACTTTTTTTGCACAATCTTATATTGCTCATTATTTTTTGTACTATCATTCTCCTCTTTCCTTATAGAAAAGTTGTGAAATTAGAGTATCCTTCATTTTTTTTTATAAAGGTAAGAAGAAAAGGAGAGATAGTTAGGAAACCCTCCGCTCGAGGGGAATTCCTAACATATCGTTACAAAGTATTTTTGACAAATTTGAACCATGCCAGTCCGTTAAACAAAAGGAGTCTAAAACTAAATGACCTGCATTAGCAATCCAGTCTGCTGTTTGATTTGCTTCCCTGAACACATGTGCTATATGAAACTATTGGAATGCTCTGAGGTTGATTTTTGTGTCTTCAATAATGGTATCAATCTGCCACGGAGTAGACCAAACGCCCTTCATTGCGTTTATGACCAGCAAATTGTCGCCTTGAATTAGAATAGAAGAGTGTGGGAGCGTTAGGGCTTTAAGAACACCCATATGAAGCGCGGTAGCTTCAGCTAAAAGGACTGACGTGTTGCCTAAGTTGTGTGCTTCAGCTGCTAGGATCGTACCCTCGTGATTTCGGATGATAAATCCTCCTGCTGCATTGTTTTGCTTGACTGAGCCATCAAAATTGAGCTTGATGACGCCTAATGGAGGGGGGACCAGTTGACAAAGATGGAGTGAGGAGACGCCTTTTGAGGAACTTGGGGGAGGAGGGAATCCATATGGGAATGGGACAAAGAGAATTCGTCGTAATGGAGACTCATCTTCCATTCGTGGGATTGTAATCTTGCACATTAGGGTATCCTTCATACTAATACACATTTACAATTCCAAGTGTGGGCCGAATCATCCAAGTGGGCGGGCTGAATCAAAAGTCAAAAAAGCATTGACTAATACACATTACAATTCCATTGTGGGCTATTCTAGAATTGAGCGGGGCCGATACTGGGCCTAGCACAAAGCCAAGATAACCAGGTGAGCCTGGGTTGGATTGAACTAATGAGGTAATGCCCACCTCTAACAATAATAAAAATGTACTCTTCCTTTTAATTGTTGTATATGGTGGCAAAAAAAATTAACTACTCCATTAATTTGTTATTAGTTATTTTACTTTGATTTTCGATACAATTTGAATAAATAATTTTGATCTAACTTTTTTACTAAAATACGATCATTTGCTACTTTTTTTATGGTTAGACTTTTTATTTTTGTACATTTTTTTGTATAATGTGGCCTATATATCTTCCATGTGCAATCTTAAGTGTATCTTTCTAGGTGCTTATCATGGACTGTAGTTTTTGTTCTTGTAGTATATAGTCTTTTTTTAATTAATTTTTTTTCGTGCGATACTTAACAGAGATACGAGAAGTGGAGTTCTCTTGAAATGTATAAGAGGAGGGAATGAAGAAATTGTTAAAACAATGTTTGATAAACTTAAGGTGTGAGAAATAAGTACAAAAAAACAAGGAGTAAGGATGTTGGTGCCCTGATAATAGTCAAGGGTGATTTTTTATACTATTTATTTTCTCGGTTGATAGGTGGTGTGGCCCGTGTGTGTTGGAGTAAACTATCTATCTATACAGATCATAGTAATCCTTGAAGGTTTAAACTTAAACATTAAGCTTTTAACTTAAATTTCATTGTGTAAGATTTTAAATTTAAAGCGTAGAGTGTTAAAATTTTAGAACTTTGAACTTTTAAGTTTAAAACTTACAGCGTTAACTTTTAGTTCTATATAGTCTATCAAAAACTCATGGGTAGACCGTCTAACACAAGTCTTTGTATAATATGAGAGAATCTTTATTCTTTGTCGTGTGTTCTGATTACTTTGATTAGGTTATTTTTGTTGATTTTAGATATTTTTAGTTGTTTCCGGTGAATATGTTATTTTTTGTTATTGTTGTTAAGAACAGTTGTTTTTTCCCCTCAATATCTTTTATTTTCTGCATATTTCATGTTGAAATAACATGTTTATTCAAAAAGTCAAAACCTTATGTATCCCCAATAATCTGGAAAGTTAAAGATTTTCAATCTAAAAGTCCCTTAGAAACTTTAGTCCTAAATATATGAGTCATAGAGGTTGTTGGAACACAAGGGAACACTCAAGAAGTGAGGTTGAATTGAGTGGCTAATTTAAAATGGAATTATTGCAAAAATAATCTTTATGGCACTATGCCAAGCACCGAGCCAAGACTGTTAAATATTGTTTTTCACTTTTAAACTCAATCAACAATCGTGACACAATTGAGCACCGGAAATAATAGATTGAACACACTGATTTATCGTTGCTCGATCCTAACTCTGAGATCTACGTCCACCCTACCTATTCTACTATTAAGATCCAACTCAAAATATCAATCGTTTGAAACAAACTAGTTTCCCCCATCACCAACCTAGTAGTGCTCCCCAACACTTAACTCTAAATGTTGCTAATCAAGTTGGAAACACACCCGAATCCAACTTGACACTCTCTATAAACGAATTAATAAAGAAAGATTTAAAGCCTCGTTACAATTGTTTCTTAGATAAGCTTATCCAAGGATCAATAAAAAAAAACTTTTTAACTAATTGTAGCACTGTGTGCTATGCTATGTGGTATTGTGGATCCATTTTCAGCTTTTGTAAAATCTCACAATATTTTTTCTTGCTTGAAAACGTGTGTTTGTGAGCAGTAGGCGTTTTCCTTTATAAAGAACAAAACCATGCCTACTTCTCAAAAGATAAACTAATCATTTAACAAGACTCATCTTATTCCTTAAAAAAGGAATAATATCTTATTAAAAGATAAGCTCTTATCTTTTAAAAACTGATTTCTCAAACCTTTCATTTATCTTTTAAAAACCGAAATCAGATTTTTATTTAAAGAAAATCGAATATCTTTTTGTTAAAATCCTTTATTGTGAGAACCAATTTTCTTACTTAAAGATAAAAGATTTCATCCTTTACCTTTATCTGACAAAACTGAATTTTCACAATAAAAGATTTTTCCAAAAAAATATTATATTCTTTATTTTTTTCGAAAAACAAAACTGATCTTTTCTTCATGAAAATATTTTTTGTCATTTTTCGAAATAAAAATATTAATTCCAAATACCCATCAAATATAAATTTAACATGACTCGTTATTTCTTAACACATAAGAATCATTCGTCACCTTAAATTCACCTTACGTCAATAGCACATAGTTATAATTAGTTAATTAATTACAACATATGAAATATATAACTAGTCCTAAGCATCTTCCTTCTGTTATTTGAGCTTCCATGAAGTCCATGCTATCGTTTTCACTTAGAAATTTGTTACACACATCAAAATGTTATAATACAACGTGTTTACCATCATCAAAACAATACGGACTTAGAGTCCCAACAAAGGTGTTCACTAACAAAATCATCACCCTGACGGTAAAAGGAAGAAAGAATTTGTTTCAGCAACAACTAAAAAGAAGAATGGTCGCAATTCCTCTTGCGGGATCAGAAAATCCAAACAAATTGGATAGTCGTCTTCACCCCTAAACTACGTGAAGCTCATATGGACAACTCTTCAACGCAGTCACTGTAGCAACCAATATAGTTCTCAGAATCTCCCAAGACATCACCCTGGCAACAACTTCTTTCAAATTAGGGCAAACCTCTCCTCTTATGCTTACACTATTGCCGTAAGAAACAACCTTATTCAAGCAAGAGACATGCAAATCAAGAACTTGATTATATAAAAAGATAAAATGGTGTGCTCATCAATGCTGTCAAAGGCATTTACCTTACGCATTCGATTATTAGCACACACTGGTCATAACGACATCAACAAGGTACTGCGCAACTTCGATTTTGTTATCATCAGTCATATTTTTAGTGAAGCGAATCAGGTTGCGAATCTTCTCTCCAACTTTGGTAATCATATCAACCAAAATAGTCGTTTGTTCAATGTCCAGTAAGAGCCATTATTTTTTAAGCGTATTACCTTTGATAGCATAAGGTACACGCTTAAGAGAAGGATAACCTAAAATTTTCCTTGTATCATTATTTAAAAATAATCCAACTAAAAAGGAGGTGCCATATTAGTTCGACTATCATGCGCAACAAATTGCTTTATGTTTAGCATAATGTATACTAACAAATTATTAAAAAAGACAGTCTAATTTTAACTTAAAATTAGACTTACCTAACGCCACATTCTATTAACAAGCTATTTCATTTAAATCTATCCCAACACTATTCATTTCTCTTTAAAATATTGGGTTTGAGCCGTAGCCTAATTTTAATTTAAAAATAGGCGGTCTTTTACGAGACAACCTGATGTATACTACACTAATACAATTGTAAAAAAATAAATTTGGTATAGGAATAGGATAAATGTATTGACTTCACTCTTCACTTCTCTAATTTCATATTTTTGGTTTAGGCACTTCTCTAATTAAAAAGTCCTTTCATCTTCAGCTTTATATTCGATATTTGTGTATAACAATAGGATTTTTTTGGCAAAAACTACCTTTTATAATGGACATTATAGCTTTAACTACCTTTTATAATTTTTTTTAGTTTAACTACCTCATATAATTTAAAGTTATAGGTATCACTACCAAAACCAGTTTCAGGCCAATTTTTAGTGGTTTTCCGTCATCTTCTTCATTTCCCCCCAATTTTCCTTCGATTTTCTCATTCAATCCATCCTTAATTCATCAAATTGGGGGAAATTTTAGTGGTTTTCCGTCATCCCAAATGAATGATTAATTGAAAAAAATCTTTAAATTTCCCCCAATTTGATGAATTAAGGATGGATTGAATGAGAAAATTGAAGGAAAATTGGGGGAAAATGAAGAAGATGACGGAAAACCACTAAAATTTGGCCTGAAACTGGTTTTGGTAGTGATACCTATAAATTTAAATTATATAAGGTAGTTAAACTAAAAAAAAATTATAAAAGGTAGTTAAAGCTATAATGTCCATTATAAAAAGTAGTTTTTGACAAATAACCCATAACAATATTAAATTTGTTCTTTTACGTATACTTTAGTAACTTCTAATAACCCTCTATGTGAAAATAATATTCCCCATAGTCCCATGCACTATCGATTGTGTATGATTCTCTAGTACTTTTACATATACCTCCATTTCTATAAAGATTTTAGTTAAAATAGAATGAGAGTACTATTCTTAAAATTATGTTAGTGATATTATAAGGCCGGGGTTCGGATGGTGTGATAATTTGCTTCAACATACTTAGAGAACATTATCTTACTTTTACGGATGTTAGTCTAGTATAAACACTAGATTAACTATAAGAGGGGGGTGAATTGTAGTAGTGGGGATTTTAGACAATTTTTGCGAAATATAAAAACTCTTAAATAAACAAAAGAGTAAGCTACAAATTAAAAGAGTAAAATTAAAAGAGTAGGAACACAGGACATTACTTAATAAGGTATTCTTCCAAACTTCTCTAGAAAGAAACCCTGCGTTCTCTTATTTATAATAGCGTTTACAAATCAGTACAACCTATTTACAAATTCTCACTCTGTTCCTCTAGAAACCTATTCCCAGTCACCTTGTTCCCCATGAACACGTGACTTTTCTCACCCAACTTCACTCGAAGTCTTTCTCACTCGACTTCAATCGAAGTCTTCTCTTTCTCTCTTGATTACACAAGTTTCTCACTCAATTTCTCTCACCCAACACTCAAAAATGAATACAATAATATTTGCTATGAAGAGGACTAAATAGAATAAAAACTTTCTAAATATTTGTGAACTTGAAAATCTGGAAAGACTTAGTCTTTATTGTAAACTTCCTTGCGCTATTTATAAGAGATCACGTCAGCCCTATTTTTGTTCTTCAAGGTGGTTATGGGTTGCATGAATGTAGGCCATAACCACCACGTTGTAGTCGTTACTCCTTGATGTGCGCCAGCTCATCCCACATTCAGTTAGCACTCCCTCCATGTTCGTAGGTTGCTGTTGGCAGTTAGAGATCCATGGGCATAGTTGATGGTTGCCCTTCCTAGATTATAGGAACTGACTTAGCAGTCAGTTTCTTGACTTCCTAGATCCCAGGAACAACCTGGCTCGGCAGTTTTTTCTTCAAGCGCATAGTTGTTGTATTTGTTACACGCTATTTGACTCGTTCAAATCTGAACAAAACACATCAAAAATACTCCATCTAATATCATGGAATTTTATTTTATTCAATATAATATTCCATGCTATTAGTTAATTCAAAGCAAATAATAACATTTATTTAAGTGCATGTATATAATAATTAATTTAAATAACTTGACTAGGTTAAACTCTTAACCATTTCTCTACAAGTTAAACTTAATATAATTATTAATTAAACACATAAAAATGGTAAAAATGATTTATATACATTTTAATATAAAGTGTTAAAATCTTATTTGCCATCATTAAAATAGTGAATACAACAACAACTTTATATTCATCCTTGTATTTATATATGGTTGATTATCTATCACACGAGTCCAAATCCAATGCTACACAGTGTTGTGTACAAACTTCCGAGAGGGGCCATGCATCGTGCACCAACATCAAAGAGTAGAAACTAGAAAAGCTCGCCCATAGTTATGGATACGTTGTGTAAAGAGTTACATATAATTGTACACTTTAAAGTATAATGTGAGGAAAATAGTAGGCATGTCACATAATACAATGAGAATAAGCAATAAAAAGCAAGCAAAAATATAGCAAGAAACCCGAGGTACGCCGAACAACACTCACTAGGAACTTAAAATATATGAGGACGACGATATACCATGAATTTACGATCTCCCTAGTCTCTCTAATCTCTCTCTAAGATTAAACTGACCGCTCGAGACAATAATTAATTTTCTCTTTTAATCTATTATACATTTGATGAAAACGACTTTTGTCCTACATTTATAGGGGACGAAAAATTCTAGTTCGAGCACAATAAGGAAAACCGTGGAAGCAGCGAATTTGATATTTTGCTCGCCCGTGCAAGCCAGTGCACATAAGGCACACGCCCGCGGCCCGTGCATACCACTTATAATGCTCGACCGTGCACTTATTCACATGCCTTTGTGACCTGCTGTAGTACTGTCAGCCCTTCTTCATTTATTGTTCTCACATCTTCTTCGCTCTTTCATCTCCACAATACACAACACATTTTTTATTTTCCATACGGTTAATTCAAAATCATGACTCTACCACTCAATACAGGCGAAACTGTTTGGTCAAATTTCACATATAATACATTAGCATATGTTTGTTGCCTTGATAAAGTCGTACGTCATAGTACTTGACAAGGAAGTTGGAATCTAAGCTGGGGCAACCCGTAACCATGTAAATGTACGTGTCCACCATTCTATCGTCCAAACTCGATTCTCTTCTGCATCTAAAAACAATATGAAGAGTACTTAGATCACTTCTTTAAATAATCATGTTTTTTGATTCCTTAAGAAAACACAATTTTGTAGTTTTGTGTACTTCCAACAGTGTGTGTTTGAGAAGTTTTACATTTGCTGGAACATAAATATGCCCAACATCATGCAAGTGTATGTTGGAATAAATGTCTAAGGATGGCTAGCTATGGAAAAAGGTACCTAATGATCAGACATATGAATCTTTAATTAATTTCTTTCCTAGGTTTTAATTAAGATTTAAAGGGTAAAATACTCCTTTTCTTTAGAAATAGTACTGAATTCTCTTATAGAAAAAAGAAATAGTACTGATTCTTGTTGTCTTTCACCCAATATCGATGGAATTCTCATATCTTGAACAACACTTCCTCTAAAGAAGTTTTTACCACTTACAATAAATCTCGTTATTATTATTCATTTATTTGCTCGGAAAATTCTGTTGTGTCGAGGGGTTTTAGTTGCTAATGAAAATATTTTATTTTATATTATATGAGTAATAAGCTACAATTCAAAAAAACTTTCGCTTTTATATAAACTAATGGATTATACAACTCATAAAAACAAGGATTTCTTGACGCAATCGAAATTAATGGAGGAAAAGCAAACACAATTCCTTAAACGAACATACAGGTTTACAAGCAATAAACCTGTAAAAACTCCGTAATCCACCAGAAAAGAGAATGAACTCTCAAATATTATTATTCAAGCGAAAAGTGTCTTCTAATGACTGCTAAAAGACGTTTAAATAGCCTAAACAAAACCCTGATACGAAATTAAGCAAAAACTAAAAACAAAAATAATTTAAATGTTATTTTCGGGCCTGAAACGAACTCGAATGGCTTAAAAAACTAAAAACAGAAATAATTAAAATGTTGTGTTCGGTTTGTTGGGCCGTTGCCTTTCCGGAAAGGTATTTTATTAAGCATTATGACACCGACATTCCGACTAGTAGAAATCATTTGAGACTTTTTCAACGATTGACCTCTTTGTCGAACTTCGCAGAGAGCCTTCCCACGTCATTTCAATACATATAAAACGTGGTCTATGTTTTTACAATAATCATTTATAATAGCGAAGAATATAACACAAAAGTTGTTTACACAAATGAGTATTATATATTGAACACCCTTTTCATTTCATCTGATTTATTGTGAATTGAAGCTAGTTTTGTTCATAAAAACTTATTTTTACCGATTCAAACTTAGTGAAAGTGATTATTTTTGTTTAAACAACTCTTGGTTGATCATTAGCGTTTTTCTCTAAGTAGTACATTAATATTTTTAACCAAACAAAACTGATCTTGTAATCAAAATTTGTAGCTATATATTAATTCGCTAAATAATATTCTTTTAAGCTAAAGTGAACTTGTCCTAACTTTCCAGTTATATTAAACCCTTAATATTCATTGGTGGATGAAGGATTTGTAAGGTGGGCACTATGCACCTTGTCATGGCAATGAATGCAAAATTTAAAAAGTAAAAACGAAGGAAATATGACTTGTGAAAGTTCGAACATATTATTAAAATTACTCTACTATTTTTTGTAAAAGTTTCTACCACCAAGCTAACTTGTTTTAAATCTGGATATGCAACATTTGTGTATTTAGATCTGCCCATGGATAATAGATTATCGATCCCTTTTAGAGACTCCTCTAAAATCTAGCAAAGCAAGTAGCAATTTCTTGAAATAGTAATAAACAGTTTACTCATCAAGAAGGGGTGTGTTATTGTAACCATAACGCAATTCTAGTGTTGTGAAGGGGCAGCTTACACCAAAAGGATCTGGCAATTGCTAGCATTTTACATCAATCAGTATGCTTGTGGAATAAATGTTTGGACAAAGCTAGTCATACCAACGACCTCGAGCACCTCTGCATGTTCAAGAATGGCACATCAAAGCATAAAAGCATACTATTCTGCAGACTACTCTTATTGCATCCAGCATCCGGGTACACCTCAAGATGTATTATTGTACATCGTTAAAACAAAACAGAAGCAATAACATGTAAAAACAAAATTAAAATCACAAAAGAACAATGCTAGGATTTAACGTGGTTCATTAATAAGTTGCGTAAAATACACGCAATGCGTGCAAGAGCGGTTAAAGATTTATTTCTTAAAATCATTCATTGTTAAAATAGGAAAGTAGTTAGGATACTCTTTTCATTTTTCTTTTTTGGTATCTGTTTTGGACGAATTTAATATGGACGGGCAATTCGTCGGAGAGAGTTTGCAAGGCCGACAATTCAATAACCTCAAGTCGAACAACACGAAAACAGTAAGCAAGAGAGTATAATTGATAATATAAAGCAATGAGTGAGTAATAGCAAATAAGTTGTATCCTTTACAATGAGCTAAGTAGAGTATTTATACTAATTACATACATACATCGTAGCCGTCAATTAACCTAACTAGATCCCTAACGGATAGAAGTTCTTCCTAACCGCTTCCTAAATATTAGGCGTGCACCTCTAGCTTTGCTTGGACTTGGTCTTCAACTCTTCACATTTCCTGAGTCACGTGTCTTTGGCGTGCCATTGATCCGTTATTTTAATGTGAATATGCAGCATGCTCTTCGTCACGTGAGGGCTGATTTTAGCCCACAACAATTGCCCCCAATTTCCCTCTCTTGTCAACAATTAGGAAAATAAAAAGTGGAGGGAAATTTGAAGTCTTGGGAACCGCACTACTTGAGTGTCAGCAGTTGGAGAGTTAAATAGAGGAGAGCAAAGAACCATCACATCATTCATCTTCTCTTCCAAACGCCGAAACAGGTACTCCTCTTCTCTCTCTCTCTTTCTTTGCTTTTTTGATTTCTTCGTTGCTTGTATTCGTTTTTCTTCCCTGAAAATTCAATCAAACCTGGCTACTAGAAAAGTGAGATTCAAGATGAGCCGTCCAAAGGCAAGTAAATCGATAGTCTAGCTATTCTTCATCGGACGACGATGAAACGGAATTCGCGCCCCGAGGGATATTAGAAGAGAAGAATTCTAGGGCTTGCAACATGAACGATGCAGACCTACTTCATATAGCAAGAAATCATGGGTTCCCTCCCACTGTCAACATGCGTTTGCCGTCGTCTGATCAACGGCCGGATTTCTTTTGTAAGGGCTGGCTGTGGCTCACCCTTTATGAATACCCATTTACCTTAGGGTACATGTTTCCTTTTTCTTCTCTGGTGCGTTCGTTTCTAGAAGCGGTGCCCGTGGCGGTGTGTCAGTTGATGCCACAGGTTTGGCGAATTTTGAGATCGCTGGAGATCTTGTCAATGAAGACTGGGGTTGCATTTCTGATGGAGGACTTGGCATTCTCCTACTCCGTCAAGACGGTAGGAAAAGGGAGGATAAATTTAAGGTTGAGGAAAGGTCGAACCGCCCTTTTCACGAAAGTAGATGCAAACGACAGGGGTTGGTTGGAGAGGTTCTTCTTTGTGGAGAGGAAAAGTTTAGGGGAAGAGGGAAAGATGTTTAGATCTGAGTGGATAGTGAAAGGTATTTGCCAATCTTTGTACAATCTTCTACTACTTTATTGTTTTGTTGACATCCTCACTTTTCTGGCTTTGCAGATTTTGAATCGAAGTTGTTCGTTGCTCGTCCGGAGTCTCAAAACGTTACCGAGAAGTTTCTGCAATTACCTGAGGCTGATAGGACCTATCCCATTAGCATAGAAGAGGACGACGAGGAGGACGACATCCATATCTTGGTGCCCCCATCCGTCTCCGCTACTCCGTCCGTCGAAGCCAAGAATCCCGAGTCTGTGCCAGAGTCACCAATGTCAAGTGGTAAGCTTTGGTTTCAATTCGTCATTCTAGTATAACGTGTTGTTCATGCATTTTGATGGGGTGGCCTTTTGTATAGGAACCACGAAGACTACTAGGTCTGCTGCTGCTAACATGTCAGCCCAGGAGCTGCTCGTCCGTCACTGTTCTCGCAACCTTACAGGAGGAAGCCATTCTGTCGTGCCTCCGTTCGTAACGGGTAAGAGAAAATTTTCCATTGAACTTCCCGTTGATTTTGGTACGCCGTTGAAGAAGGCAACGCTTCTCGACGTCCAAAAACTCTTGTTCCCTACTGCTCAAGCTGGGTGAAACGCCGTCTCGGTGTCGGACGTTTTGGCCGACGAAGCAGCTTGTCTGTTTAGGGTATGTATTGTTTAGACAGTCTTTTGGATTCTTAGCACGTATGTATTCGTATTCAGTGACATCCCCTCGTGTAACAGGGTCTTCAGGCCAACTTGGCAGGCATACAGAAGGTCGCCCGTCTAGAGGCTGAGGCCAAACGTTTGGCCGACGTCGAGAAGTCTTTCAAACTCAGGCTACAAATTGCTACTGAGTAAATGCAGTTTGAACGTGCAAAATCGAAGGACTTGGAGGATGAAGTGGAGAAGCTTAAGATCGAGGTGGAAGATGCAGCGGGGTATCATACATGGAAGACGAGGGCGGAGCTGATGAAGGAGTTTAAGGAAGGACGGCACACTGAATGGAAGCCCGACGAGGATATAGCTACGTTTGAGAGGGACTTCGTAGGTGCTGCCCCAGGGATGGACGAGGAAGAGGTCTTGGCTGAGGAGGGGGCAGTTCACTCTGCACCGGCGTCTGGAGTACCGGTGGTCGAGCAGGGTGATGTAGCAGCGAGTGGGTACGTGGTTCTAGAGAAGACGACTGAAAATTAGGCGTTTTACTTGGTTTGTTTCAAATTCTGGCTAAGTTTTTGCGGCTGTGTCCGCTTTGTTTGTTTGGATAATTTCTGGTGTGTGAATGTTTGGATAATGTTTGTGTTTTAGATGCTGTTTCTGTTTGGTTGGTTTTTGTGGATTTGGAAGTATTTGGTAGTTGGTGGACAAGACATGATTTTGGTACTTTGGTATTTTTGTAGTTTTCTTAAATGTATGTCATGTGTTTTTGTTTGTTGTAGCGTTCGTTCATACGTTCGTATGTGCTGCGCAGCTCTTTTTGTCGTATGTTTGTTGCCTTCCCTTGTGGAGGAGAAGAAGTCATTATTTGTATACTTTGTACTGCGTCGTAGCAGTTGCTTACACGTCGTCTACTTGAAGTTCCTATGTTAAAGAAACCAAAAAAGGGGGAATGGGAGACTAAGCCATTGGACAAGCCAACGGCTCTCCGACGCCCAAGTCAGTATTTGAAGTTTTACAAAGGGTAATTCACAAAGAATAGAGAACGTGTACCAGGAAGTGAGACGACGGACTGGTCGCCTTCTGATGGTCGTCTGTCGTTCAAGTCATTGGTTCCTGCAAGTTGGTCGTTTGGAAACGTGGTGGCCGTTGGTTGTTCGACCAACGACCCTCCGACGCCCAAGTCAGTAGATGCTCGTAAAAACGCAAGTATGAATCTGTTAGGGTTGAGTTAACATACCTAGGGCTTAGTTTTACTTACGTGGTCGTCGCCTGTCGTACGCACACAATGGTTGTCTTTCGTCTGTTCGTCCCTGTCTTGCCGTCAACATAGATGGGCTGGCCGTTGGTGTTTCGACCAACGGCCCTCCGATGCTCAAGTCAGTATGTGTCGAAGGAAAAAATAACAAAAGGAAAATAAAAATAGAAACAGTTGCGTTAATGAAAAAGATTAAATTAATAAAAGGAGAGTGTTCAGAAGTGGTACAATTTGAGGTTGTGGGCGTTCCAACTTCGTGGAATATTGTTACCTTGCTCGTCTATGAGTGCATATGCCCCATGACCTACCACCTTGCTGATTTGGTATGTGCTTTCCCAATTAGGTGTGAGTTTTCCGTCGTTTGGGTCTTTGGTTTTTGGAAAGACTTTGCGCAAGACCCAATAACTTCTCGTTATCCTTTGCTGATAGGCAGCCATCCTTACTTTGGCTACGTCGATTACTTTATCGATGGTGTCTAGATCGTGGCTGAGGGCCTGGTCATTACATTCAGACGTCATTAAACCATATCGAGCTGTTAGGATACTTACCTCAGGGGGTATGACGGCCTCGCAACCGTATACCAAATAAAAAGGAGTCTGTCCACTGGCATTCTTGTTCGTCGTCCTATCTGACCATAGGATGAGGGGGAGTTGTTCGGCCCACTTTCCTTTTGCTTTTTCCAGTCGTGTCTTCAGGTTGTTGATGACGATTTTGTTACTTGATTCTGCTTGTCCGTTTGATTGGGGGTATCTCAGAGTTGATTTGTAAAACTTGATGTTCCATTGGTCGCAGAACCTTTGCGTCTTCTTACTTATAAACTGGGACCCGTTGTCGGATATGATTTCACTTGGGATTCCAAACCTGCACAAAACATTACGTTTGATAAAAGAGATTACCTATCCCTATCTTTGACGGTTCTTAATGGCTCTTCTTTGACCCATTTGGAGAACTAATCAGTCATGGCCAGCATGAAGACTAGTTGCCCTAGTGCTTGAGGTAGCTTGCCTACTATATCAATCCCCCACTTCATGAATGGCCATGGCGAAAGGACAGGATGCAACATTTCTAACAGCTGGTGTATGACGGCGGCGTGTATTTGGCAAGCTTTGCATCATTTGGCGTATTCTGTTGAATCTCGCTTCATCGTCGGCCAGTAGTAGCCGAGGCGTCGAGCTTTGAGCGACAAGCTTCTTCCCCCAGAATGGTTGCCGCAAACGTCGTCGTTTATGTCTTTCAGCACTTGTTGGGCCTCGTTTGGTTCGAGGCATCGCATGTATGGTCCTGAGACAGACGCTTTAAACAAAACATCGTCAATTATAAAAAAGCGAGACGCCTTTACCTTGAAGGCCTTTACTTCATCCTTATCAGTTGGAAGGACGTCATGCAGCAACCACTCCATGTAGGGTTTAGTCCAGCTGCTTGGTGGATCGTCGACGGACGACGTCTCGTTGTCTAAGGTAAAGACGCCCTTCTCGATAGCTGGGTGTAATAAGTGGACGAAGGGTATGCTGGTGATGCCTGGATCTTTGATTACTGCCCCCTATCCTGCTAGGGCGTCGGCGTGTGAGTTCTGTTCACAAAGTACTTGTTGGAATAGGCATTTGTCGAAGTGCTTCGTTTGTCGCTGGACGACTTCAAAGTAGGCCGTCATCTTGGGATCTTTGGCTGCATAAGAACCGTTAATTTGACAGATTATCGATAAGGAGTCACTGTTTACCTAGAGGTCTTTTATTCCCATCTCCTTGGCCGTCGTAAGTCCCATGATCAGCGCCTCGTACTCCGCTTCGTTGTTAGTCGCCAGGAATTCGCACCTAACCGAGTTGGAGATGACGTCTCCTTGGGGAGATTTCAGGACGACGCCTAGGCCCGTTCCTCGCATGTTAGAGGCGCCGTCGGTGAACAGGGTCCATCTTCCGTCTGTCAACGTGCAGTCTAGCTTTTTTACTTCGTTGATTGCTTCTGGTTCCAGCTGCGGATAGAAATCCACGACGAAAACTGCCAGGGCCTGAGACTTTATGGAGGTCCTTGGTTCGTAAGTTATGTCATAGCCACTTAGCTGCATGAACCATTTGGTCATTCTTCCTGCAAGATCAGGCTTCCTCATGATTGTTTTCATGGGATAGTTAGTGCGTACAACTATGCTTTGACATTCAAAATAAGGACGTAATTTAGTTGAAGCTACTATTAGTGCCAAGACCAGTTTTTCGAGCTCAGAATACCTCGTTTCAGTGTTGAGTAACGATTTGCTTACATAGTAAACGGGGTATTGTATTCCGTCTTCTTCTCTGGCTAAGACGTCGCTAACTGCTGTTTCTGTGACGGCCAGATAGAGATATAGGGGCTCACCGTTTGTTGGTTTTACTAACAGTAGGGGTTGCGTCAGATACTTCTTCAATTTCTCCAGGGCGTGCTCGTGCTTATCTGTCCATTCAAAACGTTTATTTTTGCGCAGAACGTCATAAAATAACTTACATTTATTCGACGACTGAGAGATGAATCTATTGAGTGCTGCAACTCGTCCTGTTAGCTTTTGGACGTCTTTGACGGATCTGGGGGATTGGAGGTTGACAATCGCCTTGATCTGGTCTGGACTCGCTTCGATTCCCCTCAGCGTCAAGACATGGCCTAGGAATTTCCCGGAGGACACTCCAAACGAGCATTTGGATGGGTTGAGCTTCATGTTGTGCTTCCTTAACACGTCGAAAGATTGTCTGAGGTGCTCAATGTGATCCTTGGCTTTCGTCGACTTGACCAACATGTCGTCGATGTAGACTTCCATCGTTTTGCCCAGTTGTCTTTCAAACATTTTGTTGACCAATCTTTGGTACGTCGCCCCTGCATTCTTTAGTTCAAAAGGCATAACTTTATAACAAAAAATACCTCTCTAGTGACGAAGGCTGTTTTCTCCTAATCTTGGGGATGCATGAGTATTTGGTTGTAACCACTAAAAGCGCCCATGAAGGATAGCATCTCCTGTCCAGATGTCGCGTCTACCATGGCGTTGATGTGGGGTAGAGGGAATGGATCTGTTGGGCATGTCCTATTAAGGTCAGTAAAATCAATGCATACACGCCACTTACCGTTTTTCTTACTCACTACCACGACGTTTGCTAGCCAATCGAGGTACTGGACTTCGTGTATCTTCCCAGTCTCGAGGAGTTTTTGTACTTCGTCGTCGACTATCTTGTTTCGTTCAGGGGCGAATTTTCGACGTTTCTGTTTGACAGGCTTGCAAGCAGGGTCAACATTTAATTTATGCGTAATAACTTCGAGAGAAATACCTGGCATATCGTCGTGCATCCTTGGGAAACAACCCGCATTTTCCCTTAGGAAGTCTATCAATTCCTTTTGGACGTCTTCTGGTATGTCAGCTCCAATGTGAACGACTTGTTCAGGTTTGGCCGGGTCTAAGACGACTTCGTCTAATCTTTCAAGCTCTGGTTCTTTGTAGTCGTCGTCTCACTGGCCATCCTGTAATTACTATGCAACCTGTCCGTCTACCTTGGAGGGCTTCAGCGTCGCTTTGTAGCTTTCTTTGGCTATTTTCTGGTCGGCTTTGATTTCTTGGACCCCCCACTTGGTTGGGAATTTGATTGTCTGATGGTAGGTGGAGGGGACAGCTCGCATGTCGTGTATCCAAGGCTTGCCCAAAATCACGTTATAGGACGACCTATAATCAATTACGAGGAATCTTTCCTAGAGGTTGACTCCTTGGGCGTATGTAGGCAAGGCGATCTCGCCGGCTATGCTCTTAGATTCTCCGCTGAATCCTACCAGAACGGTAGATTTTTTGGTGATGTCGTCCAAGCCTAGACCAATTTTTTGGTGATTTTTTGGTGATGGCGCTTTTAGCTTTGTCCGACATAACGTCTTTGAGATGTTCGGTGCGTAGCAGGTAGGCTACTTCTCTCCTCAGGGCGACGAATTCGTCAGTCAGGTGGCCGATGTCTTCATGGTAATCACACCATTTTGTTAGATCCTTCTTGTCTCCTGGCTTGTCGGAATTTCCGGGCCACCTGACGGCTTCTCCCATGTTCATCAGGTGCTTGACTAGGCCAGAGGTGTCGACGCAGAAGTTGTATTCTTGAATCTTTGGCGGCAACACTGGGCTCTCTTTCCAGTTGTCGCTTTCTCCGTCGGCTAGGGCAACCTGTGCTTCGTCATTGGCTCGTCCATAGGGCTTGTACCTGTTGTCGGGCCGTTTGTTGAAGGCGGCTTTCCGGCTGGACTTGTCGTAGCTTGAGAATTCCTTCCTCGAGTCGAGGTCTTCTTCCAACCTGATTTGAGCAAAAGTTTTTGCCTACACATCTTCAAAAATAGAACAGGGATATTTTGTTAAATCAATATAAAGGACGTTGTCGCTGAATAGTCCTTGCCGGAACGCTTCTATGGAAGTGGCTATGTCACATCGCGGGATGGACACCTTCTCCCTGTTGAACCTGTTCAGGTACTCTCTGAGCGTCTCGTTCTGATTCTGGACGACCCGGTATAGGTCGCTGGTCTGCTTCTCCAGGCTGCGACTGCTGGCGAATTGTTGATTGAACATATTAACGAGCTCAGCAAAACTGGAAATGCTCTCGTTAGGAAGGGTGATCAGTCATTCTAGGGCAGGGCCTGATAGAGTGGATCCGAAGCTTTTGCAAAGGCAAGCTTCTCTCATTTCTCGTGGGACGGGAATGGTCATCATTCTTTGTTTGTATTGAGCGATGTGCTCATCTGGATCCGTCATCCCATCATACAGCTTCATGTTAGGAGTGAAGAACCTTTTGGGAATATCCACGACATCGATGCATTCTGAGTATGGTGAGTCTGCGTAGCTATTGGGCAAGGCTTCCTTCATCGGAGTCGGAACGCCTGGTATTTTGTTGATGAGGGACTGCAACATCTGGACCTTCTGCTCTAAATGATGACACGGGGGCCGTCTTTAGAGAAAGGTTAACTGTGACTCTTTAATTGGGCGTCGTGAAAGTGACGGAGCGTCCTGGCGTGTTGTTGACTAGCATGTCCCTGCTGGAACTAGGCCTCCTTGGGGCCGGAGGAGGTTTCGTTGTCGGATGGAGTAAGGGCGACAACATTATGGGTGGTCGTCACCACGTCCGGTGTCTCGAAGGTGGCGAAAGGGGCCATGAGGGGCGTCTGCTCAGTCCTAGTGATGTTTTGATGAAGGGGGGGAAGGTCCACCACTTGCTCCAGTATGGGTGATCCGGCTGACAGCAGGCGTCCATGGTCATCAGGAACGGTCGTAATCAGATGTTGAGGCTGGGGAAACGGTGCGCGTTCTTCCAGGCTGAGACGACAAGACATTTCGCTGGTGTCACGCCGATAGACAAATATGGAGTTCGAGGCGATTGATGCCACGGATTGGTTTGGGAGCGCAGGGCGTCGTTCTCGCGTTGCAGGATCGATATCTTTTCTTTCAGGGAGTCCATCTCAGAGACGCGGGATTTCAGTGCGTCCATCTCGGCCAGTCGTCCGGCCATCATATCGAACCTTTGATTGGTTTCAGCGAGGCTAGTAGCTTGATTTTCCATGGGAATTTATTTTGGGAAAGTAATAATTACGTGATTTGTTTGAGGCTATTTCAGAATCGTAGGCCCCACGGTGGGCGCCAAATTGTTTTGGACGAATTTAATATGGACGGGCAATTCGTCGGAGAGAGTTTGCAAGGCCGGCAATTTAATAACCTCAATTCGAATAACACGAAAATAGTAAGCAAGAGAGAGTATAATTGATAATATAAAGCAATGAGTGAGTAATAGCAAATAAGTCGTAACCTTTACAATGAGCTAAGTAGAGTATTTATACTAATTACATACATACATCATAGCCGTCAATTAACCTAACTAGATCCCTAACGGATAGAAGTTCTTCCTAACCGCTTCCTAAATATTAGGCGTGCACCTCTATCTTTTCTTGGACTTGGTCTTCAACTCTTCACACGTCCTGAGTCACGTGTCTTTGGCATGCCATTGATCCATTTTAATGTGAATATGCAGCATGCTCTTCGTCACGTGAGGGTTGATTTTATCCCACAACAGTATCCACCCCCTCTTCAGTCTTCACTTTATAATAGATGTGTTATCTACATCCACAAAAGGGGGAAATTGATTTATTAGTTTTGAAGAGTAGAGTGTAATAAAGGTCTATATAGTTCTTCTAATAACCTAAATGAACTAGGCCAAAGATAGACCCAAATTAGAAATCGGGCGAGTAAATTAAACAGTATACAACCTTCTTTTCTATTGTTCGAAGCGCCCGATATACAAGTTTAAGGCATTCTAACATCTGTATCTACTCACACTGATTATTTTTTCCCTTAATTTATTCACAAAGTCTTATATGCGGCCCGCCAGACTATTAACTAATGGTATGGAGGGTCTATTTATTAACACATACATTACTCTTTCACTCTCCAAACTCACCCAAAACTGTCGGTAACCCCTTCGCTTAATAGTCAGTAACCTCTCTCTAAAATAGTTAGTAACCCCTATCCAGAAAGTCAGTAACCCCTTCTCAAAGAGTTAGTAACCCCTAAAATAGTAAGTAACCCCCCTAAAAATTAGTAACCCCCTTAAAATAGTCAGTAACCTCCCTAAAACAGTTAGTAACCCCCCTAAGTAGTTAGTAACTCCCAAAACACTTGGAAACCCACTAGAATAGTTGGTAGCCCCCTCTTATCTCTTTAGTTTGATAGCGCTAAAAACCTTATTTAAATGATAGTTATAAATAAATAAATAATGGTAATAATGATATATTAATTTTCAAAATAATAATTATTGATAATAATAATAATTAATAATAAATAATTACTATTATAAGTATTAATATATTAATACTTGATGATGATGATATAATAACAATAATGCCTAAGAAGTAAGTTAATATTACTATTATAATAATAATTAGCAATTATAATAATTAGCTTATTTGTATGATGTAATAGTGAATATCTAGTCGGTAAAATCAAACAACAATTGCAAATTAAAAATACTCGTATTAACATGAAATTTGTATGATATAATAGTGAATATCTAGTCGGTAGAATAAAATAACAATTGCAAATTAGAATACTTGTATTGACATAAAATTTAGTACAACAATAATAATAATAATAATAATAATAATAATAATAATAATAATAATATACTAATAATAATAATAATAATGGGTCGGGGTTTTCCGGCATATCTACGTCAGTTTTTACGGCAGTCGTGGCTTTGTCCGGCGGCAGTGAGTTTGTTCGGCAGCGGTTCAGCAGTGGGTTTGGACTATCGTGGGTGTTTTTCGCGTTCAGCAGTGCGTTTTGGGTGCGTGTTTTGCAGTGCGTGTTGTGCAGCGGTGTTAGTGCAGTGGTGGCAGTGTAGTGACGGTGATAGTGCAGTGGCGGTGTTGATCCGGGGTTGTGACTTGGGTTGATCAAGGAGTGATTTGGGTTGATCAAGGATTGTGATTTGGGTTGATCAAGGGGTGATTTGGGTTGATCAAGGGCTGATTTGGTATGGCGTGATCAATATCAATATGGTTTACTTGTCATTGACATCATCATGACCTAATTGTGTGACATCATCGTGGTTAGTATTGTTTTGGTTTGGGTTTCTGATTATTTATATTCTTCTTCTTCATCTACGTCCTTTTGGTTGTGCGTGGTGTCTGATTTGGTGGACGTACTTTTTTCTTGGGTTATTTGCATAGTGGTTTGGTGGCGTCTGATTTGGTGGTCGTATTTGTTTTGGGTTATTTGTATAGTGGTTTGGTGGTCGTATTTGGACTGTTGGTTGCAAAACGGTTGCCTTCTAGTGATGTCCGTTGTTGTGCGGTTTCATTGCCCTTTTGTAGGTCTTAGTGGGTGTCAAGATGGTGGTGGAAATGGACTCACTAAGACTTCGTTGATCACACACCTTCGTGATCGACATTGTTGTTCTGGTGCACGTGATACTACACGACATGCTCTTTCTTCTAATTTATCTGTTTTTACCGCAGCAGATGTTACTTTTGCTCGTATGGGGATTTGGTTATGTGGGGTTTGTTTCAGAACCCATACTCATCGTACTAGGTGTCGCCATGGTCGGGGTGCAGATTTTGTATCACCACCTGATGAGGGTGATGGACATGATAGGTTTCTGCTTTATGACATCCCCAAGCCACATGTTCCTTCTTCACCTGTGCAACTTGGATATGATGATGGCTCGTTGCATGACCATTCTTGTGGGTTTGATGTGGCTCTTCTGGATCGTTTGTTTTCCAAGGGGTTTCGCTCCGTGAAGTTTATCCCTCCCAAGTGTCGTTTGGGGTTCGCTCGGGTTTTGAAAGGTGCTCTTGATAAGGTTATTTCTAAACCTGATGACATTTCTTATTGGGTCTCTTTATTAGTGTTACCTCTTTGCACTCTTAAAACTTTTCGCCCACGGAGTAATCTTGAATGTAAGTCTGCTATTAAGTGTCAGCGTCAGGAAGAGAGTATTCCCTGCGCTATTTGCTCTTGGGGTACGCAGGGTGGTAGTTTGCACCTTGTCAGAGAAATTTTGGCAGAGGATCCTCCTAGTTTTTCAGACGCTGATGAGGAGGACCTTGATTTGGATGAGCGCAATATCAAGCAGTGTAAGAGGAAGATTTGTGATGGTCATTATACAGCTGCTGTCCGTGTTCTTTCTTCTTCCGGCATTGCTCCATACTCTGCTGCCACTTTTGCGGATTTACAGTCCAAACACCCTTCTTCGCCGGCTCCTTCCTTGCCGGATATACCTTTTGACCACCATCATCTCATTACTTCTTCTGCTGTTGTTTTGGATCGGATTTCGAGTTTTCCGCGTGGTACATCTTGTGGTAGGGACGGTTTTCGAGCTCAACACCTTATGGATTGTTTGAGTGGGTCAGCAGTGGCTATTACGGATGAGTTAGTTGACTCTATCTCGCAGGTGGTTAATCTCTTTCTAGCTGGGAAATATCCTGAGGTTTTGGGTGAGTACATTGCTAGTGCTCCTCTCACTCCTCTTGTCAAGCAAGGTGGGGGTATTCCTCCGATAGCCGTTGGTACTATTTGGCGGCGTCTGGTTTCGAAGGTTGGTGCTGTTTTGGTGGGGCCTTCTCTGAGAGGTTACTTTGATGGTCTTCAGTTTGGTGTTGGGGTTCCTTCAGGTGGTGAGGCAGTTCTTCATACTGTTATCAGGTTGATTGAGGATCATGGAAATGATGTCGATCTTTCTATGCTGTTGGTGGATTTTCAAAATGCTTTCAACTTAGTTGATCGTGAGATCATGTTACGTGAAGTTCGTCTTCGGTGTCCGGGCATTTTGCGCTGGGTTGAATTCTGCTACTCTCATCCAGCCAGATTGTATTATGGAGAGCACACCTTATGGTCTTCTCAGGGGGTGCAACAGGGTGATCCCCTTGGTCCTTTGCTTTTTGCTTTGGTTTTACATCCCTTGCTCTGTAAAATCAGAGACTCTTTTGATGTTAGTCTTCAGGCGTGGTATTTGGATGATGGCACCATTATTGGTGATACCTTGGTCGTGGGGAAGGTTTTGGAGTTGATTATGGAGGAGGGGCCTAGTTCCGGGCTACATCTCAATGTAACAAAGAGTGAGGTTTTTTGGCCTGTCGAAGACCCTCGTAGTAGGCTTGTTGGTGTCCTTCCCCCTGATATTGCACGGCCTTTGCATGGTGTAAAATTGCTTGGTGGTTCCGCTAGTTCCGACCCTGATTTCAGTGGGGAGCTTGTGATGCACAGAGTGTCCAAGACCATTACGCTTATGGATAAGGTTGCTAAGCTTTATGATCCGCAGTGTGAGTTGCTGCTTCTTAGGGCGTGTATGGGCATTTCTAAACTCTATTTTGCCTTGCGTACTTGTCCTCCTTGTGTCTTTGGTGAGGCTTGTCGTTCTTTCGATGGGGCTCTTCGGTCTTCTTTGGAGCGTATTGTTACTGCTTCGGGGCCTGGTTTTGGCGATTGGCAGTGGCGTCTTGCTACCCTACCTTTTGCCTCTGGAGGACTTGGTTTTATTGCACAACTGATGTTCGGCATTATGCTTATCTCGCGTCTCGTTTGCAGTCTGCTGGTTTACAGGATAAGCTTTTACGTCCTGCAGGTATTGTTGGTTGTGGACGTGTCTTTGAGGATGCGTTGAGTCTTTTTGATAGAACTGTGGAGTCTAACATTTTGAGTAATCCTAGTGTAGTCGCTGCCCCCAAACTTATGAAGAAATTGGCAGATATATACTTCACAAAGGTTACTACATCTGCAGATCTACCTTTTCTTTATCTCCTCGATAGTTAGCTTTGTGGCAGTCACAGCAGGGGGATCACACCTCAGATTGGCTTCGGGTAGTTCCTATTTCAGGGTTGGGTCAGACAATGAACCCTAAGACTTATCGGAGTGTGTTGTGTTACCGGTTGGGTGTTCCTTTGTTCTCTACTTCGATGTCGTGCTCTGCTTGCTCCAGGGTTTTTGCTGGGGATGTTTTTGGTGATCATCTAGTGTCGTGTGCTGGTATTATGGGTATTAAACATCGGCATAATGTCGTTCGGGATACGATTGTTGATATTTGCTATCGTTCTAGGATTTCGGCAAGAAAAGAGGTTGACATTTGATTGTCTAGGGGGAACGACGGGGCCCTCAGGCCAGCAGATGTGCTTCTTTATTCTTGGGATGGTGGTCGTGATGTGTGTGTCGACTTGACAGGGTCTTCTCCCTTGACCTAGTCTGGGTTGTCTGACTTTGTTCCTGGACGCGTTGTTGTTGATGCGACTCATCGGAAGCGGGTCAAGTATGAAGCTCGTTGTCGAGCTATTGGGTATGGCTTCCTTCCCTTTTCCTTTTCTTCTCTTGGGGAATTGGATAAGGTGGCTATTGCGTTACTGAAGCGGGTTCAGAACTTCTCGAAGACACAGGATATAGGGGCACGTGCTGCTGCCCATATTTTCACTAGGATGGGTTTTTCTATAGGTAGAGGAGTGGGTGCCCATATTGTATCAAGGTTGCCCACTAATTTCTTGTAGGTTGTATGAATTTTGTGTTATATAATAATAATAATAATAATAATAACAATAATAATGAGGAGTAAAGATATAATAACAAAGTAATATATAAATAATAACATTAATAATAGTAATAGTAATAATAATAATAATAATAATAATAATAATAATAATAATAATAATAATAATAATAATAATAATAATAATAATAATAACAATAGCAATAACAATAACAATAAAAATAAGTAAAATAAATTAGACCATCAATAATAATAATATTAAACAAAATGGTTAAATAATGAATGGAGTTGAACTGAACTGAACTTATTGGAGCTGCACTGAACTGAATTTATTGGAGCTAAATTGTACTGAATTTACTAGAGCTGAAATTGATTGAACTGAAAATAAGCTGAAGAGAACAAAACCTAATAATAGTAATTAGTTATATTAATTATTCATTATTATCATTAATTATTATTAATAATAATAATATATCATTATTACTACTATTTATTTACTAGTTTGTAACTCGAGAAATGCCCGGGAAATGCCACCCCCTTCGAGAAAGTCAAGAATGATTTCCTTAAAAATAGGATACTATAAATAAAGAGTATTTGCATCTTATACACTTCATCTGTTCTCCCCTATCGACAGATGAGAAACTTTAAGGGATAAATTCGAGCGGCAAGGGCTTAAAGAAGCGACCAGCTCAAGCGATTGAGAGAGCTCGACCTTTGCGACAGATTCAAAAAGAAAGAAAAAAGATGGGGCATTTTCGACCGAATAGGACATCAAATTCTAAAAAATCGAATTGATAAAAGACCTTTGAAAGCTCACTCCTTTTTAGGGCGGAGTGCCATCTCATCTCAAAAGTGCATTTGTTGAATAAAAACCCCAATTTTTTCCTCCTCTTCCCCTATACCCGCAACCCCCACCCCTCCCGTGTTTCCCTCTCCCTCGCATCCCGACCCTCACCACCGCATAAAACCTTCTCCAACCACCTCAATCAACCACCTCAACTTAACCACCTCAACCTACACCAAGCTGAAATTCACCCACAACAATAACACAAAACCCCAGCCGACACCAAACACCAAATGCACCTCACCACAAAATCACCACGAAACCACCACCAAATCATCACGAAACCACTTCGAAATCACCAAGCTCCGCTTTCTCGACCGAAGCCGACCTCTTGCGGACCGAACTCAGTAACGACGCCTGAGAGAGGGTGTGTGGTGGTTTATGAGAGTGATGCGGTGACGACGGAAGGTGGTGGTTTATGAGAGTGATGCGGTGCCTGCGGTAGGTGGTGGTTATTGGAAGTGGCTGGGTAATGGAGGAGAGAGAGAGGAAGGTAGAGAGCTAGGGGAGAGGGTTGGGTTTCTGGGTAAACGTGGGGGTGGGGGGAGGAATTAAATTTTTTTTTTTGTTATCTTTTTTTAATTTTTTTTTGAAAATTTGTTTATGAGAATTAATTATTATGTGACACGCGTCCCATTTAACCTATTATAACCTGTTTTTGTCTATTTAAAATAAATGGGATATAAAGGTTGCATGGTTCCAGAATAATCGAAAGGTTGCATTTTATTTGTGAATCGCCAAAATGTTGCATTATAAGAATCAATTTTTCCTAATAATAATAAGAATAATTAGTAAATAAATTAGACCAACAATAATAATAGTATTAAACAAAATGGTTACATGATAACTGAAGTTGAACTGGAATAAACTAAATAAATTGAAAGAAAATAAGATGAAGAGAACGTGCCCTAATACTGTTAAAGTTTAGATCAACATATATCACTTACCCACTACTTGAAAATTTGTTACTGTAGACGCCCTTAACAGATAAAAGAAACATTAACCTATAGACTATAGTATATTGCGGCTAATGAACTCCAAATTAGAATCCCCTCCGGCCAAAAGATCTGTGTATTGTTAGTACGTCGACACGTCTAGCACGACCAATTCGCCTTTTGCATCCATCGAAAGTTTGAAGTGTGAAGATATGATTCTTCCTAGGCTAAGCTGATCATATTTTGGGGGGTTGATTCCTTAACAAAGCAGTAATGTACTTAGAGACAGGAACATATCATATGTATTTTAGAATAAGTTGAAAAGTGTTTTTCTTTTGTTTCACTTTCAATAAAGTTTTGCGTTACACTTATTTTTGATTAAACAGCATCCAGCCATCCACATATGCTGGAACACTTAGGAAGTTTTTCTTCAGTTATAGACTTATGGGATGGCAAATTACTTCGAATTTTAGAATGCTTTGAATTGCCTCCTCTTCTGTTCTTCATAGAAAATTGGCAAAATTAACTTCATTACTTATAAATATGAAGTATATTATATTCCTATAAGTAAAAAAGGAGAGACATGAAAACGAAAATATATAATTACATCTGTAAGGCACTAGCGGAAGCGTAAATACCCATAATACGACGAGAATCAATGAAATTAAATAAGTGCAAACTTTGAGAATTAAAAGGCAAAAACTTTGTACGACACAAAAATCCGTCACTTAATTAACAAGTAGGGCAAAAACCTCTCTACACAATTATGCTAATTTCTTTGAGCAACAACTCTTAGCAATTCCTAACTTGACTTTCTGAACCGAGACTATTTTTCTCTCTTCTCCACTAAGACAACTCGACATTGAAATTGGCATCTTACCCCATAAGATGATAATTATGAAACAAATATTATCTTCTCTTAGGAAACAGTGTTATCCTAGACTTAGAAAACAAATAATATTAGTATCCTACTCTAACTAAAATTAAGAAAACAATATCTACGAACATTAAGCAAAATCGGAACATCTGAACACACGCAAACCTGACCAGATTTGACCCCAACCCGACCGGGTACAGACCCAACCCGGCCAGGTCCAGCCCCAACCCGAGCGGGTTCAGGTTCGACACTTCCCGTTTTCTTTTCCTCCTTGTTTGTTTATTTTGCACGATACCCGCAACGCGTTCCCGAGCATTACTCACCGTATTAGACTTATTGGGCTCGCAAACCCAACAACACCGTCACACAAACTTTTAAAAACTGCACCAGATGCCATTTAAAAAATGTACCATACACAATACAACCTAAGGTATTGTTTGGTTGCACTTAATTTTCATGGGCATTCAAAATTCCCATGAATTTGCTTTTATATGTCTTGTTTGGTTCACTTGAAAAAGTAGAAGTGGGGGGATTGGAAATTCATGAGAGTTTCAACTTTCCACAAAACATGGGAATTTATCTACCCACCCTCCCCTTGGTCAATCACAATTCATGTGATTTGTAAATTCCCACATGACAAACAAACAAGATTTTTCAATTCCTAGGAATTTTATAAGGGAATTACTTCCTATGAAATCCTAATTCCTGTGGGAAACAAAGCAACCAAACAACACCTAAAATCGATATCAGATTATGTGTATACCCTTGAAGACCAGAAAAAACCTCAAAATATGGTCAATTAGCTTATCTGACAGAATTCAAAAATTAGTCACTCTCTTCATTCCATTACTCCTTTCAACAAACCCACTAAGGCCCCGTTTGCTTCACAAGGTGGTATGGGTTTGGAATCAGGAATCAGACCAGGGTGGTATGGGGTTGGAACTTGATTCCTAATACCATATGTTTGGTTCAGTTTTGGAATGAAAATGATACCCTTACTAGTTATTTGGTTTAAAATATTTTAAAATCAAGAATCAAATAAAATAACATTTCACATATATCACGAATATTTTCCCCCTCTAATTTTTATATTATCTTATAATATTTACATATGTAAGGGTGAATTTTTGGCTATATTTTTCCAAGATCAACAAATTACGAACCATGCTACAAAATAATATTATAAATTCGTACAAGTTTAGAAAATAAAAGAAAATACAATTAAAAAACTTTTGCAAGGTATATCATATGCATTCAATGGTTGGTGATCAACAAATGAGAAAAAATTATATAAATATGGTTCTTGGTGATTAGAAAATTGAGAAAAAATAAATTATATATATATGGTTCTTGGTGATTAGCAAACTGAGAAAAATAATATTTATATATGAATACACTAGTGTGTGTGGCAAATTGAAAAGAAAAAAGATCATCATATGAATGTAATTTGTGAAGAAAAAATCGAAAAATAAACTAGATAGGATATGGAAAATAATCATAGCCTACACACTTTTGTTAGTCATTGTGTTTCTTAAAAAATGATGACTAACACGTAAACGGAAAAAAAAATCACACAAACACAAATTTAATGAAATGAATTTTTTTTTGCAAAATATATGATTACAAGAAAAAAAAATCTCTACTATCAAAGCTATTTTAATTAACTCATATTAGAGAAAAGAAAAAAAAATTTACTAGTTGAGTCTTTATGGTACATCACGAAAGAACGTTAAAGGAGCTTATTAACTGCAATATTTGTTAGTCTTTCTTGTTAATTGATACCTAGGGGGTTGGAATGAGCCATACCCACCTCCCCCAAGGGTTTCTAAACCCCATACCTCATGGGTTTGAGGTATAGGTTTTAAAATCATAAAATCTCCAACCAAACCCATGGTATGGGTTTATCTCATTCCAAACCCATACCTAATACCTGAATTATGTGAACCAAACGCCCCCTAAAAATTTACTACCTTCATTCTAAATTAATTGCTACATATACCATAAATGAGTGTTCCATTTTATTTGCTACATTTCCTTTCTTGGCTAATTACAGTTGCCACTTTATTGCTTTTAAATTTTGTTTTCTTCCAACATTAATCACTAAACGCAACAAAATTATTATTACTCCCTCCGTCCTGATTTAGTTGCTACATTGAGGTTTGGCTCGAAGATTTTGGTAGAGCATGTGAAAAAAATAGACACCATTTTTTAATTATTAGAGTACTAATAAAGCATAGTTAAAACAACCACTTTATGATTAATGTTGGAAGAAGACAAAAAATAAAAGCAATTAAATGACTAGTGTAATGGGAGTTATGGGACCCATATGCCAAAAAAGGAAATGTAGTAAATAAATTGGGAAATCTATTTATTGTATATGTAGCAATTTATTTGGGACGGGATGAAGTATTTTAACTTTACTTTATGGGATACTTTAATAAATGAAAAGTAATTCGTATATTTTCACATGCTCTATCTAAATCTTCGTGCCAAACCCCAATATAGCAATTAGTTTAGGACGGAGGTAATATGTGTTAGTTGCCTGTTTTGAAGGTTGACAAACAACATTTTTTGAGAGTATTAGGTTGTACTATACCAAAGTAAAGTCTAATTAGGTTCGGAGTTGATGAGTATATTGTACTCCGATCCCACCAATCTCATCAACTAGCCTATACTGTAGTATTATACTCTCAATCTAATTAAGCCCTTGACACCTTGAGAGTAGGAAATGATTAAGGGAATTAACCCCCATAGTGCCCGTTCGAACACCTTAATACTTGGATTAAGTGTATAAATGGTATTACTAACTCATTGCACGGCAACTCTTACAACAGTTACTACATATCATTAGCTAGGTTGGTATTACTCTACTACTTCACATAATTTTTTAAATTGTAAGAAGAAGGATCATATGAACAGATCTCAACAAACTCAGTTTCTTCATCTGGTTTTATGCGGGCCAGACATTTAGGAGTATGGAGGAAAGGTAAAGGGAATCTCACTCCCGAATGCCCCTAGTGGAATTTGATCTCATGACCTAGAAATCGTGAGGCGAAATCTTAACCACTAAGTCAAACCTTGCTTGGTTACTACTTGGCATATGAGAATGGAGAACCCAAAACTATATGCATGTCATGTATAATCAATTTTTTGTCGAAGTCACGTGATTTGAAAGAGAATAATCACAAAATTAAATGATCATCACTTGGCTAGAATCTCAAATAGAAACCGAAATATAATCACAAGATGGCTCACTCTAAGATGCGTGCTCTAGAGCTCATCCCTCCGATCCAAGGCATATTATGTCTCCCATTCCTAAGAGTTGTCACACCATAAATTGTAATCTTGGACTCAAGGGTGTGAACATATATGATCGTGTAATATGCTTGCTTTTACTAAGTCTGGATTATAAGAAGCTCCTTTGGGATGGTCAGTTTAGCATGAAATTAAAGAAATGACTAACACAATATTCCCTCCCAAAGACAAGAGTCTTTTAATAAACAAGAGTCTCTTACACGATTTTGAGGCATTTAGATATAAAAGTTAATTGTCGATGCAATTAATAATTATCAGTTTTGCATCGATTAGATAAAAGATAATTTGGGATGTATGAAAAGAATCGCGACTCTAAATCTCTATTGTATTTCACATGTGAGCGTCCCACATTAATAAAATAGAGGAGAGTTGTTTGTTTTAATTACAACGTTTGAAGATTCCAATTAATTCTACATTAGAACCTCATTTGACTTTGTAATCTGACACTTTCTCTCCTCCATAGTAATCTATTAATGTCTAATACTACGATTACGTCTTCATTATTAGTAACCCTTAATAATTTATTCGAGATCAACCTCCCTCTCCTTATAAAATCAACCGCTAGAAAAAAAATGTTCCAATAACGGCTATTGGTCCATTAATAACAAGAGATTGGGACAATGTTACTCTCGCAATCTCTTGTGAAAGTATTTTCGAGTTAAGTAAATTGAGGGTACTCAACTTTGACTAAAGTTGTATTTGGGTGCTGAACTTTACAAAGTTTCAATTTGGGTATTGACTTTTGCTGGAACATGTTCTTTGACATTTTATGGTTAGTTTTACAGTTAAGTGTCATGTTTAATTAAAAATACACAAATAATAAAATAATAAAAGTAGTTAACAACAGTCATCTAGCCATTAAACCCTTAACGCACCCCCCTTCCCCCCAAAAAAACCACCAGCACCAGCAGCATTCGAACAGAGGTAAGATAACGTGAAGACCGAGAGAGAAATTGCGAATGGTTGTGTCATGGTCGTTGACAATAGTGTTGCGATATTAGTGGTTGTGATATGATGATGGTGGCGGAGGAATAATGTGGGGGTAGATAGTTAGCAAAGGTTGAATATGGCTATGGTGAGGATGAAGGAGGTTGATGGTAGTGAGTGATGAGGATTGGTTACGGTTTGGGGTTAATTAGGATAATAATTATTATACGGGTTAATGAGTTAAAGTGAACTGAATATTGAACCATTAAAAGTACTTTCACTATAACTATGAAAGTATTTTCACCATAGTATTATCACCCTAAAATAATATTAATGATACAATTCACTTTTCTCATTATTAGGAATCGTATGAGTAAGACCTTATTCTTTTGAACTGAACTTATTATGACTGAATAACTAAAATGAATGAGCTGACTGAATAAATATAAATGAACGAAACTAAACTTATCTCAACTGAACTGAACAACCGAAAAAAAGTTTAAAAAAACAATATTCGTTCTTTCCAACTTATTTTTGCTTATGAACTTATTAGACCTTATTCGGCCTTATTAGATCTTATTCGACCTTTTTAGATCTTATTAGACCTTATTAGATGAAACCTTATTATACCTTATTAAATTTATTAGACCTTATTCGACCTTATCAGAACTTTTCTGAACTTATCAGAACTTATAAGGGTTGATATAATAAGTTGAAAAGAACGGACTGAATAAAGTGAAATTAATGAAGTTTGGAACTGAAATTAAATGAACTTAACTTAAGTTAACTTATATTTTACGAGATGAGTAATAACGATAATAATAATAATTGGTATAATTAATGCTAATACTAATATCTATAACATAAATTAATATAATTGATCCTAATAATAATAATGTAACTCATATAGTATTAATATGAATAATAATAATAATTGGTATTTTGTACTGAAATTGTAATTTGACATTGTTGTTCCACTGCTGCCTTGCTGCTCTTTCATATTGCCATTGATATTTTAAGTTGAAATTGTATTTTGTGTTCAAATTGTAATTTTAAATTGTAGTTTGACATTAAAAACGAAGATGTTGCTGGCTCTTTCATAGCTTTGTGTTGACATGGTTATTGGACATTGTAACTTGACATTCTAAATGATATTTTTGCTAGCAATACTCAACAACAGCTTCTTATATTATTTGCACACATTGTTAGATATTATAACAACTATTATGCTCTAGCCTTTTCTTATCTTCTCTTGTTCTCTAGAATTAGTTGACACTTAATATGTTTGATGAATATTTGTGAACCTAAGAATCCAAAAACTTTAATAACTCTATCCTATAAACTTATATTTTTTGTTCTCAATATCCTGCTTCAATGTTGTTGGTCTTTCGATGACATGTGACATATGTTTGCTAAAATTATTTTATTTTCGGGGAGACTGCGAATAAAGTTAAATTTGTAAAGTAGTAGTAGTGGTGGTCGTGGTATAATAATAATAATAATAATAATAATAATACCTCCGTAACGAATTAAATGCAACAATCTATTTTTCGCGCATTTCAAGGAAGAGATTTAAGGGTGTAAATGAGCAAATTAATCAGAAATATTTTAACACAAGCAAGAATGAGATTATATGTTACTTGTCTTAAAATAATTTTAATTATTTTGCTCGTTTACACCCCTAAATCTTTTCCTTGAAATGCATGCAAAAATATTTATTGCATTTAATTTGTTACGGAGGTAGTAGTAATAATAATAATAATAAGAAGAATAATAATAATAATAATAATAATAATAATAATAATAATAATAATAATAATAATAGTAATAGTAATAACAATAAAATAATAATAAAGAGTAATTTTAATAATAAACATGATAATGTCTATTAAGTAAAACAATAGTAACAAAAAAACATGGACAGGAATATCTAAAATTTAATTTAATAGTAATTCTTTTTATTTAAAGTGACTATAACATATTTAATTAGTAAAACGATAACATTAGAAAGATCGACAATAATATCAAAGCACATAATCTATATATATTAAAAAGCGTAATCAAGGATTGATATCCGCCACGTGTCACTATCCTACTTTTAATGACATTTTATCCAACAGCATTCTCATATTAAAAAATTGTCTAATATGAAGATTCGAATCCCCTACCTCAAGTATGGAATGAAGAGCTCCAACCACTATGCCATCATACTATTATTGATGCATCTATCAAAAATAATGATGATGTATAAATGAATACCAAGGCTTAAGATGGCTCATGAGAAAAGTAATGATGACTTATTATTTTTCTTTTTTGCATTGTTGATATTTTGCATGCTAGATTACATTAGTATCCCTAACTAAGAATCTCGTGCATCGCCGGGACTAATACTAGTTAAATATTAAACATTAATTTTTTAAAATTAAATTACATATATCACTACAATAATAATTACCATAATGATATAACAATTAAGAATAGTACGGAAATTAATAACAAAAGTCTACTTAATAATAAGCTGAATTGAGCGAGCTGAAATTAATAGATGAAACTGAATCGAAATGAATTGAAATTAATGCAGCTGAAGTGAAATTAATGGGTGAAATTCATTTCAATGAATCTAGTAAAAAAAAAGGGCATAGGTATACAATAAAAGAGAACAACAAAAAAAGACGACGGGAGTACAAATGTTTCCAAACAGAGGGAACCAAAAATAGGCGTCAGATAAGTGTGGTGGGGAGAAAGGATTCTAACGCCATTTTTTTGTGCAGCACACGAATATGGACTTTGACACTTTGTTGAGCTAATATTGCCTATATAGTACAACAGGTAAGGGAAACGCAAACAATGTCTGCATTGTTGATCTGTGAAAATAACCTAGAAAAAGATTATTCCAAATATTTCCAATCCAAGTTTGTACAGTTTTAATTATAGTGAAGAGTTTAGGACTACTTCCGCTCAAATAGAAAAGGTTGGACTACTTAAACTGCAATTGATGAATGATTATGCAAAGAAAACTCACCAAATGTATATTGTATGATGCTTGAATTATTTATGAGACACAAATCATGAGTCTCAGAAACTTTCTGGTCGGCTTGAAATCGGTTTGATTATGTTGTTTACTCTAGCACTTCTTATCTGATTGATACAAGGAGGAAACTTAAGGTACCTTTCTATTAATGAGGTGAACCCTAAGTAATCAAGTAATAAGTTTTGTTGTTGTGATGACCGAATTTGGAGATATAGTCTGCAACTCGATATGATTTTTCTGATATATGCGTGATTATACTAAGCTCGAAGTTGCATAGTATGTTGTGGATTTTAGTTATTACTAGAGTGTGAATATTCCACGACGTGCGAAACAATGCCTTTGATGAAGAAGTTAACAAGAACCGGAAAATACAACTTCGTAAAGCTATAATTTCGTTCGTAACACAATCGGAGTGGTTTGACTTAATACTTATTAGGTTAGTCAGCTAGTAACTTAATTTAATTAGTTGTTTTTCTTGGTTAAATCTCAAATCGCAAGCTTGAAGTCAACTTGTAGCTTGATAAGATTAGGGAGATACCTTTCACACGTGGAGAGAAAATTGTCATTGAAAAGATTTTAAAAGATCATCTTGACACACTAAGCAAACTCGAATAAATTCAGATAAATTCTCAAGAATATTCGGACTACCCAAAGTTAATAACTATTCTAAAAAGCTCTTAGCACTCGCCATATATACCCATTGGCAAGCCAATACTTATACAACTAAACAAGCACACGAGTCTCTTGAGCTATGCAAGGATCTAGGGTTGTCTATGAAACGACTTCTCCAATTGTCTACTTGGCAAGTTGGCACCATTGACTTTGGGCTTGACTGTACGTCTGCGGTTTGAGTATAGTTTGAAGGTTTACTTTCGTTAGACATGCAATGTGTATTACATTATTAAACTGTAGTATCATATAGTTGATTGGTTGGACTGTTGACAAAAATACTGAAATAATCGTCTCTATTATATAAGGAAAGAGGGGTGGACCCCCAAAAGAAAAAGCAATAAAAAGAAAAAAATTTAACAGTTTTACTAATCCGATAATTAACTATTTCATTATCAAAAAAATTTACATATTTTGCACGCATTACGTGCATTTAACGCTAGTAACACTATGACGTAAATTCTCCCATGTTAAAGAGCAAGAGAATCCTCTATTATTCCATACGACCGACCACATTATGATAAGAGAAACATCCTTCATTCTTCAAGGTGCAACTTACCTATTGAGGCCGCCCATGGGCCCATGCAAGTGAGTGTGCAAAGTCACCATTCTCCATATTATGACATAAGTTCACCTATATTAAAGTGCAATCAAAAACCTTTATTCCATCTATATATTATTAAAATGCATAGGTTTTTCACCAATTTACTCGCCGATGGAGGTTGCTTTGTCTCCGGCATGACATCATACGCTAACATGATGATATTCCTTTAGAAAATTATCAAAAAAAGTTGCATGAGAGGTCTCAGACTCATAACCTCTTACTTTTTATGTGTCATGATCTTACGACTAAAGTGTGACTTAAACTTGACAAAAATATCAAACCAAAATTATGCATCTTTTCTGTTATTCTAAATTACCTGAAACATCGTTTAGGCTCAAAAATTAGTTTATAGGTTAAAAGAAGCACCCTTCATCCTTCAAATCAAAGCTAAGTGCAATATAACCTATTGAGGCTTCCGGTAGGCCCCATGAACAGGGTCGTCTTAAAAATAATAAGGGGCGCTTGTTCTAAAATGAAATCTTACAGGGAAGTTACCAAAACAAACATTAACATGCCACAAAATTGATATGATCACATCGGATTCATGGTAACTAGAATTCATTAGTCATTACTTTGTAAACGAATAGCACCAAAATCGACAATAAACGCAACCCAAAAACTATAACTACCCAAAAAAAATCAAGGTCTAATAATTATGGAATCTTTGGGTGGCTCTGAGGATTGGCATTTGGCAACCCTCATGAAAAGTTAGAGAGAAAATGTTTTATGAATTAGTGCATTTATTAGCTAGCCCTTGTCACTCAATCACTCCCCAATAATTATAACTTACTACCAATTGAAAGGAAAATCTTTTGAGGTGTGTGCAAATCATTTAGACGATGTTAAACCGCCAAACCATATTATTCTGATTGAAAGTCCAATGAGATATGTTATGCCTAACTAACCTACAATTTCTAATAAAACATGGCAAATAAAATACCTATAATTAATAAGGACCAACCTCGTCTTTCCCGTCTATTTACATAGACAATTTTTAATATTTTTATTTGTCAACAAGTTATAAAATTCCTTTTTGCTTATACGTGAATTTGATGATTCTAATCAATATGTATGTGTGGGCCTATATATATTGTCTTCTTGCTCTAATAAATGGTTAAATATATTTTTGTGTATTTCCTACATGAAATTAGTTGTGAGTTAAATCAAGCAACATGATCTCAGAATTACGACCATATATTTCTATTTCAATCTCATTCTATTGACGCAATACATTTAATCAGACATAAAATGATATCGTTCTCTACAATATTAAACGTCTTAGCTTGAAAATGACTTTTCACTATTCAATTAGCGTCCAGAATAGTAGTACAAATAAAGTTATAAAGATTATCAAAGGAAGATATTAGCTTCCATAGAAAATGACTTAAAGCTAAATCCTTTGAGAATTGACTGATATTCAGAAGTTCCAACAATTAATCAGCAATAATCATATATACTATGAACTAAGATCCCCCTCCAAAAAAAAATTAAGATCCCATTAAATCCAATAGAAACTCAACACGTGCAAGGTTACATCTGAGTGAGCAGGAAAGTAATTTCAGTTATTGAGGTGATATGAGATGCTGGGTATAAATAGCATATGATCATGGTGATCCATATGATACAAAATGCTACCTTGGATTCATTAAAATTTAACTCTAGATTATTGGTTCAATTCCCATGTTCGCCTTCTGTACTAATTGGCCTTTTTCTGTAGCCAAAAAGTAGAAGCACATTGCGGGCGTAGCTTTGCAACTTGCACCTCGGCCTTTTAGTTCTTCATCCTCTCCTTTTTGTACGATCAAATTCTCTAGAATTTGACTGCTTTTTAATTCAATGTATACATATAATTAGTTACTAGTGTCATGAATGTGTGATCTTATTAGACTCGTGTTAATAGATAATTCTTTATCGAATGTTAATACTAGTATCATATAATCAAGAATAAGACTATCAATAACTAAGATCATATTTGGCTCGCTTTTTTATGAAAAAAACTCAAATACACAACGTAAACATATATAAAGAATTTGCTCATTTTTTAAAGATGCGAATTCTTAAATTATAAATTTGTATCTATATATGATCAATTCCATATATACGAATACGATCAGTCTCCTTATATATATGCACGAAATAATGGACATCGAATAATTTTTGCATGTCAATCATTGTATCTTTACTAGAAATGTATTCCACGTAATCAGGTATAGATGGCCTCTTAGTACAATGAAAAGTCATGATCATTATATCTAATTTTGAACTAGCATTAGGCCCGAACAATGCCCCATAGTTTAATCCGATATAATTTAGTAATAGTTGAAGATTTTAACTTGTTACTTCAGGTATGATTTTAGGTCCGAGATATAGTTTTTAGTATAAACCTTAGGCCCAAAAAACCCAACGAAAACAGGTTTGAGCATACAATTTAGACAAGAATGTTTTGGTCTAAATGATGCGATCACCTTCAGAGTAGGAGGTCATGTTAGAAGTATTATTGATTTTCTATTCGCTACAAGAATGTTCAACGTAGAAGTAAGTTTTTTAGTGTTGTTACCAATGAGGCCAATACTCGTCTTTGCAGAGAGTGAGGAATGTTCAGTGGGTTAGGGTATCTCTTCCGATTTCATAGGTATGGGGCTCAATTCTCGTCCTACATTTGTGACTTCTTATACAACCAAAAGAAACATCCATTTTTAATTTAAATTTACATGACCAACTAGACAACCAATATATTAAACCCACATGCATAATGTATATTACAATGACCATATATATAGGACTGGGACATTGGGACTTGCTATTGATAGGCTCAATTCGAGCAAGATAGTAAATGCATGGGATGTTAAAAAGAGTCAAAGTGAAAAAGACACGGCAAAGAAAAGGGGTAAAAAGGGTTTGATGATTATCAACAAAAAAGACATCCTTTTTTTTAACTAAAAAACTTTAACAGAATTTAACCTAAATTTAAGCAAACTCATAAAAGAACTCTAATTGTTTGTTAAAGATTTACTAATAATTTTCTTACATCAAAGAATTGAGGTTGAGCAAAATTGTAGGATTTTTCCAGCAAGTTCTCAGGAGGTGACGGCTCATGTATGTACGGACATGCCTAAATTAATTCCTCTCAAATATCTATATTTTGCCTTTATCTCCCCCTTCTTCTCCTCTCTTTGGTTCTTATTGTTTCTCTTCCTTTCTTTTCTTTTTGTCTTTAATTTTTTATTTCATGGATTCTTTCCATTTCAATCAAACATCACACATTGATGTCTCTTAGTGTAACTATTTACTAGAACAAGATATTAACCAAATATGCCCTAATACTACTCTCTTATCTTTACTCCAGAAGAAATGATCATATCATCCCAACCAAGAGAGATCGTTGATCATGTCTTTGCAAGATGTTGTCGACCCGCCTCCTCCACCTCTTTCTCCTCCTCACTCTTCCTCGCGACCGTCAGATGATCATGTTTCTGACCCCTTAATTGTAATTCTTCTAATTGATACTCGATCACATGTTATGTCCTTCTATCTCCATGTGTTTTGAATCTTGTAAAACAAACATTTTTGTTTTAAAATGTTGACCATTTTTGCAATTGCCTGCTCTTTCTTAATTATGGGCATGATTCAAAGGTTTTCATCTATTGCTATTTCTTTAGGGTTATATTGCATGTATAAAGGTGTTAAATAGCTTAATTTAGAAAGCTGTTGATTTGTAGAGTAATAATTGTGCATCATGCATGAATGGGGAAAGTAATGAATAAAAGGTTCTTAATTCCCTTATGAGTTACAACAAGATGTTTGCGTGTTTGAAAGCTATAATTACAAAAGCAAGATAAAAACTAGGTAATAGAACCAAATTGTTGCTATATGTAGGAGCAATTTGAATGTATAGATTCTATGAAATGTCATATTCACTTTGTTAGGGATTGTTATGGGATTTTAAGCTTTTTATGCTTCTTTTTCTTAAGTATATATCTTACTTGGATGTTCCTCATTGCAAAAAAAAAAAATATATGAGTAAATAGAAATTTTTTCTTATTTTTGGCATAAAATGGACTTCCTAATCTCCAAGTGCTTTTTTAAATTTTTAATTCCATTTTCCCACCCAAGTCAAGTCATTTTCTTATATGGCTACATCTAAACCAAATTCCAATATTCTCTTAAATTCCTTTCTCTTCTAAATTGGCACTACCATTGTGCTTCTTAATCTTTTCTTGGTAAGTATCTAGTTCTTGCTTGCCACATTGCATGGAACATAGGATAGAGTGGATATGTATTCTAGTTGCTTTTAGTATCCATTTAAAGATCATCTTCGTGGGCTTAACTTTCTATTTTTGCTCATGATTAGAAGGGGTTATAAAGACTTCATTCAATGCTTCTTGAGTTCACATTATTGATGTGTGTATATTGGTATAAAAACAAGACAAGGGTGTTGGTTGCTATTGCAAATTAGGGTAATATAAACATTGCATGTTATGTTTGTAAGGAACTCTACTTGACATGTTTTATAAACATAGACCTTGGTTTGTTTTTTGGTGTTATCCTACTTGAAGCATTCTTAGTTTAGTCGTTACATAAGGCTAGCACCCTATCAAGTGATGGCAAAGCTTCAACTACAGACTAAAATAGCATTCGACATGAGAAACTCAAAGGACTGGAAGGTGATTTACATTTTATAAGATGTTGAAGCCTTTTGTTTACGCCTATTAACACCGTAACTTGTTTTTGTTATTGGATGTAGGATGATATCTCAATCCCTAATATCAGTGCTCAACTTTTCGATTTTTGCGACACAGAGTTATTCCGTGATACCTTACAAAACTCTGAGGTTACATCCAGTCCTAATGGCTATTGCTATGAGGACCAAAACTCTTCCTATACTCTAATCGACAACGATATCAAGAACAAGTTTAGTACAGAAAACCTAGACTTGCAAAGCTTTCAAAGAGATCAGAATGACCAAAATGGCGCCAACACTAGTACCACTAGTAGCACCTCTCCAACCGCCACTACCATCGCCCCAAACCGCCACAACAACCACCATAGTGGCGGCCTCTCGATCATCTTCGACTCCCAAGTAGAGATTGACAATGACATATCAGCTTCAATTGACTTCTCCCCCTCTCCACCCTTCTCTACTACCAATCCTTGCAACCTTAACCCAACCAACAACACCCACAACCAACAAGACCAATACCAACTATCTTTAAATGATATTGCAATAAGCAATGGGCTTAACCAATATACCACTACTATTGACCCTGTAGCACTACCTCTCATGGCGGCAGGTCCACCGCCTTTAGGCTCGGTTTTCGAGGAAGATTGCCTATCATCCATCCCACCTTTCATGAGGTTGAACCCTGCTACCTCTTCCCCTCACTGCTCTTTTCTTGACCCTTCAATGAGTTCTTTCCTGCATGGGAGTCTGAATTCTGGATTGGGTGCTGAAAATTCTGGAATATTTGGTGGGAATTTGCTTATGGGATCAGAATTACAAACCAAAGAACTTGAATTTCAAGCAGATAATAGTGGAATTTTTTGCCCTGATCAATTGCCTCGTTATAATTCAGGGGATATGCAGGTATTTTTATTCTATTCTCATGTGTTTTTATTATGGGTGAGAATCCAAATTAAAATATTAGTATCTAAATTTTCTTGTTAATCTTGTATTTGTGATTATTTTTCAAGGCATTTAGCAACGAGAATTCACAGTTGGTTAGTGCAGCAACAAGTTCTACTCCCATAACAACAGAGATAACAAGTTTGGAAGATTCAACTTTCAAAGTTGGGAAACTCTCTGTTGAGCAAAGGAAAGAGAAGATCCATAGATACATGAAGAAAAGGAATGAGAGGAATTTTAGCAAGAAAATCAAGGTTCTATTTCTTTCCATTAGCAATTTTCTCAATTCTATGGTTTTGTATCATTAAGGTTTTTATTCTGCTCCTTGTGTTTTTTCTCGTCTTATTTCCTCTTTTTTTTTAAAGACGATGCTTTGTTGTTGTGGTAGTATTAGCAATTTTTGTTAATTCTATGTATTGGATTTTCAAAATGAAATTTTCTCAACTTTACATTTTGAATCATCATGAGGTGTTTGAACCTAAAATACTATTATTTCAAGGTAGTAAAATCAGTTTTCATCCTTTAAATTTACATAGTCGATATTTAGTTTAATCACCGAGTGTCTGTAAACTTTTTTAGTTTTTTTTAATGGAGTTAATCATAAGTTCGAGTTTAAAGACTTAAATTTTAAGTAGTCAAAATAGACTTTGAATTCTAGAGACAAATTCTAGTTTTTGTCACATTTTCTATTGATTTTGCAATTTGTTACAAATTCTAGTTATGTCACATTTTCTCTCCTTTGCAAAAAGTTACCAAAATGTAGCAATTTTTGCAGTATGCATGCCGCAAGACATTGGCGGATAGCCGGCCAAGGGTTAGAGGAAGGTTTGCCAAGAATGATGATTTTGGAGAGAATCATAGGCACATCAATCACAATGAAGATGATGATTATGATGATGTTAGCTCTCTCTATCCCCCTTATTATTTTTTTAATTATTATGAATCTTCAAAAGAAAATGTTGAAATTTTTTAAAGGTTAATATTTTCAATTAGTCCTCTTTAAATAATAGGAGTGTTTTGTCTCTCCACTATCAATTTTGATATCGTCAATAAGATTTGCGCATTCAAATATTTAAGAAACGTTCTTTTGAATTTTTGAACTGAACTTAATAATTAATATTGTACAACAAGATATCCATAAATATATCATCCAATGGCAAATTTTCTTCAAGGTGGATCCAATAGAAATTAGTACATTAGACCGATACTTGATTTTTATGAAACTTATATTGGCATGGTGAATTTACCGATACTTGATTTTTTATGAAACTTATATTGGCATGGTGAATTTCTAGTGATAGGATCTTGGATTAGGCTCGTTTCATAACTATATAAAGAAAGGACATATTTTTGTATACATAAGCTAATTTATAAGAGACATTTTAAACATAAGTGCATTGATGATTTACGAGGCTAATTGATTTATTATCGATTAAATTATAGGTGATGGTGAAGGAAGAAGAAGACGTGGTGGATTCGTCAGATATATTTGCACATATAAGTGGTGTAAATTCTTTCAAGTGCAATTATCAACAAATCCAGTCTTGGATTTAGTTAGAAGCTAGCTAGCGATCTTAATTAATTAGTCCCACAATTATACATATGTTTGGTGGAACCCCATCCAACCAATTTGGTGAATCCAGGGTTTGTACACCATCAATTTCTGGAATAAATAAAATCAAGGAATAACAAGGGGTTATCCTGAAGTACGTAGTACACAATAACAGTAGCATTAATGTACTTAGTTGTGTTGTACTAGCAAATGAGCACAATAACACTGGTAATTTTGTAGGTATTGTTATCTCATTCATGTGGATATTTTCATGCATGTATTTTCCCATTATATGGGATTTGATGTAGAAATTTACTTAAGTTTTGTTTAATGAAGCAGCTTATTGTAGATTATGAATATGACTATTGATTTTTTTTTAGGACAATGTACATCTATTGAGCAACTATTCAATCTTGTCTCTTTTGTTGAGTGCAGTTTCTAATCTTGTTCTTGATTATAAAAAAACATTTGCTCATGTAGTTGTCTGTAGTTTTCCGTGTCGTTTCAGGGGTGGAGGTACAGTTTCAATGGTTTTTTGTAGGATGAAAGTAGGTTTTAGTGGTTATCGAGGCTAGAGTGGGTTTTTGGTTGTTTACAAGTGTTTAAATCCTTAGAGGTGGGTTTTTGGTTGTTTACAAGTGTTTAAATCCTTAGAGGCGGGTTTTTGGGTTAGGGGTGGGAGTTTGATGGGGAGGAGGTGGTTTTGTTCACCACCCGAAGAAAATACTTCTTGCATCAAATTAATTGATGAGACGTTCCGAATTCATAATGCTTATAGTTAATATTCTTTTGTGATTGTATATTCGCAACAAATTAAATGTTGTTTATAGATTAAAAAAATGGTGTATGTGAATTAGGGTATTTACATTTACATGATGCATTATATAAAATATGTGTGTGAATTGTGATCTTATAGATAATATTTATATCTAAAAATCTATACAAGAATGTTGTAACCAAAAAATGTTAATAACCATTTTGAACTAGTCACATTAGTTAATTAGTTTCTTATAACTCTAATTTGTTGTTAGGCCTATAGTTGAAAATGCAAATATCCGCCGTTCTATCATGTGTGTATTGATGTACCTTATTATAAGGACTAACTATGTCTCAATGAACAAGCTAAACAAACAAACTACCAGAAAAAACATGGCATACTCACATTGATATGATGCTCCTATCTTCCTTTAATAGAAAGTCTGCGGTGATCCACTTAAACTGCATTGAAGGACGAGGAGTAATTTATATCTAAAAAAAGAGAAAGAGAAAATTAGGGAGAGACAAAGTGAAGAACAGGACAAGTTGAATAACCAAAAATAAAGCAAGCATTTTCTTTCGTCGGGAGAAACAAAAGTAGGAGAGAAAATGTGATGGCCAAAAAATTGTTAAGTTACCATTGGGTCATTAGAGGTAAAAATGTAAGGGAAAGTATGAGTTGAGTGTAAGTATTGAGTAGGAAGGAAGAGGGGGGAAAAAGAAAATCGTTATTGATGGTAAAACATAGTCTTACGGTTATGTATGCTCTAAATACTTCTTTAAATGCTTATCATAAAGATTGACATACACTCAAGTCAAACTAACGTATCTTCATTTTAAAGTCTGATTTGTTCATTTTTAAACTTTAAAATCTCTTCTTCTTTTTTTTGTTTCCGGAGATTTACAAATTTAATTTTATCTCTTAGTTTTTCAATGCTAAACATCTCATAAAGGTGTATAAATGTATCGATGCACCTAGTGCACCCAACTCTTACCTTACATAAGGATTGGGGTTGACTCAAGTGGTGATTCTTCCCATCTTCTCTAGCTTGGTTTAAGGATCAATTCTTACCCCCAAGCATTAGGATTTGGGGGGAGGGGGGGGGGTTATGACTTTTAATGGGCCTCTGGGTGGGGGCTCTGTACAAGAGCAGCACAAAGAATTATTTTCTTACATTAATATAATCTCATACTTATAATTGAAATTATATTTTTTGAAAAAAATATTCACTGAGGATATTGAAAGACGATGATGTTGTTGGCTTGTTGCTCTACTCGACTTCTCGAATTTAACAAGCCAGCCAACCACTTGAATTGCCTGGCAAAATGCATTGTGAGTGAAATTTCGGCCCATTATGATATGAGTCAAAACAGGCCAGTTTCTTATAGCTCATTCCTTTTAAAAGTCCAAAGCCTCTTTTTTTCATGGACATTAAGTACACACGTTTGAACAGCGTGCTAATATGGCCTATGAGATGAGTGGGCTGTGGGCTTAAGGGCATTAAAGCATAGGTACTGACGTTTTCAACTTAATTTGGTTATATGGGTGTAAACATCTGAGCCGGCTCGTAGAGCCCTTGAGCTAGGCTCGGTCAAGCTCGGTCAACTTCGAGTCCGAACCGAGTCTGAGCTACACGTTAAGTATACGAGCTCGAACCCAAGCCCAACAAAGTTTGGCTCGTTTAAGCTCGTTCGGCTCGTTTTTTTTATTACATTTGAGACGTGTGGCAATAAGAAAAAAAAATACCCAAACATGCATAGGCCATAAAGAAATATAATATTATTGGGTTTAGTTTTCATATTATATTAAATTTATGTACGATGGACTATTACATATTTTGCTTTATGTAAGGAAGAACAATAAGACCAATAACCAATAGGCGGGAGGAAAAAAAAGAGCCGAGCCCGAGTCGAGCTCGAGCTCGAAGGTTTGTAAACGAGCCGAGCTCGAGCCTTATCTTGGCGAGCTCGTCGAGTTTAGAGCCGAGCCCGAGCTCGATCTAAGTGACTTCGAGCCGAGCCGAGCTTGGTCGAGCTCAAGCTCATCTCGGCTCGTTTACACCCCTTTACAAACATTAATTATAATACTAAGTTACACCTACAACAATAAATAATAATTCAAGGTTACACAAATAAGTTTAAACTAGTCTAACAGTTGAATCTAAAACATATCATAAGTATGATAGAAAGTTACAAGTGACCGTCCAATACGTTCACATTAACATATTTTTTTATATAACGATAAGGAGAAAGAGGAGGAGGATTAGGATTTTAGGAGACCCTCCGCTTGTGCGGTTTCCTAAAATATTATTGTAAAGTATTTGGGATAGTTCAAAACCATTCCAATCCATAATTCAAAGTGAGTCTACAATTAGGTGTCCCGCATCCGCTAGCTTGTTAGGGTTTTATTTTAATACCGCAAGTGAACGGTGTCGCAGCACTAACGGGTCGAGTACAGGGAGGCGTGAGATTAAAAACTAGCTAACTCTAGACAATGAAATAGGCAAATAGCTACACGATTCTATATCGATGGTAATATCTATTAAACTATTTTATAAACTAATAAATGGGATAATAATAACGATGATAACTATGATATTAAAGCACTAAGACTGAGCATCACTACTAACATGAATTGATCAGATACAACTTACATTCCGGTTAATGAATCGAAGCTTAGGAGAGATGACATTATTTCGTAAACAAACTACCTTAAGACCACTTTCATGACTACAAAAGGCCTAACTAATATGTGTGTTTCTTATTTTCATGGCTAACATACAAAATTAAAAGCATTACCATCAATGTCACATGAAATTCCCAATATCAATTCTCACAATTTTTGTAACAACCCGGATCTACAACCAACCTAATTAAGACCTAAATGTAGCGAAAAACCTAATCCGGGCTATTAACATCACACTCACCACGAGGGAGGAGCTCAAAAAAACTTGACTTTTCAAAACTTTTATACTGTAATGACTATATTTCAACCTTTAACTATAATAAACTATATTAAGTGATCCTAAAATACTTCAAACAACTAGATTTGTTATTAAAAATCTACTGAACATCCGGCAGAATTCCATTTGTAAAACGGACCGCCTAAAACTTAATTGTAGGACTCGCGTTCACTTATAAACATGTATCCTCAAAATCCAGCAACCCAAACAAGTCTAAACTTAACAAACTCAAATTCTTTTAATTTAATTACAATTTAACTATTAGTTTAACTATTACAAAGTCAATCGTCCTCGCCGCAATACAAACAGTAAGGATAACACATTCGAGACTTCTTCAACAATACTACCTTCATGTACCTGCATATACCGACATGTAGTATCAGCAAACTGGCTGAGCAAGATTTCATACTGAAAAGCCAAACATATATGCAGGTAGGATATATATTAGATATATCCTACAAATCAGTTTCTTTCAAAACCAAATAAATAGTAACTTTATAAAACCTTTTCTGTATTTCTTTTTATAAAAAAAAACCGTTCTTTTCTGTTTCTAAATCAAATCCTTTCTATTACTTTTCTTAAAATCAAATGCTTTCTTTTTCTCTTTTTCAAATCTTTCCTTTTTCCTTTTCATAACCAATCTTTCTTTCTTTTTTCTTTCACGAAGAAATATTCATAAATCTAGGGAATGGAACGAACTTTCCTATGCCTTTGGGCTAGCTAGGCCCTCCGGATAACTATAGACAAAGACCCCTAGTGTGCACACCCTACATACGGCCAAACCGTAGCAGAAGATCAAAGTCTTGAGGTACTGATCAACGTACCCCCACAACTATTCTATTCTGTATAGTCGAGCCAAACCCGACTAAGTTCCAATTCCTTGAGATACCACTTAGGTAATCCCCACAACTTTGAAAATATAAAACTATTCCCATGAGATACCACGTAGGCAATCCCATCAACTTTCAAAGCATAAGACTATTCAAAATATCATTCTATAATCTTTCCTTTAATGGCGGTTCGAAAACCAACTTTCTATATTTGGAGGAACATCCTCCCATTCAATCCATTCTCAACAAAACCGAGATAAAAAGCCTTTTAAAAACACTTCTTATAACTATAGAAGTTCCTTTCGAAACTAAGCTTCTATCTTTTAAATCATACTCAACCAAAATGAGTTTAAAACCTTTATGAAACTCTTCTCGTAACTATAAAAGTTTTAATAGGAAATCTTACCTTTTAAACTTTACTTGTAAACTTATAAAACATTTAAACAAGAAATCTTACCTTGTTAAACTTTTCTCGTAAACTATTAAAGGTTCGAGTAGGAATCTTACCTTTTTCGAATCACGCAACCAACTACCTCCGTCTAAACAAATCCTCAGTGAAACCGAAAGCTACAATATAACATGTATGTACTTCGTAAATACTAAAAGACTTGGATATAACTAACTTTAGTTCATAAAGCAATCAATCTTTCCTAATTGCACATGAAACATCAAAGAACACAATTCATATAAATGACTTTCATGTTCAAACGTGAACTTCCATTTATCATTAACAACCAACTAACTAAAACCTTTACCAAAACTAATTAAACTCATCTTACTTTATATAAAATCAACATTTAAGAATCATATATTCATTTCGATACCCAAAGTTCAATACGAAACAATTATATGAAAACATAGAGTTTTAAAATCAACTATATAAAATGTAGAATTTGGGCAAAAACTTAAAATGAGCATAACTCCCTCATACGAAGTCCAAATCAAGCGATTCTTGAGCCTATCTTGAGTAAAATTTCAATACGAACAACTTTTGTGAAATAGTATTTTTGCTAAAAATACCCAGAAACTTTCCAAAAATGCATTTTACGAAACTGCTCTGTAATTCCTACGAATTACATCTCTAATTTTTTTTTCTTTGAACAACAACAAGTTTAATCATCAAACTAGTAATATAAACTAACTATTAAACATCTAATTACAACTTCTACAAAATCAATTCATACTCAAAAACTTCAAATCAAAAATCCCCAATTCAATTTCAATTCAAAACCCTAACTTTATAAACTTGATAAAAACTGAAATTAAAATATGAATTCGACTTACCCACAAACAAGGAAGATTAGGGATGAGCAAATCTGGAAAAATTACCCACAAAAACGTCCCTTACTTTCTCTCTTGTATGCACCGCCTACTTTGAGTGTCAACCATGGTGGTTGCGGTGGTTGTCCTAATCGGAATCGAAGCCTAGCGTCATCTCTTCTCTTCCTTCGCCTTCCCTTTCTTCTTCTTCTTCGTTCTCTCCTCTCTTTCTCTTCATGGTTCTCTTCTCCATTGAACTCCCTCTCTATGTTTTGCTCTCCTCTTTCCCTTTCCTCTGTTTCGCGTTATTTCATTGTTTTGTTCCCATTTTGTTTTTCTTTTTTTTTCCCCTCATTTCAACCTTCCCATTTAACTATTTTGTGCAATTACCTTTAAATCCCTCTCCTCTAATATATATCTAAATATATCTATTTACCTTTTCAAAATATAATTTAAATAATGATACAAATTCATATAAAACAACAAGGAAAATTTGTCAAATGGCACCTACTTTTAATTCAACTTTGTGAACTAGCACCTTGATTTTATTTATTTGTCAAAGGGCACCTACTTTTAATCTAACTTTGTGAACTAGCACCTTAATTTTATTTATTTGTGAAATGACACCTACTTTTAATCTAACTTTGTGATCTAGCACCTTGATTTTATTTAATTGTTATTTAGCACCTTAATTCAAGTTTGCTACAGACAGACAAAGGCATGACAGACACAGATGCACCTAAATCACATAAAGCTTTATCAATAAAAAGTGCACCTACATGACAAGGGATGGAAAAGCTACCCGGATCTTTCAATTTAGGTGGAGATTTATTTTGCAAAATGGCACTACACTCTTCAGTGAGTGCGACTCTATCTACCCCACCAAAATCTCTCTTTTTTTTGATCATCTCCTTCATAAACTTAGCATAGACAGGCACTTGAGAAATAAGTTCAGTGAAAGGAACTGTTACCTCAAGGTTCTTGACCATAGCCAAGAACTTACCAAGTTGTTGATCCACCTTGGACTTTTGCATTCGATGAGGAAAAGGCAACCTTGGTGTAAAAGGTGTATCAGCAACCTTCTCCTTCTCCTTCTTCTTTTCTGCCTGTTCAGCTGTTTCAGACACTTCGACATCAGACGTCGAATTCTTCTCCAATTCCTTCTCTACTACCTCCTTCTCCTTGCTAGGGACAGTATCATCATCAACGGGCATAGGAGGAGCAGCATAAGCAGTGCCACTATGAAGAGTAACGGCATTTGCTTGCTCCCTATGTATAGGTTGCCCCGGCAACTGTCCCTGCTGCCTCTGAGCATTCGTTTCTGCCAACTGAGCAATCTGAGTCTCGAGAAGTTTTATGTGCTTCTCTTGGGACTTCTGTGTTTTCTCATTGGCTTTCTGCATAGCCAACAACTGTCGCTCTTGAGTTTTCAGTGCCTCCTCATTTGTCTTTTGCATAGACAATACTAGTTTCATCAGTTCAGAAGTGCTAGGCTCTTGTGAGGTTGCATTTTGTGGTGCTGGCTGATAATTTTGATGGGCAGGTCTTTGGAAACCAGGGGGATTGTGAGAATTCCCTTGGTTGTGGTAGTAGTTGGGTTTTGAGTTGTTATGTGAAGGTTGATAGGAATTTTGTGGGGGATGGTAGGAATTTTGTGGCTGTGGGTTCTGAACGTTGTTACTTCTATAGGAAAGAAGTGGGTTGTCTTTCCAACCAGGATAGAATGTGTTGGAGTAGGGGTTGTTAGGTTGTCTTTACTGAAAAGCATTAGCCTGCTCCATCTGATTCTGACTGAACTGACAATCATGGCTGAAATGATCCTGAATACCACACACCTCGCAGTAAGATGAGGTGATGGGTGCAACTGCTGACATAGCGTTGATGCTCATAGGCGGAGGTGTTGAACTAGTGGACTTCATTAGCTGCTGAGTGAGTTGCGCCATCTGAGATGTAAGCATTGAAATAGCATCAACTTCAAGTACCTTCTTAGTCACACTCCTAGATGATGAATGGTCATTGGCTGCAAGATTTTCTAGGAAGTCATAACCCTCATCAACTGCCTTGTCTAAAAAGACTCCTCCTGCAGACGAATCAACAGTACTCTTCGTCTGAGGCTGCAGACCATTATAAAAAGTCTGCGTCATAAACCACTTGTCCATATTATGATGTGGACATTCCCTCTGTAGGTCTCTGAATCTAGTCCACGCTTCCCTCAATGTCTCATCTGGCTCTTGGGAAAAAGTAGCCAACTTGTTCCTGATTTCTGCTGTTTTTGTGGGAGGGTAATACTCATGTAGAAATGCAGCAGAAATCGCCGGCCATTCTGTCTCAGTGATATCGCTGAACCACCTCTGAGCCTTGTCTCTGAGTGAGAACTCAAATAACATAACCTTCAGCTGCTCAGGTGTGACTCCTTGATGTTTAACAGTCCTGCAGAGTTATTGGACTTTCTGCAGATGGTTGGCCGGATCTTCAGAAGGATGCCCACTAAACTGATTCTACTGCACCATATTAATTAGTGCAGGTTTGATTTCAAAATTGTTCGCAGCAATAGTGGGCATCGGTGGACCTGTGGGTATGCCTTCAGGATTAGGCACCCTACAAGATTTCAGTGACTTCGCCATTGGTAATGTAGAAATCTCTGAAACTGGCTTCTCTTGGTCAAATTCTGCTCTAAGATCCCGAAGTATTGCTTCTGTGTCAGGATCTCCAGGAATAATGTGAGTTTTCTTTTGATACCTGGACATATAAGAGAAAACGACAAGATAACCGTAAGAACGGCCTCGATTGGAACGGGAGGTTCCAATGAGGCAAAGAGAAGTACGCTAATTAATCGAATAAAAACTAGAAAACTAGCCGTCTCCCCGGCAACGGCGCCAAAATTTGATAGGTTTTAGTCGTGTCACCTAATCAAAAATAAACCTATGGTCCTCTAACTAAGGTAGTCAGTGGTAGCAGGGTCGAATCCGCAGGGAGACAGAGTTTCTATATTAATATTCAATTAACTAACTACTTCAGATGAAAATATGGAGAATTAACTGAACTAATGAGTAAGCTAAATAATACGAATTAAGTCAAGGATTTAACTATGGAATAAAAGCCTAGGGTATTAGGTCGGTCCACCATGCTTATACCAATCAAACAAGGTCAACAACTATCGAAACCCAGGTCAAGAGTCGAGGGATTAGAGCATGTGTTGAGCTATGGTTAAGAGTCAACGCTCATAGTTCAACATACGCCGCATGTTCACTAACGTAATCAGAACTACTGATGTGTCCTAGGCCTCTAGTCGTAAGACGGATCTGTGCAAACAACTATTAACCACAAGCAATCAATGAAATTGGCCACTAACATTAATCACTAATTAAGAATAAACCACACCATAATCACTCTAATCAAGCCCTAGAAATCAATAGGAGTCTAAATAACAATCATGGTATAAACATGGCTTCCCTATCTAACACCCTAGAAAGAGAACTACTCAGACATGATTGAATTGACAACAACAAATCTAATTGAAAACCCTAAGAATTGCATCATGAACTAATTGAAAAATAAGCAATTGAACTAAAGTAACTGAGAGATAAGAATAAAGCAATAAGCAAGACGATTACCAAATTGACGGAAAGCGGAAAATTTAATTGAATTGAAGTAGTACTTGAATCTCTTCTCTATGGAAAGCAATGATAAACTAGGCTAAGAGTTCTCTAATTGTTCAATAATATGAAAAGATACAAATAAAAACAACCTAAAAAGTATTTATAGTTTCTAAGAAAAACAATAAGATAGAGTGGGAAAAGACGCAAAATTGCGTCACCCGTGTCGTCCACCCGATCGGGCGAAACTTCCAGCAGCACAAATTATGTCTTCACCCGATGAGATCGGGCAACCGTCACCCGATCGGGGCCGCAACCCCAGCACCCGATCGGGCAAGACCACCCGATGTCATCGGGTGGATGTCTTCTTCAGCTCTCAGAGAAACAGCAAGAATTGGCTAAGTATTGCTCCGCCCGATGCGATCGGGCAAGGCCGCCCGATCGGGTGGAAAATCTCAAGTGTTGGCCATATTACTCATACCCGATCGGGCGGTTGTTGCCCTACCCGATCTGGCGAAGCTTCTTTCAATCTAGCTTTTGGCTTGGCTTCAGACGCCAAGTCCTTGACAATTCTTCTTCACAATGGGGTCCGAGTACCATCTCGAGACCGCTAAGATGCCTCATAACCTTCCGCTACAGCGTGGTGCTCAAAACATCAAGTAAATAAGGAGTTTTTCCCTAAAACCTGCAAAATGAAATAGAACACACAAACCACAACTATATCGAAATTGTTAGCATAAATAGCTCCTAAGAGCATCAATATCGCACAATTTAGCTTGTATAGAAAGGGAAAAACTCTATAAGAAATCAATATATCAACAAATAAATAAAATCAAGGTGCAAGTTCACAAAGTTGGATTAAAAGTAGGTGCCATTTGACAAATTTACCAAACAACAATAACTAATACTTGTTAAAAGAATTAAACTCAATATTTCTTGAAGTCATTTTATTAAAAGGTCAAAATAATTAACTAAAGTAATATAATTAACTTTTTAATAACTTTATAATCAAATCTAATTTCCTTTAATTAAACTTGAGGACTACTAATATATAACCATGCTAATAAATCATACTTAGCTATTAATAGAATACTATTTAAAAATAGGGGTATTACCATTTTCATGTGAGAATCTCGATCAATGACAATCCAATCTAGATTGAAACCCAACTTTCGTTGGCGAATTCAATTGATGAAATAACAATAATGCTACAAAGAAATCCTAATTTTAATTCCAATTCTCATTGACAACAAAATTTAGGGCTATCAATTATGCAATTTGATGATGAAAACAAACTTGTCAAACTCTAATCATCCGATTCAATAACATAGAATTACAGGATTAAAGCAATCAATCCATGCTAGGGATCAACTCAATCTTAGCAATAGGACTACTCACTAATCATAGCAATAGAAACTATAAACATAATTGAGAAATAGAAAAAGGGAATAGAGAAATCAAACTTGAGTTAATAAGTACTTGAATTAAACTGAGGAATCTGATATCTTCGATCTTCAAAACTAAGCAAAACCTGTGTATTTATGGCTAAACTAAGAGTTCTAATAATGAAAGAGTGAATAATTATCAAATAAAACGTCTAAGTATATATACTAGTCACTAAAATAAACTAAATCTGAAATCGATAGAATTAACGCCTCGAATACAACGCAGGTCAACGAGTTGACCGCGATCAATGGTGCTGGCCGTGACCAATGGTGCTGACTGCGACCAGTGGTGGCCGTTGGGCGCGAGTCGCGGTCCGGACCGCGATCAGTGGTTAGCTCTAGGCAAAAATTCGCGAACAGTGATGCATGCTGCGAGCGGTGGTGTGTCTGGAACGTTCTTCTCAACTGAAAACTCGAAAAGGCAAGCAATAAGCATCTGGGGCTATCGTATGAGACTCGTAGGCTCCTAATGGAACTCAAAGAGCATCAAAAACATCCTAAAAGTCTCAAATCCCAACAAATCTACGTTTGTACTCATTTCATACAAACTAGGCACAAATCAATCAAAACTCATACTAATAATACTGCGATCTCCATCAAAATGTGCCTAAAAAATATGTGTAATACGGACTCAACACCGCTTGGTTTGATCTGAACCTCCGCAAATGCTTGCAAGGAAAGTGTAATGTCTCCAATGATGTTTCCTATTTGCCATGGGGGATCGCACTTCCCCTTAGCTGCATTGATGACTAATAAATTGTTGCCTTCAATAATGAGATTTGAATGAGTACACTTGGTAGCTTGAATGACTCCTCTGTGAAAAGTGGTGGCTTCAGCTACAAGGACGAAAGTGTTGCCTAAGTTGTAGGTTTCTGCTATGATGACTTGACCTTCGTGATCCCGAATAATGAACCCATATGCTGCGTTGTTGTGTTTGACTGACCCATCAAAATTGAGTTTTATGTATCATATATACATAGATTTTACTGACGAATCAACACTTAATTTAAGAAATACAGGCAATAATATATGCTAATTAGATATCATATCATATAATAAAATACAATGTCAAATTTTAAAATATATAAGTATAATATAAGATTTATCTTGCCCAAATATAAGGTGAAATATCTCTATTATATAAGTGAAGAGGTGGGGGTGGACACCAAAAAGAAAAAAAAGGAAAAATAAATAAAATAATCAATGAGTTTATTAAGTAATTAATTTTTATTTTCAAATTTAACCATCAGATTATTAATAAAATATGTTTAAAACTTCTAACTAAAATATCTAAAAATATACAAAGTAAAAACAATTAAAAAAAATATCAACGATTATATTTTCTTGAGATCTATTTTTTTTTTGGAAGGTAATGTGGTGGACCCCTGGCCAGATCTCAACTAGCACAGTTTCTTGATCTGGTGTTTGCGGGGCCCGACATTTGAGAGCAGGGGGGAATGGTAAGGGGATCCCCAATGCCCCTAGTGAGATTTGATCCCATGACCTTCAAGTCATGAGATCAAACCTTTACCACTAGACCAAGCCAAGCTTGGTATTTTCTTGAGATCTATAGATAGACGCCCACTTTGCTATATTTTTATATACTTTTGAAATTTTTTATTTTGAAATACATGAGTAATTGATTGTTCATGAGTGACGGCACATTTGATCAAATTGATCATGATAACGTATTTTAGCATGAGTGTGAGAAACATGATAAAGTATTTTCAAGTACTTTTGAATATATTATCATTTGGACAATGAGCAAAAAATACCTTACCGGGTATTATATAACAAAAATGGTAGTTGATGGTGGGGAGTAAGGAATGTTTTTCAAAGAAATATGAGCCAAAATGAATTTAGCTTAAAAACAAAATATGTTGTTTACCTTCACATTTTATCATGTTACAGTAGCCAAAACACACATCGTATGCAAATAAAATTAGGATTTCTTTTCAAAACCACCTAAAATTTTCACGTTTTTAGAAACTCCCACCTTAATGAAATTTTCTTTTAAATTTCCACATATCATTCCCAATTTTATTAGAAACTCCCGCCACTTAATGATTTTTGTTAAATTCCGTTGACAAAACCGTTAAGTGGGCCCCATATATGCATCGTATTATTAGTTTACGCTGAAATTGAAGTCAATTTCATCAATTTAAGGACAAATCCTCAACAAATTTAGAGCAAATTTGGAACAAATTACCACTATTTGGAAAGAATTGCAATTCTTTCAAGTTCCATTTTGTTAACAAAATATATATGTGGGACCCAAGTAACAGTTTTGTTGATGAAATTTGACAAAAATCGTTAAGTGGTAGGAGTTTTTAATAAAATTGTAAATGGTAAGTGGAATTTAAAAAAAATCATTAAGGTGGGAGTTTCTAAAAAGATGAAAATTTTAGGTGGTAAGATGTGACTGTCCATAAAATTATCTACTGTAGATTATGAAATTTCATAATAAAATTGTTGTCGCACGCATTGCGTGCATAAAAATCTAGTGTCTCTATACTATAAGGGAATAGAGGGGTGGACACCAAAAATAAGAAAAGGAAAAACAAATAAAATAAATCAAGGAATTTAAATCTCCTATAATTGAAATTAAATTTTATTTCCAATCTTAGCCATCAGTTTTTAGCAAAAAATGTTTGAGCTTCAAACTCAAATATCTGAAAATCTACAAGGTAAAAACAATGAAAAATATTTTAATGGTTATATTTTCTTGAGATCTATAAATAGACACCCATTTTGCTATATATTTATATACTTTTTGAATTTTTATTTTTATTTTCAAATACACGAGTAATTGATTACTCATAGAGTCATGAGTGGGGTGTATTTCATCAAATTGATCGTGAAACATGATAAAATATTTTAAGTTGAATGAGAAATTGGTAGAGATAGAGGGATGATGTACTTTTTTTTACTCATGGATGATGATGTTCTAAATGACATTTTCCACTATTTTTTGGTAGGATTTTTTTGTCTTTTTTGCCGTTTCATTTTAAAATCACTATTGTTAATATAATTATAATATTTATTACTCTTATTTATGTATTTATATTGTTTCACTATTTAAACTCTTTTGAGATTACAATTACACCCTCTAAAAAAAGTAACTAACACTTAATGACTATTTTTCAAAATACGAAATTATGTATACACCACTAGAGAAAATAATCATGTAGTTTCTCCTAATTCCTTATATATTACTCTTTCGCACAAAGCACTTATTGCTTATATATAAGGTTAGTATTTATATAAAGTATAAAGTATCGATTGAGTGGTTTTCAACTGTAATCTAATTTTATGATGCATGTCTAGTTTCCTGCAACTTTGAAAAAAGGTTCAATAACCGCGTGTGCTGTTGCAACTTTGCCATGATATATTGATATCAAGTGATAAAAATCGCATTTCCGCGACTTGAAGGTGATGAAAGGTCAACTAAAGAAAATTGTAAACCAAACAAATACTTTTGATCTCACTATTCTTCTATATAAAAAAAAATAATACTTAGTGATTGATTGAGCTTAGCCGAAATATATATATATGTTGGCAATTGTCAATCATCAATTGTCTATAATCTAACTAATCAAATGTAGGCAGCACTAGATCTTGGGCCAAACGACAAAAACACCAAAAATAAAATACTCAGCAGATTCAAACTCAATTTTTTTTTTCAAAAGTTAGGTAAAGTTAAACAGCTCTACAAGACAAAAGTTCTCTATCAAATCCTTAATTTTAAATAAAACCCAAATTAATGTTCAAATTACTCAACCTATATTTGTCTTAGACCTTAGTATTTAAATTTTATTATCACATCAGTGGGACCTACCTCCAATTATTTACCATCAACAAATTATGATTAGAATATCAATTTATCCGGAATTGCAGGGTAATTAGAGAATATTTGAAGACAAGCAAAATTTATTTAATTGTTCTTGCTTTGAGTAGTGGAAAAGCGAAAAGTAAGAATTATCTAGAAGATTATAATGAATAATTAAAATTCTATGGTTTATAGCTTTGAATTAACTACTTATTTAACTTCTCGGTTCCTATGATTTTTGAAGTTCTCTTTGCCATTTGGTGATGTTAGTCTTTTGTTTTGTTCGGCTATTTATATAAAGTTATAAACTAGTTGGTGGATTCAGGCAATATCTTTCATTTATTATTTTGCATTTCATCTTTTAGAAAATTTAAGGGATAACAATAACATAACTTTCTATGGTCACTACTCTTAGGTGTCGTTTGGTTCACATGGGAAGTAATTTCCCTTCTGAATTTCCTAGGAATTTAGCTAAATTGTTTGGTTGTAACCATAGGATATTGAAATTCCTAGGAAATTCAAATCACCAAGGGGGCTTGGTAAGTTAATTCCCATGTCTTGTGGGAATTTCCATTTCCTAGGAAATTCTAATTCCTATGATTTTGCCAATTTCCTCCAACCAAACACAACATCATTTAGACATTTCCTAGGAAGTTGTATTTCCAAGGGAAATCAACTCCAACCAAACAACACCTTAGTCTATAAAGGGTTGGGATATTACACAAATCACCCAAAAACTATTATTCTTCCTTAACAATTCTATAAAAAGGAAAATTAGAAGAGATAAAGTGATTTTTCAATAAAGTATGTATTTCATGAGTAAGAAGATTGGCTTCACCCAAAATAAATAAATCTAAGCATTGGATAGTTTTAACATAATTTAAAGAATTGAAATATATGCAACTAAGAAGTAAGTCTAAACCATTAAAAGTAAAGTGTATATAAGAAGCAAAATATAATAATTCTTCAATTTAAGCCACAATATTAAGATAAATGATTATATTTTTCCTATAAAAACCTTTTTTTTTTGCTGAAATGGAAACTTTGTAGTGATTTTTAAAGAATTTTGTAACCTGGGACGTGCTTAACTAAAAAGATCGTTTCTAATTTTCATTACTTTCGTTTGGTAATCGATTCTAAATGGCGGTAATGACAATGAATCTTATCCTAAACTTACAAGTTTCAAACCCTTTCCATGGTAACAAGTAATGAAACTCCATCTCCAATTATGGGGTTTTCTTCATAATTTTTTCACTACCACTCAATACCACATTCTCAAGTGGCAACAGGGGCGGAGCCAGCTCATAACACTCTGGTGGGGAATTTACAAAAAAAAAAAATTACAAAAAACAAAATTCAAAAAACCTGCTGCACGCACACTCAGTTCCCTTATGGGGAACGAACTTGTGACCTCTCGCACTCAAAGCAAGAATCATACCACTAGACCAAACACCCTTTCATGTTAACAGCTTATACAACACGATATATATTGCGATTAGTGGTACCCTTTCTTCAACCTAAAAGCCCTTCTTCACTAACAAAACATGAATGGCGGAAACCTCCATTTCTTCATTATCAGATTTTGAATAGCGATTAGTGGTACATCTACCTTTCTTCATTATCACATTTTGTTGGGATTTGGCCCATGTTTTGAAGACTATACCTTCTCCCTTTCCCCTAAATTCTAAAACCCCAAACCTCTGTTTTATCTTCCCCTCGACTCTTTGCAACTCTCAACACTATCATCAATGGCGGAAACATCAATTGCAGAAACATCAGTCGAGAATCAAAAAGAAGAAATTGAATTAGATGAAAACAAAACCTTCGAGGGTCTAGGACTCGATCCTCGTCTTCTTCGAGCACTTATCAAGAAAGAAATTCAAAAACCAACTCCTATTCAGCAAGTTGCTATTCCATTGATTCTCGTAAGCTCTTTTTTTCCTCATTTTTCTTCAAATTTTCACTTCAATTTCGTACATTTTGTTTAAATTCGTTCCATAAATTTATGAAATTATTCAGGAAGGAAAAGATGTTGTTGCCAGAGCTAAAACTATTCGTTCCAAATTTCACTTCAATTTATAAATTTATGAAATTACTTTTAGTTGTAATATGAATCTATTATTATTATTTTTACTTTTGGAATGAAACTTGTTAGCGAGCACTTTTGAAAAGAAAAAAAAATAATTTCAATATATGATCGGCAATTGGTGGTGAACCACCATCCAAAAAATCCTGGATCCGCCTCTGAGTGGCAATGGATGGTAGTGAATTTTATGAAGAAAAAAAAAGGATGATTATGGCTGGAACGTGGACAAGCATTATCACAAAAAATGACATAGAATTCTCGTTACAAATTATAATAATAAATTTATTACCATTACCATCATTTACTATAGGTCGTCAACTTGTCATAAAGGACTTTAAAAGTCCAAACTTTTGTTTAGTTATGACAAATTGACACCAGATGACCAAAAAGAGTGCCAAATCAATCACAGGTTCACAGTAATTGCGTGTGGATACTGTATGGGGTCTGTCCAGCAACCACCACGTTCTGCCAGAGTACGTTAGAGCGCCCAGAGTAGACCTCACCAGGAAGACCCCTAGTCAGAGCTCTGGACAGTAAATCAATAGAGGCTTCATTACTTAGGCCCACTTTCAAAGAAAGCGCACTTACTCTACTAGGTCAGTCATAAGTCCTTATCTCACATAAATACTCATGCCCATACATGAGTAAGGTATGTACTATTAAAAAACACTCGTTGCACTTGATACTCATTTCTCTCAACTAGAGACCTTGTGTTCATCTTTGACTGACTTAGGCATCGGAGGGGCGTTTCTCGGAAACAACCCCCGAGGTCCACCTTATTTTGTAGGTAACCACCACCACGAAAAAAGTTTGAAGGCCACATTTTCCACCAAGTACCTACCACTATACATAGTAGCTTTCCTAGACATAAACAGATACTACATTAGATTTTATATTTATAGTTGAATCTCCACAAAAGTCAAGCCATTGCAGTTGAATCTCCACAAAAGTCAAGCCAATGCATACTAGTTAGTAGTAGTTAGTCCTCATAAAATGAAGCCTATATTTGACAAAAGTGAAAAGTTCATCCTACACCCATCTTTAAGAAGTAGGAGTAGATTAAAAAAAAGCGCCTAATTCAATCAACATAATCCTATACTACTACTAAACATCGTCCATTTTCATTTTACATACTTTCTGAGTTTGGTTTTAAATGATACAGACATACAGTTTTTAATTTAGGGAGTTTATAAATAAATAAATAAATAAAGGGAAATTCTCAATGGTAGGCCTTAGGTATTAGAAATTCCCAGTGGTAGAAATTTTTAAAAAACTTTCCCATTGATAGCCCTGCTTCAGAAATTATTTTCAAACATAACATTATTGAAAAATATTCATTACTAATAAAGCATATTCCACTAGTGAACCGTTAAAGCGGACATTCGCACATAAAACGAGACACTTTGGATTGTTTTTTTTTTCCAATTTCAACCTCAAAATCGATTCTTAAAGTTAAGTTTAGGGGATTAGTTTTAGCTCTCAACGTTCGATTTTGATGTCAAAATTGGCAAAAAAAGACGCAAAATACCTCTTTTTACGTGCAAGTGACCGTTTTAATGGTTAACTAACGGAATATGCTTTATTATTAACGGAATATTCTTCATTAAACTATATTTGGGAATAATTTGTAAAATATAGCTACCAATGGGAAAGTTTTTTTAGAAATTTCCACCACTAAGAATTCCTAAGACCTAAGGGCCACCATTGGAAATTTCCCATAAATAAATAAATGATAAACTTTAGATTTTTTTCCTTCTTCGGTAAGTTTTAGTGTAAGCTTTGACAAATTTACCCTTATCAAAATTACTAAACCATGTTTACATGATCTAATAAAACTTAATTACCACTAACTTAATTATTTTCTCTCCTCAATCTACCACCCTCCCCATTTCTCTCCACCGCCTGATGCCACCACCAAGCCACCATAACCACATGACATCAACACCTGATGCCACCAGATAGCCACCACCCAGCCACCACCTAATGCTACCACCCAACTCCATTACCCCAGCAACTAAAACCTCTCGAAGCACCACCCAGTCACCCACCAAAACGACACCAACCTGCGTCGCAACCACCCACACAACCTACTCCACCACCTCAGCCACTAGCCACAACTACTACCATGACCCCATAAATTGATCGTCTTACAACCAAGGCCCCCAATTTATCCCTAGATCTGAGAACAACTCGACGACACTAAGACAAACCCTTGCTGTCGACGCGTGTCAGATGAAAGGACGCCATTAGACCACCACCAAACCTTCCCACGCCTGTTGGATTATTTCAGTCGCTAGTGAGAAAAAGGCTTCGTTGGGTGGTTTGGTGGTGATAGCCATTCGACCACCAACAACTCCACGACACTAAGACAAACCTGCGGTAAGGAGGAAGGCTTCGTTGTAGGTTGGCCGGTTGTCAGTCGCCGGTGAGAGAAAGGCTGGAGGCTGGGCGAAACATGTGGGTTTTTTGTGGTATTGTCGGATGGTGGATCATGCTAGGTGCTGGCTGGCGGTGCTAATGGATAGTGGGTGGTGGTTGTGGCGGTGAATGTGTTAGAGTTGAGGTTATAAGGGGGTTATAGGTGGTTTTTAGGTGGGAAGGAGGAGAGAGAGTGGGGGCAGTAATGGTGGAAGGAGGAGAGAGAGTGGGGAAGTGGTGGTGAATGGGTCGTTGATTATCATTTTAATTATATGTCTAATATGTTCACTTTATATAGGCTTTTAGCCTCATTTTCCCTCTTGTTTTAAAGCTCTTTAGAACTCTTTAATGTGAGATTTGATGTGTTTCGTGGTTTTGAGCTTTAATTGTGCAGATTAGGTGTCTGAGGCCTTTATCTTCCATTTGAGACCATTACCCAGTTCACATGAGCATTTAGAGTACCCCGAGAGCAATTCTGGAGCTCTCAGGATGAAAAGACGTAAGATTGAGGATCTAGTACACCCGCCTGGGTGAAGCGAATTATCGAGATGATTTAAAGTTTTGACTAAGTGATTCACGCCCGGCTCCTCGGCCGTAGTCCGCCCGCCCGGGCCATGATGCTCGCCTGCCCGGGCGCTACTTACGAGAACCTATGTGAAGATATTAAAGACCGCCCACCCAGGCGACCTTCGCCCCACCGGCCGGACGGTTTGTCGTGTTGCTTGATTTTTCCGTTTTTATTGTTTTCAAGCATTGCCTATAAATAGTGAAGGTTTATTTTGATTAAATCATCTTGGTTTTGTGTTAGTTTTCATTAGTTACGTTTTTAGACGCTTAGTTTTCTTTCAAGTACTTTGGATTTGAACATCGTTTTACTTTCAATAAAGTTGAATCTTTTAGAGTAAATCTGGTAATTCTTCTTTCATTGTGTCTTCCTCAATTATTATTGCTTTCGTTTCCATAGCCATGTTGAGTAGTTCCTTTTCTAGGGTTTTTAGGGAAGGAAGCCATGCTTATATTTTGATTTTGATTTGGAAGTACTAGTATTACTTAGGTTGTGATTAGAGCAATATAGCGTGATTTGTTCTTGAATCATGATTTATGTTAGTGGTTATTTCATGAATTGCGTCTAGCAATACTAGTATGACCCGAGTGTAGGCTTATTGGTAGAGGCTAAGAACACACTATTAATCCTGATTATGTGAGCGATCGTACTCCATATGTTGGATTATGAGTGTTATGACCCGATCGTAGACTTAACACTTGCTCTAATTGCTCGACTCTAGGTCTAGGTTTTATTAGTCTTTTGAACCCCTTATGATTGATATATGCATGGTGGACCGAACTAGTGCTCTAGGCTTTTTATTATTTGAATTCATCATAATTTATTTCTCGTTCTCATTAGTTTAGTATTATTCTTAATTCATCCCTTTTTTCCATCTAAGGTAGCTTTATAATTGGACATTAACTGCGAAAACCTGTCTCCCTGTGGATTCGACCCGTACTTGCAAGGCTCTGCTAACAACATATATCATGCACTTGCGGTGTTCCACTATAAAACACATCAATGTCCCACTCCTCACTTTCAATTATCTAATCAAGCTTAAAAAAATTTGCCGCAAAAACCGTATTTTCAAGAGTATATCATTTAAAATCAAACGGAGGATGTAACTCACTTGACATTATTAATTTTTTGTTTTGTTGTGAATTCAACTTGATTAAAAAAGTTAATTTATCTTAATTTATTTTTCTTGAAGTGGGTGAAAGTAGGGTGAGTATAGAATCTCACTCTCCTAATTAGAAGTTTTTCAGCTTCTTCATTTTCCACCCAAGTGAATGCATGTTCTTGAAGGAACAAAGGTAATGCAAAGTAATATTAATGTTAAAAATGTTTAATTCAAGGATTTGTTCTTCTAATTTTGATCATGTTCTCTTCAGCTCATAGGCGTGGTTAATCCTCAGATGCATAATAGTCTCTTACATTGCTTTTCATACCTATGTTGTTTTGGACTGAATAATGAGGCTGAACTAAATTGAACTAAAATTGTGACACAACAGCAGCTGAACTAAGCTGAATGAAACTGAATTGAAATTAATGACGTTGAACTGAACTGAAATGAGTTTCAATTAGTTATGTTCAAAAAAAGAGGTTAGAGGGAATATGTTTGTGTTTCTTCAACTTTCAAACTCTCGCCAAACTATACTTTAATGGTTTACCTATCCGGAGAGTAAATGTAGCAATGTCCATTTAATGTAATAATTTAATCTTCATAGAACTTACCAACATCATGTTCCACATTTTATTTGTACAAGACCACCACAAATGTTACTCCAAGTTTGGAATTAGATGTAGTTAACAAACAAGCCTTTGCAAAAAAAAAAAAAAAACAAGCTGTAATAAATGTCCGAGGAAGACCAAATAAAATTAAAAACGAAATGTACAAATTACAATAAATAAACTAAAAACATAAGGTATAAAAGTTGACCCATTTATCCCTGGACCAAGATATATGTTCCTGAAATTACGATTCTCCACCACTTGCACACTCATCCATCTCTTCTCTCTCTTTCTCATCACCAGTCATTTTCAACCTCAAGATATCGTATAAGCAAACTATACAATTATACAAATGTTAACTTTTTTTTTTTATACTAATCTTTTTATAAGGACTAAGGAGGAGGAGGACTAGGACTAAAACCAGGTATCAAATCTCTCCGTTTCTTATTAATGTCCCTTTTTAGATTGGACTAATTAGAATTAATTTTAGTTAGGTCCTTCAATCTAGTTTAAGTGAATTCCGTTCAATTCAGTTTAATTTAACTCAAATTCATTCGGTCCAAAAATATAGTGCATACTAGAGCAATAAACCGTAGGAGTTGGGGTCTGGTCAGTACTTTTTTTTTGATGTTTGCACCCGGTTCACTCTTCGGACTACATCCGGATCGAGACCAAGTTGGTTAGGTTTTGTTCCTCTCCCAAGGGTGTTGCGGGGATTTGAACACAGGTCCGTCCTACCAAAGTCTGTCCCCATCACCACTGAACCAACACTTACTTGGTACTAGTCAGTACTTTTTGATAATGAGTCTGTTCACTTTGACAAAAGCAGTTAAACTGAACTGAAAATAAATTTCGGGACAAACTATGTCTCATGAGTCATGATATCAATCCATAGTAAATTTTTTATAAAAACTGATATGTCAGCTCCAGTCAAATGAAGGACTTTCGTGCTCACCAGCTAAGACTTCCTCTCTTTCTCTGTCATCTCTTCTCAACTTCCCCTTTTTTTTCGTCAGAATAAAACTTTCCTTTAGTTTTTATTCAGTTTCAACATTGTTCTTGGTTTTTTCTTTTACCAAGAACCCAGAATTCATTTATTAAAAAAAAAAAGACAAAAACAAAAAAAATAACAGTATTGGTGAATGGTGGGTCCATTGAAAATTAGGATACCAAGTTAGTTTTGGAGCACAAAAACATTCAACAAAGAACGTGGCTTACGATTTTAAGCACATTATTTTCCATTTGCAGTTAGTTTCTTCTCAACTCTCTCTTCTCTCTATCACATTGTTGCACAGTATATCCCATTCAGCCATTTCTTTAATTAGGTGGTGGACGGTTATATTTTCCAATTTCCTAACTTTTCGTAGATGAAAAAGTTATCAATTTTCTGGGAAATTGCTTAGTTTTTCTCATCTGGGTTTGTGATTTTTGGATCTTACTATCAAGGTAACCCATTAAAGTTTTGATTTTTGTTCTATTTTTTTGGTTTTTTGAGAGAAATGTGTGGACTTTATTGGTGGGTTTATCTTGTTTATTTTGGGTTATTTACTAGTTTTTGTGTTAGTTTAATGAAGATTTTCTGGGTATATTTTCTCATATAATTGGAATGCAAATTTTATTTTATTTACTAGTAGCTGTTGCATGACTTCAGTTCTGATTTGGGTTAGTTGAGCATGTTATAACTTGTATGGAATACAAAGAAATGAACTTTATGATTCCTTTTATTATGGACTATGGTATCACTTGTCGATAGTTGCTACTTTGTAAATGGTGAGTTTGTTGCAAATCTAAGTATTTTGATACTCTCTCCGTTCCTTTTTAATCTACACAGTTCAGACTTCAGACTTTGGCTTCATTCACATACTTCACCATTGTTTGTTCGTTTATGATAGATAAGAAAAACATAGTCACGTGGGATCTCGTTAGATTCATTTCAATACATAATACATATCAATCAAAAATCAAGTTTTTAGAATTTAGTTGTTTGTAGCTACACATATTAACGGTCAAAGTTCTATGTTGGCAAGTCTGAAAGTCAAATTCGGTAGATTAAGAAGAAACGGAGGAAGTATATACCGTATTGAATCTTGACATATTATCTTAAGTAGACTAAAAAATACCTGAATTTTCCAGCTATTATGTTTTTGGTTGAATAATACATTAACTTGTTACTAAAGATTTTGGCATGCTTTCCTAGCCATATGTTTTGTTGATGAATTTGCTTATGATAATGTCTCTTTGCTGCTGGAAAGTTTGTTTACCGTTTAATATCTGAATTATATCTTGCATGTGGTCTTCCAAATAGGATGGAGTAATCCATACATGGAGGCCTACTTGATAGATTTTACTTGAACTGATTGCACTTCCTTATGATTTTGTTTACTTCGTTTGTTCCCTGATTCGGTCCCAGGTCCTACAAGTTACATTAACAAAAATCAATCAATACTTGAGACCCTTAACCATACTTTGTGTGCTACTCAATAGTTTTTGACCAATTGATTGCATTGCCTTTATGAATTTTTACCCTGCTCTTTGATCTGGCCCCATTACTAGAAATAATTTCTTTTCCTTGTACCTTTTGGTGAATCTTAATAAAATGCTTGTAAATTTCGGCAATCCGTCATGAGGATATAGGCCCGACTAGGCTGCTAACACTTGCCTTTTTGTTAAATCAATTACTTGGCCATCATCTGCATGCCTACCTCTTCTTTGATTCGTTGGCTTACGGTTGAAAATAACCTTATCGTTTGCATTAGGAATTTGTGCCTTTTCCTCTGTGTTGGGTTTTTCATATTTGTGTTTCGATCAGTTCATGGAGTTAGTAGGAATTTGTAACCCATAACTCAATATTTTGTTGTTTTATCCTCTGTAATCATTGTAATTGTGCTAGGTTTCTGAGAATTTACAGTAGTAGTGATTTGGGTACATCCTAAGAGTGATTTGCTGAAGTATAAACAAACTTATTGTACCTGATCACCACTGGAATTAATATTTATGATGTGAATGGAGTGCGCTCTGCATTTTTTGTCGACAGCTATTTGTAGATTCATCCTCTTGATTATCTATCCACTGATGCAACAATTTTATGTTGCATAACAGATTCTCTTCATAGACGTGGCCCAGGAAGGTGCAAGCCTTAATTTTTGTTTCTCATTGCAAAGTGGTGCATTTGGAAGTGGGAAAGAGACAACCTTTTCGTTGGCGAATGTCCTTGATTAGTTTCAGTTGAGAATGGAGCGCACTTATGCTGATAGACACAAAGATGAAGAAAATGAAGGAGATCTATTCCACTGCTATAGCAAGATCCTTGGATCAGAAGGTCAAAGTGCTTTATACATTTCAGATTCTAAAGCAAAGACCTTGGTCAAAGGTGGGAAAACAGGAAAAACACTGATTCTAAAGTTGATACAGTCAGAGACTTGTGAGAACTGGCTTCAAGAGCTGTTCAATAGACGATCTCGTAGCTTAGGGATTAAAATCCCAAAGCATTTAGTAAGTTTAGATGAAAAGTATATGAGGCGCTGCTTGGAACTCATGCATGTGAATGCAATGAAGGGAACTCCATGTGCTTTATCTGTAAACTTGGGTTCCTTGGATTATGGATGTGTGTCTGATTATGCAACCGTTGGGAGAAGTTCGTTAGACATGACAACTCATGCAATTGACTACCCAATGGCTGTTGGCGTTGAAGATTTGGTTTTGAGCCCGGGAGATGAAGAAATTGTTGGTTCTATTATGGGAAGCAATAGTATGATGAGAATATTGAAAAACCCGTTGTTTCAAAGACTTGGAAGGGTTACAGATCATAATGCAAGGGTTGGAGGGACCAACTTATTTAAAAATGAAAGACGCATTCCTTCAGATTACCAAAGCTCTCCTGGTCGGTTAACTTCTAATCTGTCTCATAAGCCTGGAAAGGAGTCTTTCAGAGTTAGGAATCAGACGCATAGGTCAGATTCTAAACAGAGAAGCCCTGTTTCCTTATCAAGTGGAGTATCTGTGCTTGCTGATCAGTCTTCTGCAATTTCTCTTTCTCCTTCTGGTTCGCAAGGAATGCTTCATTTTACATGGGATAATGGGATTCCGCATTTTACTTTCACTTTGGATGATCAGAAAGAAGTTTATGTCGCAAATGCATGGAAAGTTGAGGTAACCAATGATAAGGCACTTGACTATGTCTACTCATTTCATTTGAAATCAACTGGCCCGAAATTGTTTGACATATCTGATAATGAGACCGATGTGATAGGCAAGATGAAGGTCTCAACAGCCTTTTCTCTCTCCTCAAATAATTCTAGAATTATGGAGACTGAGTTTGTTCTGGTTGGTGCAAATGAAACTCAGACAAAAGAGATGCACACCTTATCCCGAAACAGTAGGCGAAGCAGGAAATTGTCAAAGGTCATGGATGTGTTTAAGGCTAATCACTCATTTAAACAGAGAACCCCCTCTTTGTTTGGTGGCTCGAGCACTATCCCGGAAGACTTTTCTGCAGAAAAAGCATTAGAAGAATGCAAACCTGATCTTTCGGAAAGTAATTTTCTACCAAATCTTGAAATGGCTGCAATTGTTGTGAAAGACCATCTACAAGATGAAGATCATCAGAAGAAAAAAGTGGGAGGTTGGGGCCTCAACTTTCTCAAGAAAGCTGGGAACAAGCAAAAGGTTGCTTCTTCATGTTGTCGAAGAAATGTAGGCGATTGTTCCACTAGCATGGATATTATATTGCCAGCAGGTCTTCATGGTGGGCCAAGAACGAGAAATGGAGGACCAAATGGTCTCATAGAGAGATGGAGATCAGGCGGAAACTGCGATTGTGGTGGTTGGGATATGGGTTGCCCTCTGAATATTCTGAAGGCCAGGCAAAGGGTAGAAGAAGGTTGGCCATCTTCTGAGGCACAAGAGGACTGCAAGTCATTTGATTTAATTGCAGAGGTGCGTGCTATGATCTTTTTTCCATAAGTGATATTTTTTATGCATCCATATGGTTATGTTTGAATTCAAAGTGGTTGTTTGGTTTAGCAAAGGAAGTAAAATTCCCTAGGAAGTTTTTTTCCCTACGGAATCTCGTTTACCAGGAAGTGCGATTTGTTGTTTGGTTGATCATGGGAAGCAAAACTTACCATGGAAAATTCCAATTTAACAACTTCATACTCCATGAATATTTTAAAATACGTGGGTATCTTGTGTTTTACCGACAATTTTTTTAAACCTGTTTAACCAAATTGCAGCTCCGTTTTATCAATACCGGACAATTTAACTTAGAGTTTCTATCCTACAGTGGAGTATATGGTTTACACCCCTTGTATCAATTAGTGCTCTTTGACAAACGACTGAAATTTTTTCACGGAAACAGTTTTCAGAATGCAATTGACCTAAGATGAAATTAACATGAATTATATGACCTATGGTAATGGATCTGATGCAAAATCTTCTCCAACATTTAAAAATTTTGGACAAATTTATGACCCAAAATTGAATTGATCCTCGTTGACCATCTTTTCATTTAATAGTACTCCTTGTTATAACCTGTTTTCTTCCGCTGAAAACAATTGAAATTAACTGAAAATAAGCCGGAGAAAACAAGCCAATTTGAGCTACATTCTATTGTCGGGCCATGATATGTATAATCTGTAAACATTGATTCCAAAGTTTCTTAGACTTCCCATGCTTTTGATTATCATATAGAAGTATATATGCATTCACCTAAAAGATCATCGTGGTAACTAAAACTGCATTTTCTGCCAAAAAACAAAACTAAAACTGCATTGCAATTCATGCAGGGCTCAGCTCATGGGACACCCCCTCTAAAGATGGTGAACATACGAGATGGCTTGTATTTTATAAGTTTCCAGCCTCCTTCTCTGTCAGCTTTGCAATGTTTTTCGATTGCAGTGGCAATCATTCATTCTCAGAGCCCGAGTTTGCGTCCCAAGCATGTACAGGAGTGATGTTGGGTGAGAGGATCGACCTTTTTTTCGAGATTCACCTAGATTAGCATTGTATGTGTGTCTATAGCTGCATCAAAAGCAGAATTAGGTTAATTATACATATTTTTTATTTTTTATTGTTTATTATACTTCTATAGGAGTGATTTAGATTTTAGCAATATTATTTGTGTGGTTAGCTGTGTTAATTATTTTAGGTACTTGAACAATTGAAGAGAAGATGTGTATTATGGCCTCTTTTTTATTTGCTAATTCCATTTTTTGGTTGGGCGTCTTCTTCGATACTCATAATTCATAAAGATGAAATCTTTGTATTAAATGATTAGTAGTGAAATATGAAAGCGGTTCTCAAGGTCTTTGTAAACATAAAACATAAATAGATTTATGGTTGATTATTGAGTTTATACACGTGTTAATGATCTATACCAGTCTTTTTTTCGAGCCATGCTTCGAATACAGTTAATAAGCTAATCACACGTCCAATCTCTTAGTTGGATTTTTCATGGCAAGGATGGAGTAAAGGTAACGAGTATCCCTACTTTCAGTCTTTCATAGCTTTTCTATGGGGAATTTGGTGTGTTATGATTTTATGAATAACCTAGTCTTCAATATCATACAAGGGACAAAAAATTGCCACTAATGCCAACCCTAGTTTTCAAACTTTTACTTCCAAGGCAACGGAGGAGTACATAATTTTTACTATCAGAGCAACAAATGAACGCCTGTATTATCCAACATGTATCCCAATTTTCATACTCATGCCTCCGAGTTTTTATCTAGCTAATATTGGAAGGAATAAAGCGGGTAGGCCGATGGTTACAACAACGATTGATGGCTCCTGCTATATATAACACCATGGAAGAAGGAATGGCTTGGGTGGAGAAGGACAGTGGGTATGAAATACCAAATGTTAACCAAATAACTTCAAGGAGCAACTTTCCATGCAGAATCGTTAGTCTTCATGCTCTGAACCGGGCAATACAACAACAATATGAGGAAGTTTAACTATGAAAATGTTCTCACGGCTTGGTCAAAACCTTATTGATCTTTGAAAAGCCTACATAACTGTAAGATGGACATTATTCAGTATCATTAGAGACGATAATGATCTACAGTAGTGCACAATCCTAAAAGTAAACAGAAGTCAGATGGAACAAGCTCATATTTGGGCAACAATGATTCGTAATGTAGTTACTAGTTTGGCAGTGCAAAAAGAAAAAGACGGTAAAAATAAATTTTTGAATATTTTTTTTCAAATATTATTACAACTAATAATATATTTGAAATTGTTGGTTTTTGTTTTAGCATAGATACAAATTAGTAGGTCAAATAATATGTGGCTTGAGCTGTGCTAAAAAAAATTAAGAAAAAAGGCAAAATTGGATTATAGACGAGGATAAAAATATGAGGATGATGATGTATGCAATATATAGGTTTGTTATGAGATTTAAATAAATTTTCAAAGTGGTATTTATTAAGTTGGGAAGTCATGTCAAATTCGTGCAAAAATCAATATTATTAATATTTGAATATTTATCTAAATTTCTAATTTTGGCTTAAGATGTCGTTTATCAGTTTCCTAAAATAATTATAATTATGAAATTTAAGAAGTAGTATACTTACAGGTTTTATTATTTATTTTACTCTATATGCTCTCACTTTCTTTCACATTCCCTTTTCATTTTCAATTTCATTTACTCATTTTAATCCCGAATTAGTCATGAAAAGAGTTGATTTTAAGTCCGTGCCTTACAAAAAAAGGCCCCACCCGACAAGACAACATAGACCATCCTAGCCTAGTGTAGTGCTAATGTCCCGTGATTATACCTTCCCTCCTAGATTGACAATTTCTAAATACTACCTTTGGTCCATTTTGTTCAGCCTACTTTCAATTTTAACACTATTTATTATTTTTCAAATTGCACAAATTACTCTCCATGTCGTTTTCTATTCCATAAGGGAAGAAAAGGAAGACACCAAAAATCAATACCTTTTAAAACCTAATTGGATGTCAAAACTAGAGGTGGCAATTGCACGTCTAGATCAGGTTGGGTCAATTCATGTCATGCTGATTTCGGGTCAAATTCAGGTCGGCTATGCCAGTTTCGGTTTGGATAACATCAGGTTTGGTCCAAATCAGGTTAGGTCCTGATCGGGTAGATACATTTGAGACGAATGTATAAAAATAAGAACAATATTACTATTCAGTTTGTTCTCCTTGCCAAATTCGTTCAAATGGTGTTGTATTCTTTAATAACTATATGTATTTGCAATTTATTTTCCGTCTAATTCTTCATATGTCATGTGATTTGAGCCTTGTCACCTAAAACACAAAACTTTTAATCTACATTTTTTCTTGAGATAAACAGAATAAGAAACTGTTTTTAGTATTCTAGTACACAAGGAGTATTATATTTATGATCTACTATAAAAAATAACAATAATATTGAAAATTAAAAGAGTATGTCTATAAAATTATAAATTTAGGATAAATATTATTCGGGTCATTATGTTTCGGGTCGGGTTAATTTCGGGTTGTTGATTCAGGTCTCAAGTCAAGTCATTCAAGTCGGCGGGTTGGCTCATTTTTGTTAGGTTAGTCACACACACTCTCTTAATAATTAATTGTTTTACATTTTATATTTTGAAAAAACACAAAACACCCTAAATAGACTAACCATTTTTCCTTTTCTCCCTTTATTAATCTTCTTTATTTTTCTCTCATCAAGTCATCAGTAATCTTATATTTATATACAAAATCTTATACTTCCTCCATTTCGCAATACTTACAACATTAAAATAGTAACCACTACTCATCTGCCAATTTTATGTTATATTTACTCGCATGCGTATAAGAAAATATATAGTCAAGTGGGATCTTATTTGATTCGTCTTGATGCATACTTTCATAATATCAACTTTTTATAACTTTTTCATATAAATAATTAAAGGTCAAAATATTTCATTGGATAACGAGTAGTCAAAAAAACGTTGCGAGTATTGCGAAAAGGATGAAGTATGATTTAAATGTATACCTATCGATATATGACTAGTCAAGGCAAGGGTCTAAGTTGATATTATGAAAGAGAGACAAGGGTAGATATGTCATTCAAAGTTTCCCTAGCAACTCTCTCCAAAAAAATTTGCAAGAAATGCAAAGGGTCATTTTGGGAAATTACACAAGCATAAGTAAAAACCAAAGCCCAGAGGCCGGAAACCCTAATTGATACCCCTCGTATATAACTAACCTCAAAAACCCTAGTCGTCGTCTTCTTCTTCTTTTGCTTCTCTTCATTTCGTCCCTTCTGTTCTTTCCTGCGGCAAAAATGTCGAAACGAGGTTTGTTTCCTACCTTATTCATTTTATTTATCTACTTTTCACGATCTAATTTCCATGAAATTTCACATCACTGTTTCTGATTTATTAGTTTGCGTTGTTAAAATTACTTGTAATAAATTAGCTAGGTTAAATAGATGAGTTTCATTCCTTCTTATTAGAGCTGATTTGTAACGAACTCTTGATTAATTGTTATTGCAATTGTTCATGATGTGTATTAAGTGATTGATTCATGCTTTAATTTCGAAATTTGTTTAAATTGTTACAAATGGAACAGATTAGAAATAAAATTTCCTGATTTTTTTTTTTAATTGCGAATAATATTGTTTGTTTTAGATCAGTTTTTATCTGTATTATGCTCAAACTATGCTTGATTCATAAGGAATTTGTCTTCTAAGAGCTAATTTATTTGTGTCCTATTTCACGAAGGAATTAGGTTAATTTTGCTATACTTATAGATTATTTTAAGATTGTTAACACTATATTTTCTTGGCAAATTAATGTGTCTGGATGCTAGCATCACTGATTTGGGAGGAAAATTTGAAGCATTTCCATGAATTTGTATTGAGCTAGATTGAATGAACTAGTTGGATTTTGATAGTTTATAACATGAGGTGTTTTGCCGGTTCTGCGGCGGAAATTCGTAATTTTCAGGGCGTGGAGGGTCTGCTGGAAACAAGTTCAGGATGTCACTGGGTCTTCCAGTGGCAGCCACAGTGAACTGTGCTGACAACACCGGGGCCAAGAACCTTTACATCATTTCCGTTAAGGGAATTAAGGGTAGGCTTAACAGGTTGCCATCAGCTTGTGTCGGTGACATGGTTATGGCTACTGTTAAGAAAGGAAAGCCTGATCTCCGTAAGAAGGTCATGCCTGCTGTTATTGTGAGGCAACGCAAGCCTTGGCGCCGAAAGGATGGTGTCTTTATGTACTTTGAAGGTTTGATGAATTGAATTTACTATTTACATCTCATAATCATAACTTTTAATTGAACACTTTGAGATAGCTGCTAAGTTTTGTGCCCTTTTATTGCCGTGACGAAGTTTGTTTGAATTATGTTTTCCTCTGCTGTTAGAAGTTAACACTTGTAGGGTTTCCAATTAATGCGAGGATTAATGTATTATCAGGGTTTCTCATTTTGTCATGTTTTAGGTTCTGGCTTTGTTTACCTACTTTAGATTTAGACTTTAGAGGTTGCGGGGTTTTGTTTTACTTTAGCCGTTGATATAGTAGAAGATGATCATTCATATGCATTCAAGTTGTTTAAGACTTGTTGCATTGTTTTACTTTGTTGCACTGATCATTCATCACTACTTGTTATATCCTTTTTCTCTTGTTCTTTGAAGGATTTCTCATAAGTTTACTATTGGTTGCTGTTACAGATAATGCGGGAGTAATTGTCAATCCCAAAGGTGAAATGAAAGGTATATCATCAACTAAGGATCATATTTATTACGATTCATGACTAAAGTTTGAGGCATTCTTGTTTGGTGTTGATATTACTTGTAAACATCAAGTTCCATGGAAGTCTTCCATGTAACTTCGAATTCCTGTTGAGACAAACATATTAGCTTGTTGTGAATTTTAGTCACCTATTATAGTAGATCATTCTTGACTGGATCTGCCATCTGTTTCAGGATCTGCTATTACTGGTCCCATTGGTAAGGAGTGTGCCGATCTATGGCCAAGGATCGCAAGTGCGGCCAATGCTATTGTCTAAAAGATGTCATTTAGAAGTTTCCCAAATTTTGTCTTGCTATATGCTGGGTATTTGTAGTTGGAGTAATGAACAATGCAAGTTTCCTAGGATATGTTAAAAACATTTTGTGAGTTTGCGAGATAATTTGAAAGTAGTGGCTAAATACTACATTTTGTTGTTTGAAACTGTTGACCTCTGTTACAATTATCTGATCCAATTTCGCACAGGATTGATTGCTTATTTGGTGCATTTTGAGGGTAGAGGAGTTTAGGATAGAACCTCAGGGTTCTAGGAATATTTTTAAAAGGAATGTGCCAGGGTCGTTACTGGCTACCGACCTGGAAGACTTCCATTGAACCTAATGTTGGGCAAAAAATTTGATGGATATGCATTTTTTTGTGCCGGTTATTTGTTTCAGAAAAAAAAGTTTACATTGTCCACTGAAATTTTATTTTCGCAAAATTTTTATGCTGGAAAGCTGCACTCATCAGAGAATTCTCAAAAGTGAGAAACCTGAAGGGATTAGAGAAATTGAGAAATCATTTAAGAGGTTTAAGATTAGTGATGGTAGTGAAGAAGAAATTAGTTCTTCATTCCTATTATGATACCCCTGTTTTCTTTTTACTGGATCAATTATAGTTCAATTCAGCCTTTTTAATTAGTTCAACTCAAATTCAGATCAACTTCATTAAAATTTGTTCAGGTCAATCTAAAAAACTAGAGCCTTAATCTAAGGATTTTCTTGGAATGATTGGTTAAGGGCCTGTACTCCCCTAGTCCCCAAGCCTATTTTCAGTTTAACTTTGGATAATTCTTTTGCTCTTACTATTCAGTTCAACTATTTATGCCGAAGAAATCAGACCTGAATTACTCATTCAAGTTTAGTTTAACCCTTAAAACATACAAACATAATTAGCACACCGTAATTGTATATGTAGTACCTTGAATCACCTTGAAATAAAGATATTTTAGTTCTACCTTGTGGAAGAAACAATATCAGAGGATCACAATGTACATTTTTCCAACAGAAAAGAATTGAAAGTTGACATGTCTTTCCCAACCTTCCCTTTTGTTATAATTCCTTTCTAAAAATTGAAAATTAGCAATACGAAAACCAGATATAAATCTCTTTTGTTTGTGTTTCTTGATCCAAATGTTATTTTAAAGTGCATATTAGTTTTATTTCCCTTAATCTCTTTTGTTTGTTTGTCAAATGTAGATGCTATTTTAGAGAATTCTCTTGTTCAAAATAATTCTGAAAAGTGAATTAAGAAACACTTCTCCGGTAAGAAACACTTTTCTATTAAAACTACAGTAGTAATAGGTAAAACCAAAAAGGCCAAATGCCAATGACCCAGAAAACCAATTACCATACCAACCTCCAAAGATTATAATCAACCCATGACAAACATAAATGGAGCTTAAAATAGTCCTGCTTGTTCCTTGCATAGATATATATCAGCATGCTTACACATTATCATTCCCAGTTACATCATTCTGACTGAAGGTCAGCTTTCACAGTTCACACTAATTACAGTGTTATTCTAATAACAGACTAGCAGTAGGATATCAAAGGGATACGCTTGTGCCTCAGTACATCTTCCCTTCTATTCCCAAATTCATCTTCGCACAGTACTCGAACAAGCTGCCATCGAAACACCGTCTCACAGCTTCTTTAGACAGGAAACCTTCATCATCCCTAGCAAGAATGTATAGAAGTCCCCACTCTAACTTACTTGCAATCCTGCAAGATTCGTACATACAAGACCTTTAGTGATACAATTTCTGAAGTTGATCTTATGAAAGGAGAACCGGAGCATACCAGCCAAATGGGTCAAAAGCCACCCGGTTTCCTTCCGTCATGCTCCAAATTTCTCCAAAAGACAGTTTATCAGGGACTGTACGAGCATACTTGCTGAAGACGTTCTCCAAATTGACAGGGACGTACCTGTAATGTGCTTTCGAGGACTTGTTATTCGGACTCGGGTAGCTTGTCTCACACAGGTATGTATCTAAGCATATCTCATCTTTTCATAAAAATTTTCCAACATTTTGGCCCATAATGAAGTGTCTGATATCCATGTCGGAGTATCGACAAGGGCTGTTAAGGTAAAATGAAGAGTTTGCATAACAAGTTATATGTACCTTCCTTCAGGGTCGTAAGTTCCAGAATCACTCCCGTGCTTGGCCCTGTGTATGTTGTGCACGTATATAGGTAACAGAGGAGAAGGAAACCACCCCTTCAGATGTGTACATACATGAAACAATATCTTAGTTAAACATTTCATCGAAAATTTGCCTGCCATTATATGCAACGACGACGAAGGGATCTCAGAGGAATATGACAATCAAAAGTAAGTAGGGGTTTAGAGCAACCAAGATCTTGGTAGAAAGTCTAGCAAGGAGTGAACATGATCAAGTTATCAACGGTTAAAGGTAGTGACAAAGGATTACTGTTATATTTATAACTTACATCAAGAGTATACCAACTAAGGGCTACATTAATGACGAAGGCTATGATAATGGAAGCAAACATGTTAAACCCAATCAAGCGTAAACCTGTAACAAGAGAAAGGGACCATAAGATAATGCTCGAGATAGAACAATCGGAAGAACCAATTGCAAAACCATAAAGACAATGTCCAATGTGTCAAACACTTAGACTGTGTGATAGTACTATACTACTATCTATTCCCAAATAAATTCAAACTGTACCAAGAAGACATAATCTAATAAATTGTAAATAATTACCAGAGTAAGTTTCCCAAGGATATATGATTCCATCATCATTTTGGTCAAAAAAGGCTGCATGCTGTTGAAGAACACTCATTCCCTGATGCTGATGGCCTGGTGTTCCATTAGGATGATCTGTATCAGGTGCAGAGAGTGCTCTTGCCAGATCTTTACAGCATACAAAAGGGAAGTTATCAGTTAATGCTGTAATAATAAATCCATACCAAGGCATTCCTTCATTCGAAGAAGTAAATGAAGTTCATGCGACACAAAAAACCAACAACGTGACATAATAATAAGAATCATGGTCACTTAGATATAATATAGTCAGTTACCACTTTACCAGTTACCACCAAGATACTACTTTAGTCACTTACTAGCCCTCATAATCTTATATACCTAGTCCAGCACTACATATACACTCTACTAGTGGGTTAACAATAAATAATGGAGTCGTGATTGGTAGTAACATGGACTTGGGAAACCTAAGCCTCAAATATGAAGCCTAGAACGTGAACACTACACCAAACGTGGGCAATCTAGAGTCTGGATAGCTACCCAAGTACGTCTGTACGTGGTAGTTATTTTCCATTGTATGAGATGCTTCTTACAGAAATGAAACTCCTCCACTCGCGATCAAGCACAAGAAGTGGATTATTGAAGGAGGTTATCAAGAGCATCAAAAATCGTCTCTAACGCCCGTGCAAGGAGGCTTCAACCATTGAAGATACACACAAACTCAACATCTTAGACTCCTAGTCCTTAGCATAATCTTAGTCTAGCCTAGACTAGTTTAGTTATAGCACATTCACAGAAGTCTGATGACAGGTTCAATTTGATGCATTATTCAAAAGAATCTCTTGCTCTATACTTAGATTGCATTTGAAGCTATGTGTTTCCTTTTTCAGCAACCCTTAAGTTTGCTCGTATGTTAGCTAGGGAACCTTACATCAGGGACCAATAGCCCGCAAGGCATACCCCTTAGATCCTACTTGACGGAGTGCTAATTGCTTGTTTGGCAATTTTTGTTCCAAAGTGATTGAATCATATTAAACACTTTACACATAATGAGTACTTTGTGGCCAACTATGCTATTCAGATACAAAAGTGTCTCCTCAGAGTGTCAGATTCGGCCATTTTGTAGAAAACAATCAAATTTTTAATTAAATGAAGTAAAGACACGATACTCAATTTTAAGGTAAATGAGGGTATCGAAGTAACATAGGTGACCAAGTGGTCATGAGATGCAATTAACAAGAAACATGACATACTAACACATTAGCGAGATATGTGTTAAGGATAAATACTACATACGATCCACATCGGTGAAGGAACGAGAGGATGACACATATATAAGTCTCATAGACTACTACACTTATTACTAATTGGTTTTCAGATGAAACCTTATTTGGACTTATGTATGGTTGGACCCTTTTGACGGCAGGCCTATCTGGCCCAATGTAGCTTATCATGGTATTAGAGCGGAAGATCTTGACCCATTATTAGTCCTAAGTAGGAAGGGTCCACTTGTTTGAAGAATTCATATGAAGAGGATTTGAAGAACTGTTTGGAGTATGAGGCCCAACAGTATTGTGATTTCACTTAAATGAGTGTGGTGGACTACTCCACCTATTACTACTACTAGTATCAATTCAGTTATTTATTTTCGATTCATTGTAGTTAATACTTTTACTCTCATATTTTACCAATTGCTTTTAGTTCAGTTCAGCACAACTCATTTACGCGGAGAAAACAATCCCGTAGTTATAGCTATACTAATTTTATCAACACTGAAAATCAAAAACCACTATTTTCTGATACTCATATTTCAAATTTTAGTTGTATAAGGAAAAGGAAAACTAAATAAAAAAGGAGAATGGACGTGCCTAGTTTTTCATACTTTCTCTGTTTTTGTGATTGACGTGTTTTGACTTTTGCCACTATCCACCTATTATACTTTTTGAGTATCTTTTGTCATTTATCCTTGCACAAAAATATAGTCAAATGCTATGTTGTTTAAATTTATTAGATTATTGTCGTTGTATATATTCAAAATACAACTTGTCTTGCAAGGACCGTCTAATTATAATGTTAAAATTAAGCAGACTCAATAGTCCACGCACTCTCTCCTTTTCAGGTCGACGCTTCCATTATTGTTGCGTCAATTTACTTTTTTTTGGCATCCGTTTAATTTCTTTTGGCACCAGTTTAATTTTTTGATTCCATTAACCTAAGATGGGTTTTTCCGATGGCAAAAGAACCGCTGGCCTATGGCTGTTTCTGCGTTAGAGGGACGGTGGTGGTTGATGGTGGCCTGCGTGATTTGGTAGCTGCAGCCCGGACTGGGAGGAAGGAAAAGAATGAGAATGAGGAATGGGGGAAGAAGGGGAAAGGGGAGTTTTGGGTGATGGAGCTTTGTTGTCTATCGGACTTGGACTGTCCAATTATAATATTATGATTAGGCAGTCTTTTTGAATAATTTGTGTTCAAAATATCAAGTCAAGAAAAAGAAGTATATTGATTTCAAAATACGAGAAACAATGGAAACCGAAGATTAACAACGATAAAGAGGCCTTGGTATTAATTTTGAAATAAAATAAAGAACAATTTCAATCTTCAAGAGCGCTTTAAGTAATAAGTAGTCTCAAAGAGACCTCTACATGCAAGTTGTTATAAATTTAAATTCCTATGTCACACGTACATTAGTAGATTGAAGAGTAAAGATGAGAGAGTTGGATGCATACAAGGCTTAGGAAGGGAAACCTCCAAATCCGTGCGCACTCTACGCTCAACAGTTGCCGGGGCATACGGCGCCTCCGTCGCCATGGCATTCCTCGCCATCTCCGGCACCCCTAGTGTGGGCCTGTCCGCTATGTCCGTCGCCATTTCTACCTGATCTTGGTAGTACAAGAAGTGTGGAAGTGGTGGTGAAGGTGTATTAGTATTTATTAGGAGGAGGAGAAAATAATTCGGAGGAACCAAAGAAGTTTACCAAGAAAAGAGAGTAATAGAGAAAGAGAAGTGTATGTAGTATTAGTAATGACTAATAACTTAACGAGTGTTATATCGTGGCAGCAAGGAGATACGTGTAGGTGACAAGTTTTGCATGCAATTTTGCAAATGCAACTCTCTCCTGCCATTTGTTAGGATAAGGACTTTCTTCTATTTTCTCGAGTCATGCTAGGAAGTAAGTATTAAACCCTCCTAATTAAAAAGGAAGTGTTCACTTGCTGTAACTCTTACGAAAATGATATAATTGTTAAATCATTAGTTTAACAATTATTTTAAAGGTTATGTATCTCTATTGAAGTCTGTTTAAATTTCAAAAACTTTCATAGACTTTTACATAGATATTATAAATTTCAAAATTATTGCTCTCTTGGAGCCTTTGTATACAATAGAATGCAAAATTTTTCACGCATATAACATTTCAGTCAATCCACATTTTAAACTGAACTATGACATACGTTTACGGATGATATTTGCGTAATTTTGTCTATAATAACTCTTTTATTTCTCTATCCGTAGTTTCAAATGTATTATTGTCCAAATCCATTGGACAATTCTTCCTCAAAACTTTATCAAACTTAATTAACTTTGATGGTTTTGCTACTCAATCCTCGACTACCGCGTTGCTTACAATTAAGAAAATTTCCCCTGACCCTCATTGCAGAAGCAACTTCTTTGAGAAATGGTCTCCTCCAAGCCACTAGTGGAAATAACATTTTTATGCTACTTAATTAATTACCATAATTTTTAATAAAAAAACGGAGTTTAATAGAGCATATACACTCAAGGCCGCCAAGACTTCCTCTAAGTTCTCTCTTTTTATCTCATTCATCACATTATTTTTCATTAACTTCTCCATCTACACCATTCTCATTCCATAATCATAGTAGTATACCTCTATATATGGGGTTTTTCATTTACCTTTTCCCTCCTACTTATCCATATCATCCACCTTTAATTTAAGTTTTTAAATAATTTATTTGGATTCATGTGCCCAACTTTGCCTCTTTTTTCTTTTGGGAGGGTTCCCATGGGGAGGAGGGCACCTCAAAATAAGTGGAGGTTCCTTCCAGTGGCGGATGTATTTATTTGTCTACCCACTCAAAAATGAAAAAGAGTTGCCAACTATAAACAAAGTTCCATGCCAAGGTGGTTATTGTAGCAGGCAATCACTTTGTGCTTTTGGTTTTGCTTGTGAGAAGTTTGCATCTTGTTGCAATCCACCAATTTGCTACTTAATTCTCTTAAACCTCTTTTTTGTTGCAATTTTGAGCTGGCCAATAATACAAGGACACATAGCACTGTGAATCCATTACTCCTACCATATTTTAAGTGGCTTCATTTTTGTTTCCAAGATTCGAATAAATATATGCTTTACTCAATTGTTCCGACTATACAATAATATGTTTATCATCTTTGCCTGTTTTAATATTGTAAAACTTTGCAAAGTTGATTTTTGATAACCTTAATCATTGATAAATTAGACAAATTATACCGTAATCCCCCGTAGAATTAAAAGAATCATAACATATTATTAAGTGTTTTATTTTTGTGTCTACCCAACTTCGAATTCCTAGATCCGCCACTGGTTCCTTCACTCATAAATTTCCTCAAAATGATGAAGAGAGAATGCAAAACAGTTTCTTACATTTTGCCATGGTTGCTGCTTTAAGGGATCTTTTTGTTTTGAAAAATAGAGCCCTTGATATCGAGTGATCCTTTATGTTTTTTAAAAAGTAGCCCATAACTTCAAGGTCACCTTATGCCTTTAGGTTCATCGAAGATCTTTCTCATATAAGAAGATAATCTAGTAGTCTTAATATCCTCAGAGATTCTTTACAGATTCATTGGGGGTATTACTCATAGATGATATTCAAGGTTTTATACAAAGACTCTACTCCGCATCTATTGCTCACAATCTTTATACAAGCCATCAAAGCAACAAATTATCTTTAAAAATAGAGAAAGTATTGGGTCAGACCGTTTGACCAATACTTACCGTCAGACGGAGCCCAAACTTCTCTCTGAAACTTCACGGCATGCGTTCCATCTCCTCTCTCAAAAAATCTCTTGCACCCATCTCCTCCCCACGCCGGCACGCCGGTCTGTCGGAACTGAAGCCGGCTTCACCAGACATTGAATTTTTTATACTGGAAATGCAAATGAATGTAGACTTTGGCCAACCTCCATCTTGTTTGTGCTGCATATCATCTGTTACTTGCTACAACGATAAGAACCTGAAATTGCATTTGAGCCAGAACCTGCTAATTCGATGCATATTATTATCATCTGAAAGGAACTCTCTTGTTGGCAAAATTTTAATCATCCAATAAAGAGTCAGGGAAGAATGATGTGCCCTATACCATGAAGTTACTAAAATCCCACAAGATCTTCGCAATCAAAACTGAAAAGAAGTTACTGATGGTTAGACAAACACACAAAAGCCTCAAACAATCATTGACTTGTGGCTTCCATATTTTGGTTAGGGACTTTCAGTTATTTGGTATGACATCTCAGTTATTCTATAGGAACCTTCAGTTATCTCATATTGCTTTTCAGGTTACATTTCAGCTATTCTATAAGAATTTTCAGTTGATTGATATAACCTTTCAGTTATTGGTGCGGAGACTCTCAGTTATTTAGTATAGCAACTGAAAAGCATCCAACTGAATGAATAGAAGGTCTACTGAACTTAATACACAAGCAACTGAAAGAATAGAAGGATCCACTGAACAACTAAAATCAAAATACATCCAAATGAAAAAAATTTGAAACCAACTGAAACAAAATTGAAACCAACTGATTTTTCTTTGAAACCAACTGAAAAAAGATTGAAACCAACTGAAAGTCGTCCGACCAAATGTTATGGTCAGACGCGTCTGACCCAATACCTTCTCTTAAAAATAAGGGTATCAACTATCAATCAAACAACGTAATTATGATGTCCTCAAAGATAGCATCATGTTCTCAACTTTATTTTTGGTTCGATAATTGGTGTATTAACATAAGCCTCATTGAACACCTCCAACTTAAACCATTTCACATTACAAAAATGTAAGTAAATCTGATTTTACATAAGCGATTCCATTCTTTCTCAAAGGAAATAGAATTATATAAAGCTACCATTAGTACTACCATACACTAAATATGCAACATAACTACTCAATGTATCTAGCTCCCCTCCATAACCCAACGCGACACACCTTGTTGGGATCTAACCTCCCCATGAAATTTTATGTGAAATCGATTACATAATTATTATCACCGGAATTTTTTTCAAATGTCAAAATGGTCATTCCATTGGCTATGAAAACTGAATATACAATAGAAAATTAAAATTACTTTACATGACAACTTTCATAGTCCGACAATTCCCACCCCTCTTGTATAGAAACTGTCCCCTAACCAAACCATGTATGAAACAATCTTTTTTTTATAAATTACATGAAAATACTAAAAGAATAAAGTAATAACTTAATCAAAAAACCAATTGCCCTACATCCCTTGAAAGCTTAAAGTCATAATGATGGCAAATTGGCAGGACCTCTATTCTATAAGGGAGGAGCAAAAAACCAAAAAAAAAAAATATTTTTTTATATATTTAAATTTCATCTCTAAACTAGAAGGGAAGAGAAGGGTGGAAACCAAAAATTAAAAAATGAGAAAAAATAAATCAAGGAAGCTAAAGCTACTATAATTAAGGTAGTTAAGTTTTTATTTTTTTCCAAAAAATATCAACTTTCATATCTCCAAAATCCTTACATATTATTCATTCGCACGCATCATGTGTATATGACTATATGACGCTAGAACTCCCTCCTACCAGTTATAAACACAAATATCGGGTCTTTTCACGACCTTTTCGTTCTTCTCACTTCCAATAACCATTTAAATGATTTTGCACGCATGTAAAGCTAAAGTCTTGACTAATCGTCTCAAGAAACTATTACCTGCCCTCATCTCTCATCATCAGAGTGCCTTTGTTCCTAGCTGTTTAATTATGGACAATGTCCTTGTGGCCTTTGAGATCTTTCATGCTATGAAGAGGAGAAGTGAGTCTAAGACGGGGTCGATGGCGGTGAAGTTAGATATGAGTAAAGTTTATGATGATAAAGTGGAGTGGTCTTTCATTGAAAGGGTTATGATTAAACTTGGCTTTTGCGGTAATTGGATTAAACGAATCATGGATTGTTTGGCTAGTGTGTCATACTCCTTCAAGTGGAATGGTAAGGTACGTGGCAATATTATCCCTGCTAGAGGTCTCCGTCAAGGGGGTCCTATGTCACCTTACTTATTTCTGCTGTGTGCGGAGGCCTTCTCTAGTCTCCTTACGAAGGCAGCTTCCGAGGGTCTTATTCATGGGGCACGAGTTTGTCGTGATGGTCCACGTACGTCTCATCTGTTTTTTGTAGATGACAATATTCTATTTTGGCTGATATTATAAGTACGTATGAGCGGGCATCTGGACAGAAACTTAATTATCATAAAACTGTAGTGTCTTTTAGCAAGCAGGATGATGCAGGAAGGAGGCATGATATTTTTACTTTGCTAGGTATGCGTGCAGTTGATCGACATGAGAAGTACTTGGGGCTACCTACGATGATAGGGAGATCGAAAAATGTTGTGTTCAGTTGTCTTAAGGAAAGAGTGTGGAAGAAGCTGCAGGGTTGGAAGGAAAAGTTGTTGTCTCGCCCATGCAAAGAGGTTCTGATTAAATCGGTCATACAGTCCATACCCACTTATATGATGAGCTTGTTTCGCATTCCTGATGGGGTTATTGATGAGATCCACTCACTTGTGGCGCGTTTTTGGTGGGGAGAAAAATGCACTGGGTTAGTTAGGATAAACTCTGTACACCCAAATCTCTAGGGGGGATGGGGTTTAGGGATTTAAAAGTGTTTAATCAAGCTCGTTTAGCTAAACAGGGATGGAGGTTGATATGCAATACTGAGTCGTTGGCCTATAAAGTTCTACAAACTCGCTATTTCAGAAATATCTTTTTTATGGGATCTTATCGTGGCTATAAGCCGAGCTATGTTTGTAGGAGCGCATGGGGGGCTAAATCTCTATTATTGGATGGCATTAAATGTGGTAGTAAAATTAACTTATGGTCAGATGCGTGGCTTCCTGGCGATACGTCTGCTAGATTTCCAACCCCAAATATGAATAGCCCAGCAAATTTGATGGTTGCGGACCTTATGTAGGAGGAAGGTGAGTGGGATCATGAGGAGATTGATAAGCATCTCTCACTGGAGGATGCAGCTCTTGTCAAAACTATACCGCTAAGTGTAAAACGTAGGGAGGATATCTTGTATTGGTGGCCGTCGAACAATGGGATTTATACTACTAAATCTGGATATCTCTTGGGGAGAATGGGACAATTGAATGGATGAATGAAGCGGTTTGGGGGGGGTGTGGCAAGTGAGGTATGGCGTAGAATTTGGTCGTTGGGGGTTCCCCCTAAGTTACACCATTTTCTATGGAGAGCGTGCACGAGATCCATGGCTACACTTGGGAGGCTTTGTAATAAGCATGTGGTGGAAGATGGTAGTTGTGCACGTTGTTCGAACAACTGTGAATCTATCACTCACACGGTTTTCGAATGTGACTTGGTACAACCGATATCGAGTCCATCCCCTTGTGTTGATTTGATAAGAGATGCTCCACTGTCCTCTTTTATGGAGTGCTTTCCGTGGTTGATGGCAAGGTTAGATACCGATAACTTGAGGTATTTAGCCACGTTGGCTTGGGCGGCTTGGTCATATAGAAATTCGGTGGTGTTTGATGAACCATGGGTGTGTGTAGAGGTTGGCACTGTGGGTTTTTTGAACCTAGTCCGTGACTACATTGCATATGCGTCGAAGGTTTTTGGTGGGCGAGTTGTGCGAAGTGATGGTGTGGTCTCACGTAATGGGTGGCAGCCACCATATGGGGGGTGTAAGAGTGAACACGGAAGCGACAATGCTGAATGAAGACAATGTGGGGCTAGGAGTGGTACTCCGTGACAGTGATAAGAAGCTCGCGGCTGGTAGTGTGAGGAGAAAGGGTATGATTGGGAATATGAGCGTGGCTGAAGCGCTTGCAGCTCGTGCTGGGGTGCTTTTGGCGAGGCATCTGGGTTACGACAGGATCGAATTGAAATGCGATACACTCACATTGGTGAAGGCGGTGGTGAAAGGCAGCTTGGGACGGTCTCTCTTTGATTTAATTATAGAGGATATTTGTAGCATTAGCTCTTCTTTTAACTATATTTCTTGTGTCCATGTTAAGAGTGTTGGAAATACGGTTGCTCATTTAATACCTAGGGTCTTACCCGCAAATGAGGTTGGTCAAATTTTTGTAAACTCTTTTCCGCAAGGTGTTACATCCTTAGCGAATCTTGATTAATATATCCTCCCCTATCCCAATTTTACCTTCAAAAAACAAAAGGCTATATGATATTGAAGAGAGAGAGCACATCATACTCCCAAGATGTAGTTGGACCAAAGTCTTTATACAAGATTAGAAGCCCAATTACTCAACAAACCAGACACAACACAAGTACACAAAACACAAGTAATAAAACTAATACCCGGCATCTATCAAGGGTTAAACCCGAACATCTGACCTCCCCCCTTTTCAGAGCTCACCTCCATCAATCAAACAATCCCAATTCACAGAAGAATCTCTCATCTTTCTATTATCAATCACACATCAAAAATGTCGACCGAAGTAGCGGAGGAGGTAGTGCTTGCGCCGCCAGAAAACGAGACGGAAGAAACAACAAAACAAACCCACAAATTGGAGAGAAAGTGGGCGTTTTGGTTTGACACTACTAAACCCAAACAAGGCGCTGCTTGGGGTTCTACTCTTAAAAAAGCTTATACCTTTGATACTGTTCAAGAGTTTTGGTGGTATTTTTACATTCTTCCCCCTTTTTTTTAGGTCAAGTTTTTTGTGGGTCTAATTTGGTGTGAACTTTTATTGATTTGATGTTTTTTTTTGTAATCTGAATTGGGTTGTGCTCTTTTTATATGGGTATGCTGATATTTTTATGGAGGGGTGAAATTTGAGTTGGGTTTGTTGAATTGGTGCTGGTTCTATGAAATTTTGTCTTGATTTTTTAGGTTTATGAATGCGCTAATTTCAGTAATTTGAGGTGTTAATCTAACTAGTTCTTTGGCTTGATTATGTGCTTTTTGAAAAAACACGAATAAGTAAACTTAAGGCCTGTTCTCTAGTAAATTGAAAATAACTTAATTAGATTGAATTGAATTGAATTAGTGAAGTATGATAGTAAAAGTATTTTGCTGAGCTGAACTGAAAATAAGTCGGGGAGAATAGGCCCTTAGAGTGTGTTCTATTCACCTTTAAATAAAAAGAGGAAGTTTCAGGTCCAATCTCATGTGAAAATAAGGTGAGAAATCAGTGTGATCGGGTATAAAAAGTTCAGCTCAGATAAGGTCGAGCGAAAAGAATACACCCTATGTGGGATTTCTTTAGGTGGTGGTGGAGACTAAATCCCTGTGCTCCCTCCCCTTTTGGGTTGGTTTTTTTTTATGTTTAAGTTGTATATATATAATTCCTGGTGGGGAATAAGTTGTATGATTTGTAGTTTTGCAGGCATTCTGGTGGCATCTAGTATAATTTCAATACACGCCTGGCCTCTAAAATGGGAAAGCCTGATGATTCTGTGAGCTTATGCAATTTTTTGCTGGTGATGCAAGAGTTAAAAGATACTGTCGCTTACTTTGTAAACTTTGGGGGTTTCGTATCGGATAATTAGAGTTAAAAGTTTTACCTGTACAATATTCCTGAATCATTCTTTTAGGGCAGATGAATGTTCGTGAACGAAGAATAAAGAATTTCAACCTTGGGAATTATTGATTTATTTTTCAGTTAATTCGCAAACAATCCCATCTGAGTTGAAATTTAATTTTTTTATGCAGCTTATATGATCAGATATTTAAGCCCAGCAAGTTACAAGGAAACGCTGACTTCCATCTGTTTAAGGCTGGAGTTGAACCAAAATGGGAGGATCCTGATTGTGCAAATGGAGGCAAATGGACTGTTTCTGGCAGCAGAAAGACAAATCTTGACGGAATGTGGCTTGAAACTGTAATTTTTTATATCAAAACTTACTGAACTATTTCTTTCTTTTTCCTGTTAAGTTTATCTCTCTATAACCGAATATGAAACCATGTGGCTTAAACAAATAACTGAATATTTTGCTTTGGAGCAGTTGATGGCTCTAATTGGAGAGCAATTTGACGAAGCTGATGAGATATGTGGTGTGGTGGTTAGTGCACGCCAGAGGGGAGACAAACTTTCTTTATGGACTAGAAATGCTGCAAATGAGGCTGTGCAGGTTTGTTAAACTATAGAATCTTTGATTTTGTAGCACAACTTGATCTCTGAAAGCTAATGAGCACAGGATAGACGAATACCTTCAGCTGTCAATGTGTACTATTATGAAGTAAACTAGCTTGGTGTCTTCTGCTTGTTATGTACATTTCAGGTTTCGCATCATACAGTTGTTACCTGTCGCTTGTGCAATGTTCTTTACTTATTGTTGTTCTTATGCTGGACATGAGGTTTGGTGGGGTTTGGGCTTTGAACCTAGGATTATAGGGTTACCAGTTGAATGAATTTTTGAAATTATACTTTGTATATTGCCAAAACATATTTACCAGAATTAAACATGCCATTACTCGTTGGTATACTTGGTTAATCATCTACTACATTATTTGCAAAGTTGACGCACAATTATTTACTCAACATAGGTCATAAATATGCCTTCTATTCAGCACTTGGCAGTTTGTTCTGTTGCTTGTCTTTTCAAATTTCAACTTCCCATTGATTTTTTTAGCTTGTCTTTTTCTGGAGTTTGGACAACATTTGTCCAAAATTATTTAGACGTGCAGAGCACAGGCAAGAATCAAGGTGGATGGACATAGTCAATAGAAAGATAAGGCTTTCTATAGATGGAAGAGGAAAAGGGTAGTGGGAATTGGGGTACTAATTGAAAACGTAGAGGAGTCAGGGTATATGTTTGGCTTGTTTTTGTTGGCTAAATGTAGAAAGGATTTATGGATCTAGGCCAACAGAAAAGATCTTCAGTTTATGTTCTGAGTAGACAGTTGAAGTTGTTGAAAATAATTTATAGTTGCTTTCTTTTGGGTAGCCTGTCATAGATTTAAGTTTTAACTTAGAGGTGTGTCTAGCAAACATCACTTCTTATAGGAATAAACTGTAAATATGATGATTAGGGTAACCAAAGCTGTAAAATTGTTTTAATGCTTGAATTTAAACATTGACAGAGTAGATCTTAGGCTAATGTTTCCAGGGTAGCAGTTCCAATTCTTTTTTATGCTAGAATGCTATTAACATTTAGAGGTATTGGCCTATGGGGTGCATCCATGAGTGCTTACCTGTGTCTACTTTAAGGGGGAATGGAAGATCTTTTGTTGGAACAACAGCTATAACATATGTTGTTGAAAAATGGGTTGGCTTAAAATTAGCAGGTTCTGGTCAAGGAGGAAGATGCACAAGGAGAATGATTATGAGTTTATTAATTAAATTTATTAGGTAGACAATTTCTCTCCCTCTTGCGTCGCAGATTGTGATTCGAGGTTTCTGCGCAGTGATCAAAAGTTTATTAGTGGAGAGCTGAGAGCTCAATACTGAGCAACCCCCTCCTTGAGGTCTTGAAAGAACTAGTTAGAAGAATGAGATCAGGATGAGCAGAATTGTAGTGTGTGGTACTCAAGTAATTTCAGTCCTACAGCCTCGATATGCAAACCTTTGATCAGGAGTAGAAGAAAACTGTACTTACAATTGTTGAGAGATTTTATCTCTTGATGATAAGGTGTGCTGTCGGAATAGATTTGAATCAGAAAGGAGAGCAGTTGGACTACATCTATAAACTGGTTTCAGTAATTTGGTGGCCAGGGGTATTTGGGGGTATCTTATTTATGGTGCTAAATAGTCTTCTGCTCTTCTGATCTCTTGGGAGTTTGCAGCAAAGTGATAGTGTCATCCTGTCATGGTTGAGTTTTTTTTTTTTGTGCCATATGGTTAACCACTTCATTCCTTTTTAGGAGGGAAAGACCTGCCCTATTGGGTTCCCATAACGAGAACCGTGCAAAATTGACTTTGGGAGACCCCAAATAGTCACCCTAAGGAAGACGAACCCTTCAAGCATTTAAACATTTAATACGATGGCCAATACAGATATCAACAGAATAAGAAACAAGAGACCCAAAGACATCCATTAATACACATATCAAAGCTAACAATGCTAGTTATGAAGCTTCAAACTAACCATTGTCTAATGCTCAGAATTTCCTGGAAGATTATCTCTATGTTGCTACTTTAAAATATTATTGGATTCACACTTGAGCACACTATGATATCTTCTTTTGCCAACATCTTTCCCTTTTGCAGATCTAAACATGGTAGACGTAACTCATAAGCAACATTAGTAGTATACATATGAAATTTTGCTCCTGTCTACAACATTTTCTATATCTGACAAGATCGGTCGAGAATAATGTATGCTATTCTAAGCCTTAATAGCTGACGTACAATACGACCAGAACAGGCCCAAAATGGCATGCCGAAAATAGACGTTTAAAAGAATATATACTGCTGATTGGTAGCCTCCTCCCCCTAAGAAGCAAGTGTAAAAATTTTAGGCGGAGGAATTTCTTTTTCATAACTACAGCCTGCATGGCAAAATTCTTGAACCGATAACTTTTTCTATAGCTTTGGATCCACCATCGCGACTTTTTTATCTTAAATTCCTTGCTTTGAAGGGAAAAAGTCCTTTAATTTGGGGCTGATTGTGGGGGTGAAGAGGGATCCTGCTTCATTCGGTGACAGAAGAACAGGCAAAATTTGGGAGGAAAGTACTATCTGATTCTTCAATTTTGAATATAGGAAATAGGACGTCGTTCATTTTCTGTTGAAAAAGGATAAATATATGGTCAAGCAGACCCAATTCAGTCATTTAGAACCCTGGCTAACTCCAAAGCCCCAAACCTAGCCATATAGTCAACCTCACAATCATTTTTGGTCTTCCTAAAAAGCTTAGCAGTTGCTGTCAAGTGTTAACTAATCTATCTCCCAGTAAGGAGAATAGCATCCGGAAGCATGCCTGGATAGCCTCTTGCAGCGCCAACACATTGGCATTGCCGGTAGCACCTTTTGAGTAGGCATTGGTAGCTTTTAACTGGCATAAGGCCGTTTTTCAGTATTGTGTGCTTTTTTAGAATAAATATACTGTTATGACAAACAGAAGGTGGCTCTTATTTTTCCTTATAAACTTGCACAGATGAGTTGTGTTACCCACCTTTCTTTTTCTCATTCTTTACCAATGGTCTTCGTTCATCAGTGTTTCTCTGTTGTGCTTTTTGATACAAGATGACTTCTCTCTTTCTTATCTGTAGCTGTCGTTTGTTGCTTCAAAATATCATGTCAAATGCTCCCCTTACAAACCTATTAAAAACGTGGCTTTACGTTAAATATCAAATTACATATTCTACAAATTCTGGCTCTTAACTTTTGCAACAAATGACTAGTATGCTATGGTTTAATGATTGGCCTGTATCTAAATATATTATCTGCAGAAAGGGTATTTACTGGAAAGAAGTTCGAGTAATGTATTACTGGCTCTAGGATGCTTAGGCAAATATGTTGCTATGTCTTATTTCACCGTCATGAAGATAATTCTGGTTTTGGTTTTCTATGGAACAGATGAGCATTGGCAGGAAGTGGAAAGATATTATTGATGTTACTGACAAAATCAATTACAGCTTTCACGTGAGTATATTGTCTATCTTTCTCCATGTTAATGGTATCAAATTATTCACATCCTCATCTCATTTTTACCTTGTGTAAATTTACAGGACGATGCCAAGAAGGATAAATCTTCCAGAAGCAGATACAGTGTGTAAAAAACTCTTATCTTATGTTTCCTCTTTGAGAAGTTTGCTCAGAGTGGTGAAAGTTTGATATGCACTACGACACTCTACCCCCGTCTTCTGGCTGGTCGGCGTCGATTTTTGTGGTTTATGTATTTTATCTCTATTTTGTTTTGCATACTCATCAGTCAACTTAAATGGTGGCTTCTAAGCCTCTGATGGATAAGAAGCTGCCAACTTAAATTTTGGTGTAGTCGATTCTATCTCTTGTGACCGCGCTTTCTGTTGGTTGATGAGCTACTGCAGTGTTGTACGCTGATAGTGATACACAATTACACACTATTGCTTTTGTGCACTTTCACAATATTTTCTTTAGCGATACACGCTTGTCAATGCCATCTCCTTTAGCAATGGTTTCAGTTGAGGATTCATGTTAGCCGACCTCAAATCTTTTTGGGAATAATGCTTAGTTGTTGTTTGATACACGCTGATAAAGTTACAGGTTTGGAGGAATGACGCAAGTTTCAAATGTGTGTATATTATGTGAGCTTTAACCAACTTTGTGTAATGCATCTCAGTGTGTGAAAATATTGTCGCCAAGATTGACTGCAAAAGGCGACAATAGTTTTTGTCTCAAAATGCACGTTACCCCCCCCCCTTTCCGGATATGATCTATCTACCCGGCAATTCATCTGGTGACTTGGTTTCAGTGTTGGGCCCTTTTTGCTTGTTCGTAATTCTTTCTTCTACTTTTGGGTTTCCAATTGCTTCCGCCATCAATGAACTTAAGGATCGCATCCCATACAAGATTGAAAAGAATGCATTGGATGGATGCCCACCTATGTGTGATCAGGCCGGAGTAAAACAAGGGATCGAAGCATCAAGGCGGGAAGTTTTTATAATCGATGGAACACCACTTTCGACCCGAACTGAGTACATGAAAAATGAAGCTGAAAAGCAGCTTTTGTATTTAATCCGCAGGCCTGCAGCGTTTGGTAAGCCACTAGAGATGGGCAATCAATCTAAATTAAATGTTTAAAGCTTTTGGTCTTACATTGATAGAGTCCTGAAGATGATGTAACATGGGAGATGGGACTATGAAAGAGATATTCTATTTGACGAATCTCAGTCTGTGGCTGAGGTTGGTTCATTAACATGAGGCTGGTGTTCCTCTCGGAGGATATGGTTCGTACATATGCTCATGGTTCATGTACAAATCTTTTTGAATAAATTTGTTTAGTTTGATTTTATGTGGACAATGTCACAATAGAAGGGACTTATCTCATGGTAGGGAAAAAAGAGAAAATTTAAAATTCGATTAATAGCTCTATTCTATAAGGAATGTAAAAGGGGCACCAAAAATTAATAACATTTGTTTTAAAAATTATCCGAATTAAATGATACAATTCTCAATCTGCAATAAATAATTTTGAATAAAAATATGAAACGCCCTCACAAACGATTTTTATGCAAAATTTTGTATGATTTGCATGCATCGCGTACATGCAGGACTACTGGAATAGTACTCACTAAACGAACTTGTAGCACCTTAGGCTAAAGTGGGTTCTTTCGTTTACTCACAATTGTGCGATTGCAGTCAAAAATGGCTGATGGATCTACAAAATAACATCTATACCATGAAAAATTATAGTATAAGATTTTACACACAGGTTTCAACATGCCAGATGAGATATCTATGAGTTCTGATAAAGAAATTTTCATTCAAGAGTTTGTCACAATCTTCAACTAATTATGCAAGAAATCCCAGTCTTTCTCCATTCTTTTTCGCCAATCTAATCAAGCCTTGTCTTTGCTTGGAATCTGCTCCTATTGACTTACAAAATTCTGTGATCACCTACACAAGTTCCTTATAGATTTAGATAAATATTAAACAACCCAATTTACAAGCTAATGGAATTGTTTAAAATTTGTGTAACATCATTACCTGTGAATGAAGAGCAATGGCTTTGCCTCTAAGTTGATTGAATCTCTTTTTACCAACAATATTCCTAGTCACAACCACAAGAGGAGCAAATATACCTTTCCCTTCATTTACATTCTTCATCATGGGTTGAGCTCGGGTTGGCCGACTAGGGACCCGAGCTTGAACCGAGATTGATTTCACTAGCATGCCATAGTTCTCACCGGAGGCGAAAAAACATCCAAGACCGGGGTTTTTGAACCCGGTTGTTGGGATTGAAGAAGTTGTCATTGCCATTGTCTTAGACCAAAGTTATGCTCTAACACAAAGGCTTATTTGTGGTGTGTTTTGCACTTGAAAGGCTTTGTTAAGATTCTATTCTTTTTAAAAATTTGGGTATTACTTAGGGTTTATTTTTGTAGTGTGAGAAGGTGTGGTGTTTAGGTGGAAACACAAGAGCCTTTAGTGTGGTTGTAACTTGTAAGGGATATTGGTAACCACATATACATTGGTGGCTTTGGCTTTGGGATTTTATTTTGTTTTTTTTTAATTATATATCTTTGACACGTTGTGTCATGGTATTGGTCCCCTAATTGTTTGGAAGAAATCTGATTAGTTTTCTAATGGATGTCTTCTTGATCTTTGCTTTTTTGATGAAAATTGAATGGAAATTAAAATTTTGATCCCATGTAAGACTAGATTATTCTACAAGTTGCTACATGTTATTGAAAACTTAATAATTGAAAATTTTGTTTTTTAAGGCTAAAGTTGAACGCCTGAACTTATTAAAAATATTGTTCATATTGGCGTTTGAATTATCACTTAAAATAAATATATTATTAATTAAATAATATAAATACCTTACCAGTTCTTAATTAGTTGCAACATAGATTTGTTTGAAGATTATCAAAGGTAATATTATGTACTCCCTCCGTTTCTTTTTGTTTGTCCCATTTACTGTAACTCCAAATGCCAAGAATGATGATGTCATATGCATGTGGATAGGGACAACAAGTAAGGAGTCCACTTATTTTATAATAAATGTGGTAGTTAAAGTAGGTGAGAGAAACTTTTAAGGTATATGTGGGACCAAAAAGTGATAAAGTTGGGGTAGATGGGTGATATAATTTTGCCATATAAGGAAAGATGAAAAAGTAGGACAAACAAAAAGAAACGGACAAAAACGGAAAGTAGGACAAACAAAAAGAAACGGAGGGAGTATCAGACAATTTCGCACTGTGATCCTTTTTCACAACAAAAGACCTCTTCAAAATAACATTGATAATTTTTAGCGTGTTTTATAAAATTTAGAGCTACCCTAGTGAATGTCCACAAATCGATGGTCACTTTAGAAAAAAAAAGTCATTTTTTAGAAAGAAAAATAATAGTCATAGAGTTAATGAATATATTTTTCCTTCTTTTCCTAATGTTCTCCGATACACAAATATGATCATTAATAAACAAAAAATAAAATTTTGCACCAAACGCCTTTCCTCTTTCCCCTCATTTTTCTTTTAAACTTTAGCCACCAAAATAATTTGTCAATTGTAACTGGTAAGCCACAATTCCTTTTTCTTTTTTCGGTTTTCTAGTTAATAAAAATAATCATCAATATGGTGATTACAGTCGGCCCCCTAATATTCGTTATGTAGGATTTAATTTGCTCCATCCGTAGTCCAGTCCCCTAATATGATAATTACGTTCATCCTCCTAATATTCATAGGCCTCAGTTCCTTCGTCATGATGGGATTTATAGTTTTATTTTTTAATCATTTTGGTTTCTGCAAAGATACAATTTTGAATGTCTTACAAAAATTTTAATCTAAAAGATGCAAATTAAGAAGATCCGTCTTGCAAATATGCCAATGTAGAAGACCAAAAACAAGTATATATCACATTTGCGACTATATAATATCAATGAAACTCTGATAAACATGATAAAAACACATCTGAAATTCCGTTTTGACAATGCAAAAGACATCTAAAATTTTCAAAAACCAATTGGAAAATTGTCATAACATGTGTTTTTAATTGGAATTGTCAACATTTTAGTGACTAAAATTTATGGTCGTTCAAAATTGTAGAAGGTTCGTTGAATGTGATTGTAACAGTCATCAAAAGGGAAAGAAGTGTTTGAGGTTGAACGAAATGTAAGAAATTGAAGTCTTAAGATTATGACCTAGTAGTATGAAATTTATGTTATGCTTGCCAGTTGCCAAATTGATGTACTTTTCCTCTATATGAACCCCAGCTCTTGGCATGTCGTGTCTCTTATGTGGCTGATTGAAGGTCACCTACTTTTTGGTGGGATTTGTAAAAGCATACTTTATTATTGAGAGAAAAAACATAAAATTTGAACTCCGCCATTATACATTAGTTTCACAGAAAAATTCCCTAACTGTTTCTAGGTTGTTTCCCCAAGCCAAGAGAAGAGGAAACAAGATTTCGAAGTTCGCCCGACCGCCCGGCTCGCCCGATCAGGCGAGAAGCACACAGAGCCAAATTTCCCGAATTTCTTTTAATGTTCTTAGGATATTAAAAATAGGCTAGAGCTATTTTATGTCACACATCTTATTTTGCAGTTTTTTTCAGTCTTTTTATACAATACTTTTAGGGAGAAACTCTTTGGTTTTACTTCCGAAGGCGATTGAACCTTGGATTTGCTTCAATAAATTTTTTTAATTTTCATCAATTGATATTGTTCTTCGTCTCATTGTCGCTTAACAATAGACACTGTGCACTTGCAGTATTACATTTAAAACGCATCAACAATGAGAATTAATGTTTAACAATAGTCAAGTGAATATTATGAAGGAAAAATTGATAGGAATAATCCCACCTTTGGCCGGTCTTCCACTACTGGTACCACCTTCAATTAATCCAGGTATAATCCGACCTTTGACCCTCATCTGCTCATATTGGTCCGTCACCTGTTGGTGACCTACAATCATAGGTAATCTTCCTAATTATGTGATTAATAACTAATTAAGTATATTTTAAACTTAAATTTTTAATTAAAGTTTTAAATTAGATTTAATTAAAAAAAACTTTTAAAAAAAACCACCCCCTCCCCTCCCCTTCCCCCACTGCTTCCACCGCACCCTCTCCAGTCCCACCACCGGACTTTCCTTCCGACAGCACCACCTTCACCAGCCCACCGCCGGCCTTCCCTTTCGCCAACACCTCCCTCACCACCCTCAGCAACACCACTCCCTCAAACTGTTTAATGGTTTATTTTGACAGAGATAGTACCAGCAAAGGCATCAAGGTCCTCAAGCAATTTCCTAATCCTCATTTCATTTCAAGGATCCCTATATTGTTCTCTAAGAATCAAATCAGATGAGAAATTGTAAAGAACAATCATTCTAGATTGAGAAGGAGTTTTAGTAAGCAAATTGGTTTGTGAAGGATGATCAATTGATGGGTCATTCAAAATCTCAAATATTTTAGTCCGTGTTTCCCATAATGCAATTGTTGGTGGTGAATGATACATTCCATGCCACAAACTTAATGGCTTATGATTTCCATCACCTTCAACTCCATCTTGGTCTTGTTTTAGGGGCAGCTGCATTAACGGGGAGGGGGGAGGGTGGCAGGGGAAGGGGAGGGGAGGGGGTGGGGTTGCAGCAATGGGGTAGGGGGAGGGGGAGGGGAGAGGGGATGGTTTTTTTTTTAAAGTTTTTTATAAAAGTCAACGGTAATCTTGGTTGGTCAAACAGGTTACCATCATCTCGTACCAATAGGAGAATATGAGGGTCAAAGGTCGGATTATACCTGGATTAATTAAAGGTGGTACCAGTCGTGGAAGACCGGCCAAAGGTGGGATTATTCCTATCAATTTTTCCTATTATGAATAGGTTTGGTAGTTTTACCAAAAAAGTTGGATATAGGAATATATATAGCTCAAAGTTATCGAATTTTTTTTAATGGAAATGGTGAGTATAAGTAATTTTTGAAGAAGATGGAGAGAAATATTTTTATCCAATGAATTCAAAATGGAGGAGAGAGAAAACGAATTGCCCAAATTCTTCATGTTTATTAATGATAAGAGATAAAAGAAGTTGTTTGTCGCTTTCCCATATTTATTTGATGACAAAAATTGGCCCAAATTCTTCGTGTTTCCATGCTTGATTACCTCCTGAAAAAAGTGGGAGAAATTACAAGAAAGAAGGAGATCAACAAAAAACAATTTCTAAATGGGTTTGTTTAACAAATAAAAAAGTACAGAATATTAGTAATTACGGCAAGAAGTAAGAACAATTTCACCCTTAAGTATAGGTTTCCAAATTCTTAACTAAATTATACAAGAGTAAGAAAAACTACAAAGTTAGAAATTATTAAATTGAAACTCTACGAGTGTACTAAAAGAACCAAAAGAAAACCCTCATCTTCAAAAACAATAACTATGTAATGCGACACTAGAACAACAAAAAAAATCAATGTGAGAGATAGAAAAAGCGTAAAGTTGTACCTGTAAACATTCATAAATAGATTCACACGAACAAAAAAATTAGAACTTGGATGAAAAGGATGTTAGGATGTACCTCTAATTGATGTTAGGATGTGATTAAGATCAATTGGAAACCCTAATATCGCATTGATATTGTGGTTGCTTCTTCGAGAAACCCAACAAAAATTCAAAGCAATAAAAAGCATGAACTTCTTTGAAACCCTAATTTCAAACTTGAATGGTGAGCGGATTCTAGGGATTATGAAAACCCTAAACTTCAATTTTTTTTCACTTGCCAAATTGTCACTCTTCTCGTTGCTAAGTGCGAATTTCGAACTTGTATGATCGACAAGCTTCTCAGAATTAGAGAGGAAATAGAGAGAAAAAAGGGCGAGTAGAATGAGAAGGGAGAAGAGCAAGTAGCAAACTTCAGTTTTGTGTATATCTTGGTTGAGTGTCTTTGACCCTTGTTTGACCCGACTCGATCTAGTAAAGTGTTATTAGGGTTAGCCATGTACGAACCGACCCTATTTTAATCGGGTCGTGCCAATAACTTTTTTGGGACTCAACCCATTGAACAGGTCTACTCGTCTCTCATCTCTATGACCAATGCAGCTAGGTGAGGATCCTCTTGTAATTGTATAAAATGTCGTAGTTCTTTTTTATTTCATTATTTTAGTGGATCATGGATCACGGGTCACGGATCAAGTGCCTCTCCACATGAGGCAAGTTTGCGATACATTATACAGTATTAGTTCCCCGTTCACTTCATTTGTCTTCCTTTCTCGAGTCAAACACCTCCAATTCCCAGCAAAATCGCAGATGATCAACATTCAACCACCATCATATATTCATATTAACCCCGTCTATACAACCATGAAAACTCCTGTTATTCCTCTCTGATTTCCAGAAAAAACATCCTAAAAAACCCAACATTCTCAGACTTCCAATCAAGAATCCATAAACACATCCATGGCATCACTAACAACCCATTTCTCGACGTTTTTATTCCTCACCCCAGTTGGTTTTCGTCGCTTATATTCCTCATTCTCCCTCTTCCTCAAAGACCCATCTCACTTTCGCTCAAAACCCTGGTATTTCACAAACCCAAAATTCAAAAACTTTGATCTTTACACCCTCTTAATAACCCTACCAATTGCTGCATTATCAGATTTCTTTCTTTTCCTCTCATTTTCAAACCACCCCACTTACAAATTCTCCTTCATTCAACATGGGGCAGTCATTTTCCTCTTCTGGGTACTTTTAATTCTCATCATTTTAAGAGAAAGTTATGATCTTTTTGCCATTAATGAAACCCTGATGTTTGTTTTAGCTGGGGTTTGCTTTCTGATTGAGTATTTCATTACTGGTAATGGTTTTACTGGTGTTAGTAGCAATGTGTATGACTTATTGGGTGATTTAACTCTTATTTGTGCCTTATCTTGCTTGTATTTGTCGATTAAGCCTACCGCCTTTTTAGCAGAGTTTTTCCTGTCTAGTGGGTTGGTTTTTAAAGGTACTTGGGTGTTGCAAGCTGGGTTGAATTTGTATACTTCAACATTTGGATTGAAAGGTTGTCAGGATATTACATTGTTGCCAAATCAAGAGAATGTTGATGTTAAATGTGATCTTAATGAGGATGGTTTGAGGGGTATTGCATTGATGAAATTGTTGTTTATATGGCATGCTATTGTGGTTGTTATCTCTTGTTTTGGATTGTTCGGGTTGTTGTCGTGTAAGGAGCATTTGAGATATGGTGAAGGTAGTGGACCGTTGTTGGCGAAAATTGAGTCTCATAGTATGTTAATGCAGCAGCTTCCTGAATTTGAGCTGGAGTAATGGTTCCTGTTCTTATATCTGTCTATGCCAAAGGAAAATGAGGTGCTTTAGATAGGTGATCAAAGGATGGTTTCTTCTGTGGAGGTCGGTAGCTTCGATTATTGTGTAGTTTATAGTACTATTTTGCTTTGGTATAGAATACTATCTCTAGGATTCTTTTGTTTCTATATATGTATACAAGATAACTTAGATAAAGATTATAACATCAATAGTTTTTCTTTTTCAATGATTCTTTAGATAGCATGAAGAAAGGGGTTTTATTGTTTTTCCCTTTCTGCAAACTTTAAACAATGTTCTATATATAGTTTTCTTATGTCCAAAACACATTACAGTTTATCTTATTTCACCAAATATACATTTGATTATGTTGTTTCAAAGAGGGGGCAACAGTGCACTAATTCTGTCATGGATATATTGCTTGGGGGTTGTTTCTTCATTATACAGTGTTTTGTAAGAACGGCTTGAAACTAAGTTTTTGGCAAGTATATTATAGTTGTCCTGGCAATGCAGTCTTGTGAAATTGCAATCGATGAAAGTAGATGCTCTTATAAAGGTTGGTTATTACTCTATAAAAGAATGAAGCACCGTTTGTTATTGGTAGTGTTGGGATCATGGTAATCCTGGAAACAGAAGCAGAAGCCATGCTGAAAACCCAAGGTTTGAGGAAGTGAGTTTAGATAGTCCGAGTTTGGTTAGTTATGATAGCTTTGCTAGTCGAAGTCACTTGAAGTCTTGTGGTAAGAGTAGTGTCATTGTGACATTACGTAGTACAAGAGACAAGACATGTCTAAAGTTCAGAATCTAGCATGCCACTCTTATGGAATGTGTCAATCAAGAAAACGGAATTTCTGATGTAAGTGGAATCTTCTCAACTTTGGAAGCTAATATCTGATACTGAGACAAGGTAACTCAAATTTGTATGACACGGGAGACTGTTAGGCTTCGATCAAATTTCCTTTTTTCTAGTGTCACTCTCAAAAAGCATTATTTAGGTATGGTACCGATAATGACAATCTGAAATCTGAATGTATTCATGATGGTACAATTTGGCGTCACTATAATGTATGTTAGGTTGAATTTGAGCAACTGTACTTTACTGCTTTAGCTTCAATCTTCAATATCATGAAGTTAAAAAGGGGTTGGTAACTTGATATATACGTATAGGTTTACCTTTATCTTGATATATACAATTGCAAAAAATGATCATAGGTGGACGTGCTTTTTCTGGTTGGTGTAAGATGAAAGGAAATTTTCTACTGAAATCTTGGTGTTGCTTTGGTGATTAGTCCACTATACAACAATAGGCGAGGACAGAGAAGTGAAACATCATATGTGCTGTGTGTTTCTTCTTAATGAAATTAGCTGAATTCTGAAAAAAGGGAGATTAGTTGATGAATCTATTTGATCTGTTTTCTCTATATTTTGTTTGGACATCATCTTGTTTCCTCCTTTCATGTTGCCGAGGCCCTAAATTGCGCAGTGATGGTTTTTTCAAACTGTGCATAATATGCGTTTTTGTGCTTCTTTTGGCATGTTTTATCCTGCATAATGAGACCTTTATGTTAAAATTCAGATTTAATCTCAGACAGTAAGATACAATGAAAGAGATGCGATTGTTTTCTATGGCCGTATTCAAACTTTCATCAGTTTTCCTTCTTTTCCTTCTTTAAAGGAGTTTGCTAATTTATTTACCTGAGCTTCTTGAACATTTGTCTTTCTGGTGGCTGCACTTAAGTTTACATGCTTATTCTAGTTAATTAACCTGATATTCTGCCTGTCGCTGTTCCTTTTATAAACGCTTATGGTATATTTCTTTTCCTTTCTTTTGGGTGCATAACACTAATATATCTATAATTCTATATAATCACGATTGAGCTCCCAGACCTCCATGTTTGGTTCATGCTGGTCAATGGAGGTCTGCCTCTGACGATATGAACACAGCTGCTGATAGAGTGTTGTTTGAGGCCACTTCCTTTTCATCGTTGTATTAGTTTTGTTGGTCAATAGTCAATACTGATCATCTGGGGTCCATAAGGAGCTGTATGTTGCACAAAACTCTTGATTTCTGTAACCCATGTGCATTTAGCCTATATATTGTTTGCATTATATTACATCCATTTATAAATCATTGCAGTGATCAACTCCTCTGTCCAAATGATTATAAATTTCGTAATGTTCAATGAACAAGTGAGCATTATAGACAATATATTGCTGGAACAACTGCCTTCATAAAGCGCTGAAGTATTGTAATTCGAAACCAAGTTAATGCTCTCTTGGATTTTGGAAGAAGGGTCTGTATTTCTAGGGTCTGTTTTTTTTGTGTGTGTACATGACAGGCATAACAGGTCAACAGGTAGGAACATGCAGACGGACACTGATCTCTCGCTGTGATTGATTTTCTCATATTCATGCTATCCATCGTTGTAGATACCACTACATTTATACTTGGTAATGCATTTACTTACCCGTTCTGTGATTGTTGTGCATTTAAGAAATTTCTTTAGTTTTTTGTCATATTATGCGAAGGTACAAAAATCACATTTTTCGTTTGGTTGATACTTGATAATAACTTCTCAAAATGTGTCTTTAAGAAAATTAGAATCTAGAAAGATGCGAATGAAGAAAAAGAACTGACGATGTATCTATAATTTTGTGTAATAAGCACCAATATAACCATACAAAAGGTATCAAATTTCTTTGTTCTTGTGCTTTTGTAAGTGTGGTACACTATGCATCTAAGCTTACATAAGCACATGTGGCTACAGTCAAGAATTATTTTGAAGAGTCTTTTGTTTGCAGCTAATGGTAATGAGTCAACCTATGTCCATCATTGTGCATCCATCATTCACTGACTACGAGGTATTACTTTTACAGATCATGAATGGAACTAGTCTAATCTTGTATATCTGTTTGCAGACTGTAATTTGGGGGCAGAAAGCCATTGTCGGTGAAGACCAAAGTCCTGATTCTTCATACGATGCTGAATTCTCTTTATCTTCTTGTTCAATTCACTGAATCCATGAATTCTAATCCGGTATCTTATTCTCTTGATCTTCCCTTTGAGATCACCATATTGTTTTCTGAGTTTTTTGAATCTTGAAGAGCTAACAGGCTTCATCTTCCAGCCACATCCTGCATCTCAGTAGTTGCCTATTCTTAGGAACCTTGTGCTAACAAATTTTTACTCTTGTCTTAAATAAGAAATACTTATGGACATATCGGAAAAAAAAGCAAACTGTATAAATATGAGTACCATGTTACATCTTTTTGTTTGAAGTAAGGCTCCGTTTGTTTTAATAGAAAACAATTTTCATGGAAAATCACTTTTCAAAGAAAACAATATTCAATGGAGAACATGATTTTAGAAAAAGTTTTCCTTTGTTTGTTTGATTAGAGGAAAACATAGGGAGAAAAGGTAAATGGAGTAAAAGAGAATGAATGATAGGAGGAGAGAATAAAGAGAAGTAAGGAGTGAAGAGGAAAATGTGGCATATCTTCTTTATAGAAGTAAATTGGTTTTCCTCTTGTAATAGCATTTTCCCACCTTTAAGAAAATTATTTTCCCCCCTTACCAAAACAAACAAAGGAAAATGAAAGGAGGAGGCAATCCATTTTTCAAGAAAATGGTTTTCTACCAAAACAAACGGAGCCTAAGTTACAGATGTAAAATTTGCCAACTATTTACACATACCTCGAACCTGCTGTTTATCATCCTCTTCATCTAGATCCGGCTGATACAACATCTACAATTAACAATGGCCAAAGAAAGGATTTATTTGTCAGTTTAACTACTCTGGAAATTAAAATTTTGCCTTAACTTGGACTATATGAGATGCTGAAAGAAGTAGGATATAAATCAATGCTTGTTGCTCTAGAGTTCCTACATTGACTAAATCGTCCAACCTCCGCCGCATCTTTCTTTGTATAAACCCCTTGGTGCTCTGCAGCAAATCTTTCATTAAAATCAGGATATGAAATTGCCATTGTTCATAGCAGTAGGAGCTATTTAGAAGTTGTACCTTTATATAGGATTTAACGTAGGTGTAGAAGTTTAGGAGATTCCACACTGTATTATCTAGTCTTTTATCATCAACATGGCGTGAAAAGATGTCTGCACATGAACAGTTAGTCATCGACTAAATCTCACAGTCCGGAGCGGTGGGGTGAGAGAGTCAGAGTGGCAGTGTAGCATTTTGACTCAACAATGGCATTGAACATAGCTAATCTTTCCTAGTAATCCGAGTTTTCGTTAGCTAATTAGATATTCGACTGTCACTTCTGCTTAGTCATCTCACTTTTTGTTTCCTTCTGCCTTTATATTCGACTTCCATTCAATTAAAAGGTTTTGTTCCGAACTCCTGAACCATCTCATTCCCCCCCTCATTTTTAGGCAGTATATGACTGGTAAATTAAGGCATTTACTGTTCGTTTCTAGGCAGTAATAAATGGAGTTCTTGATGATTAATTGTAACGTAATGTAGTAGGAACAGTTGCATGTCAACGTCCGTGGTTATGAAACTTCATCCCTAAATATTAGTTTTGTCTTCGTGAATTTCCATTGCTATTCAATACCACCTTCCAAAGGGGTAATGGATATAATGACAATGTATGAAGGAAAATAGGTTTTTGGGGGTGGACAATACATAACCATGGATATTGTCATTGAAGATTGAATTTCCCTTACTAAATTACACTCAAAATTCACTACCGTTATTGGCATTATTACTACTGCCTACGTAAAAGGGTGTCAACATAGATCGAAAGAGACTACTATGTAGAGTTAATGTGTGAGAAGATGATACCAAAAGAGACAAATCCTCCATTCGTGCTCAAGTCTTCCATGAGTTCTCCTCTCAACTCTAGAGGAGGAATAGGCGACCATGTGCATGGAGGTGCTTTAGCAAATGCTTCAGAGCTTCCTATATCCATGAGCTCCTGTTATAGAGGTTTTACTTATTAGATGATTGACATAAAGTTATGCTTAAGATATGATGTAATTATGGTGAGTGAGCCACAAACCTGAAAAAAGGATGTTGCAATAACCACATCTGAAGTTTCTTTAAATCTCATAGGGAATACAACAGTTACCTTCTGTGGCTGTCAAGCACACACATGTGATGCATCAAACACAAACCCCTACAGTGATCATGATGCTGTTAACTAAAGGAAGAGGGGCAAGGATGTATTATTTGTAAATTTGTCAGAGATTTGTCATCCAAATTTTCTGTTTTCTGTAGCTACCTGTCTGATTATAAAGAGAGGCTCTCTTGGGTGATACGTAAACTTGATTGGGTTATATGTCCCTTCTGAAGCATCTTCCGAACTGAAATTACGAAGCATTTCTTTCAATTGTGAACTCAGTATTACAGATGCTACTGCAGCAATCTCCTTGATTATCTTCGTTCCGTCTGTAGAAGGAATATAGAAGAGTTGGATGAATTGGAAAAATAAGGATTTGGCTGATGTGCGTGCTTGTTTGGCAATATTCTCATTGATAGAGGGGAGAAAATGAATGGAAGAATTGGTTATTTTTAGTATTATCAGTTAAATTTAAGAGAGTGTTCGGTTAGAAGGAAACATGAAAAGTTATTTTCCGATGTTCCTTTAATTTTAGGACATTTCTGAAGGAAAAGAAATAAGGAATGTCATAATATATTCCCTACTCCTTTCCCCTTTTTTTCTCTCGTCCATCCTCTCCACTCTATTTTTCTCTCAAACTTTACTATAAGGAACTAAACAATGAAAAACTAATCATCAATTCATTAATTGCGCTTTCTGTTGGACCAGAAAATCATTTTCATTGAAATATCTTCTGTCCAACCATATAGAGCCCTAAATAAAATCTAAAGCGAACACTGACTGAAATGGGAGAAATATTGGAAGCGCAAGATACCGTCTTGCGCTTTCTTTGCTTATATGAGATGTCAGTTGAGTTAACAATTTACAAACCTTTGGCTTTTGGGATATGAGAAAAATTCAGTTGTAAAGTCAGTTGGTATCCATCTCTTGCAGGGTGAACTATGTCCACCACATCTGGACTTATATCTTTCACCTTTTGTATTGTGTAAGGACACAATCCTTGTAATAACAATGTTCTCGGGGATAGTATTGGGGTCGAAATCGACAAATAGATGTTTTCTGGATCTGAAGCTGAGGACTGTCAAACAGTAAATAAGATTTATCAGCAAAATTTACATCAGATTTAGATTAGATTACTACTGCATGAAAATCAAGAACTAGAAAAAGTCAGATTGAACAAGTGTTGGTCTTCTAGTGATTGTTGAGATTGTATCAGATCTTTGTGTATTTGGTGTGTTTAGCAATTGGCATTAGCTGCTGGTTGGTGGTTTTATATGCTAGCTGGTTTGACCAACTGTTTTTAGTAGGTTGTTTGACTGGCTGTATAATTGTTGGCTATTAAAAAGTATTTGGTAAAAGTGGTTGTTATTACTGGTTATTTAGTACAAAATGAAAGCAAAAGCCAAAAGCCAAAAGCCAACCAAAAAAGCTGGTAAAAGCAGCTTCTGGCTAAAAACACTTTTTTTGGCTGTTTGACTACAAGCAAAGCCAAAAGCCAAAGAAAAAGCCACCCAAAGCCATTTGCTAGACACTTATCTGCATTATAATGTCCACCGCTTGAAACAAAGTATCATCATATGGTTTTGTTGTTATGGAACTGCGGACCTATATATATAAGGACTAGTGTATACTAGTATATTACAAGCCAAAGTCATAAAATTGTGTAATTTACCTGAACATGGTATTCCACAGACCCAAACTCATATAAATGATGATCAATCTCCACTGGTTTTTGAGCTCTGTCATGAAAGAAATATATCAGCTGCAGTTTTATATTGCCTCTGTCCCGATTTACTTACAATGTGTTGAATGTTGATGGTGTAACCAAAATTAATAATATGATAACCAAACTAATCTTTGCACGCACTCTTTTATCTTAGAGTTATCAAACTTTAATCATTATTTCCTTAGTATATGTATTGAGTAAACAATGTGAAAACATTACTTGTAAATTTATTTAATATTATCATTTTCTAACTTTTATTATTAGAAAAAAAAATGCCTAGAATATTTTAGGATTAGACAATAAAGGGCCTACTCCATGTTGTAAAAGAAGGACAAGAGTTTGAGGGGTGGTGCCAATACATGCATTTACTGACAACCTTTGAGTACATTTTTATTTTAAACATTCTGTTCACATTTTAGTGGACATCTTTTCATGGTTAGTCCCTGAAGGAGGAGGAGAGAAACATATCAACCTTTGACCTACTGTGTATCATGTGTTGCCGGGGCACCTTTTATTTTCTTCCTCTCCTTTTGGGTTGGGGTTTAATGGAGCATTATGTCTTTGCCTGCCATGAGTTGTGTTTATTTCGGATAATTGGGTCGGGTTTCACTCGGGCCTTTTAGGTTTTAGGACATACTCAGATCGGATCAATGTACTTTTCACGTTGCATATTTTTTGAGTTTGTTTAGTCAATTTCAGCTGAATTATTATGCGGCTGATAATTTCGAGTTTGGGTCAAATAAACGATCCTAAAATTTTGAGTTAAATAGATTATCTATTAATATTTGCTCGATTTGGCTACCAGTCACCAGTTTACGCACTTACAAGTATGCTATCTGTCACAATAGGTTTTTTATAGGTTTTTTTAGTTAATATTTTTTGTTTTGAGAGGAAGGTTTTTTTAGTTAATATAGTCATACACCTATACTTTTTTCTAATGATGGTAAGAAGAGCTTGTCCAAACCTCAACTTGTATAGTGTCTTAGTCTATCATTTGGGGTCAGACACTTGAAAGTACTAGGGAGAAAAGGGGAAAATCCCTATTTCCAAACTACTGCAATTGGAAGGATTTGACCTTATTACCTTGAGGTTACAAAGTGAATTCTCAACCAAATACACTAAACAAGCTTGGCGTTACACGCTTAAACCTGTCATAATAACATAAGCCAGAGTATCTAGGTGAGTGTAATTGCATGTCTTATGCTGGTAGGCAAGCATATTCTTTTTTATGGAAGCTTCTCTTTGGATTTCCTAGAATTTTGTGAATAAGGCTTTCTTCCTTTTTCCTGCGAGAAGTGCATAATATAGTGCATAATATAGTGGTCCAACCTTAGGTTGCTTTCTTGAAGCATACATTTCATAAATCCAAGGCTAGAGCATTATACAATGAACTGGTACACTGTACAATGCAACGTGAAAATCATATCATGACCTACCCTAGTAACCCTACACCATATTTGATTTTATTTCTAAGGTCAAGGAATAATAAATAAGAATAAAGGTGCATGACTATGGAAATTTGGGAGAAAATCATGCGATAATGTGATTAACTGCATAATCTTTATGTTGTGGCTCATCATATTATGGTTAACTAAACCCTCTTCCTTGATTTTCACGGTTAGAGATGCCATGCCCGCAAACAGGTTGGCTTAGGGCTAGCCTAGTGCCGACACAATCTCAATGGACCATGTTATGCAAAGGTGGTCACTATACGTATACAACAAAAGACCACGATCAACCCCATTTGTTAAAGCAGATTCCTTAGAGCAAGTCACAACATAGCCCACCTACAACCAAAACTTTGGTAAAATGCTTAAGGTGGTTCACGGACTGGCAAGGCCTTGCAACTCGGTCGACATCCTCATCCCCATAATATGTCGTTCCATGAGCCTAGCCCCTAAAATGACACACATGGTTAGACTTCCGTGAGTCTTGTCATCCAGACGTCACAACATGTGTCCATGTGGGCTAGCTCGGGTAGAATCGTTGCCATCTTTAGGAGCAATAGATGGTAGTAGTAACTAGTAATACTTTGGTACTAGTCTCTTGCAAAATTTGATACACGAACTCTGGAATATTAAAAATATTTGTACGACTTTATATAGTATGTTATTTGAAGCTAGCACACAAGCAAGATACTAATTCTAGACAAATTCATAATCAAACGGCCAAATGAAAAATTTAATTCCTAGGAAGATCTCAACAAAATATATTAATTGATTTAACATTCTACTTGAACATCCAAATCGGGGTTAATCCCCCAGCAAAAAGAATAAGCATACCGAAAATGCTGAAGCAAAATTTGTTGTAACGCAGGGGAAGAGCGTTCAAAGAAACCACTCTTAAAGCTTCTGCTTCTATCATAATCCAAACCGAAGCAACCCATCCTGAATCAAATTTCTTACTTCCTTTCCCTCAATTCTCAAATTGGTGTTATGTAAGATGAAATGAGGTAAAATGTTAAAATGTGAATGACTTGTGAGCTGTGAACTAACTGCAGAAGTGGTTGCTGCTTTGAGTGTTTTTTAAGGTATAATCATGGTAACAAATCTTTGAAGCAAATTAACCTATCTCCACTTGCATCTTGTCTTAATCATTTAACCGTTGATAGTTAATGTTAGTTGCAGTTGCTAATTATTTGTCATTACTTGTTAAAGTTGTCCAACATGGGTGTAGTCTTTTATCCTTGATGTTGGCTCATTTCAATATAAGATAAGATAGATAAACTTGTATGACCTGATTTAAGAGGGACAATTTAACAAATCAAAAGGGTCTTTTGTCATTTTCAGGCTAGAACATTAAGTACTTAGTAGTAGTTGGTATACTTTTCTTTAGTGTATATAGTCTTCTCAGATTTACGCACGCTACTAAAAATTGATATGATACTTGATGTTAATAGACTAAAAAACCTATTCTGGTTTTCTAACTGACCTTGTGGTTGAGAAGACTATTTGATATGGTACGTGATAAAAAGGTAACGGGTTTAGCCATCCCTCTTTTTGATCAAGTGGTATTTTTGGTGTCAACTATGAGAAAGTTTAGTGTTGCATCCAAACTTCAAGCCTGATGGGCTCTCCTGTGAGGGGGTGTTATAGAGCGTATTTTATATTGGGGTTTCAACCATCAGTTTAAGCTTCAGATTGAGAAGATCCTTTGTTAGTCATGTAGAAGTCGAGGACTAATTTATAGGATTAGTGTACTAATGTTAGTGTATGTTTGGAAATGAGATTTCATGACCATACTAGATAGTAATCAGTGTGAGATTTTTCCTTGAAGATTACATATGATTTTGTTGTCACTGGTGTTAGCTTTATGGCAACTAAACATGCTATTAGTGTAGTTGTTGTTTTGGATAGATATTTGAGCATCGGCTATTGAATATTGATAACTTATCAGTCATGTTCGATTCTAGAACCATTTTAAAAGAATTAGTGTACTAATGTTAGTACATGTTTGGGAATTATATGTCATAGTAGTAAGGCGATGTTCAATACACCTTAAGATAATAATATTTTTAGTAAAAATGAGTTTAATTGGGTAAAATAAATTTAATTCAACAAAAAATTAAGTTCAGTAAAAATTAAGTTTGATTCAATAAAAATCAGTAATGTAAAGAAAATCAGTAAAATTACTTCAGTTTATTAAAATAAGTTCAGTTCGGTAAAATTCAGATGAATAGAAGATGCATAAATAACCATGAGATTGTCCTTGAAAATGATATTAAATTTCATTGTCATTATTATGGCCTATCAGGAGTATATTGTAATTTTGTAGCGTATCAATGTCTATGAAAATTCTTATCTATCCTCAAAGTCTCATTACCATTTTAGATTGTATTGGATGGCAATGGAAATTAGTGAAAATGTGTTTAACAGTGAATATTCATTACCATGTTAATGATCAAGAGACTTTTTAAAAAAAACTTCATATGATTCCATTACCTTTATCCTTACCTAAAACCAAACTGACCGTTATGCTTCTGTTTTCATGCATTATTGGGAGCATTTCCATGCTAACTTAAGGTATCATCCTTAAAATCTCAAGTTGTTGTGTCGACATGACTGTTCATTGGATCAAACAAAAAAAAACAACCGAAAAACATGTCCAATTAGACTACACCTGCTTATGGAAATCAAAATTAAAATGTTAGGAGATTAAAATTAAAATATAGGCCCTACTTAAAAGTCAAGACATATAGCCTAGTATTAAAGTACTACCTCCATTCCATATGTATTGCAACATAGAGAGTTTTACGCCTCCCAATGCATTACTTTAGACGCTAATATCTCTAATTTTATTTAAGTAAAAATTATAAAAAGTTAAGCATATATCGAGACGAATCTAACAAGATCCCACATGGCTATATTTATCCTTGTGTATAAATCATAAAAGAAGGTCAAATGGTAGTGTATAAATAGTGCAAAATGTCAAAGATTACAATACACATGAAACAGAGGTCGTATAAAATAGCATTTTGTCGGTTAATGTTCCGTTCTATATAACTTTTTCAAACTGCAAAATTATATTGTTTGCGATGAAAATGCTTTGATAAATATATGTTTCCACTTTCTAATAATACCACCTAATAAAATAATCCAAATCCCTCCACGTAGCCGACATCTACAGCCTCAGGCCTCATCATTCCCACAAATTTCTATTCCTTCGTTAGAATGTAGTAATGGCTATTGTTTTTTGGCTTTTATTTATGCCCTACTAATTTACTTAATTTAGTTGAAGTAATAATGAAAAAACATCAGTTAAAAAATATAGGGATATTTCCTGAGGTACCCCGAGATTAAGACGGATTATTCGGGTACCCTCCTCGTTTTCGAGCTACTTTAGATGTCACCAGAGTTTGTGTTCGCGTCTTAAATTCCATTAATGGTAACGCCGTTAACTTTTCTTCTCAATTTTATTTCAATTTTCATTTAAAAAAACAGAAAAAAAAATTAAAACTAAAATTAAAACCCCTAAACCCTCCCACTCTCTCTCCTCCCCCTCCCCAAACCCACGACCCCCAACCCCACCTGTCCACCACTTCCCCCACCCCCCACCCCCTGCCACCCTTCCCCCTTCCCGGAAACCGCCGCCCCACCCAAACCACCACCACCACCACATCACCAAACCGCCTCCCAAACCAAAAACCTCACCTTAACTCTTACGATCCCTTTCCTTCTCCTTCTTCCTCAATTCAACCCAATTCCACCATTAACACACAACAATTGCTTTCTTCATCCCTTACTTGCTGGGTTTCTTGCTAAGCTTTCAACAAATAGTTTACCAAAAGTGTAATGCCTACTGCAAAGTCTCTAGTAACCACATTTAGAATGTGAATTGTGAACTAGGAAGGAAATAAAACGAGCAGTTTTAAGAGAGAGGCGAAGATTGTAGAAATCAACAAGACTTTATTTGTCAGGAAATCGAACGGTAGAAATATCATATGGTGGAGTTTTAGGATGGGAAGGAGTTAAAGTTGGCCCTGGCCTAGAAATATCATATGGTGGAGTCTTGGCGCGAGTGGTGGTGGTGGTTTGGGTGGGGAGGCGGTTTCAGGGAGGGGCGGACAGGGGTGAGGGTGAGAGGCTGGGTTGGAGTTGGGGTTGGGGTTGGGGTTGGGTCGTGGGTTTGGGGAGGGGGAGGAGAGAGAGAGAGTGTGAGGGGTGGAGGGGTTTTAATTCAAGTTTAATTAATAAAAGTTAACAAAACTCTAACGGCTTTATTATTAATGGTATTTAAGACGCGAACACTGACTTCTGTGGCATTTAAGCTAGCTCGAAAATGATGAGGGTACTCGAGCAATTAGTCCTAACCTCGGGGATACCTCAGGAAATATCCAAAAATATATACACGCAGCATATTAAAGCTACGCGAGTACGCGTGTCGCAAGACTTGCAACCTGCAAATAATAGAACTAAAAAAAGAAAGTACACTAATCTGATCCAGCACGTGCCAAAATTTATGACTTACATTTAAGTTGTTTCCATATCTTAGGATATTTTTAAAATATTTGCAATATTTTTATTTATTTTTCTTACTAATGCAACCTACGTATTACTCTTTGTTGAAAGGTTATCCCAAAGTATTTGATAACTAGATAATAAATTATGATATGTACCAATTGATAGTTGGTGCAAGCGGTGATTGGGGCTTCACTTGGTAAGAAGGACCGTGTCTTCGATCCCCTACAACAACAATTGGGAGGAGACTGGAACCTAACCACTCAAAACTGATCCCCGAATCCGGATTAGCCCAAAGGGTGAACCTGGGTAGATACCCCAAAAAATATGATATGTATTGACACCAATAACGTGAATGGGATTTTTGAGATGATACAAGACAGGTAGCCCAAGACACGGTTTACTTCTCGTAAATATGCGCTATTGTAATAATCCCTCTAGCTCCTTTATTTGTTACATTCACTTCTCACAGTTTTCGAGATGCAATTTCAAAAACTAATATCTCAAATTAAGTATAAGAAAAAATTACAATGAGATGAATCAAACAATATCCTTTAACACAACTATTATCCATTAAAATATGAATATATATATACATATATATATATATATACATTGAATAAACAAAAAACCGTACGCTTTGTACAGATAGGTGGTAGATTGGTAGTAGGAGTGCTAACAAGATGAGATTCTCAGTGAACAACTTAGGCCCGAGGTCGGTTAAAGCACATTTGTCTTTGTTATCTAATAAATGAGTCGAGCTTGAACAATTTTTGAAGCTTTTGTTCATAAATGAGCTTGAACGTGAACATAGAAATATTCGTCTATTTATACTCATGAACAACTCGTTTATGTATGTTCACTAAAATCTCGTTTATTTATGCTCATGAACAGCTCGTTTAATGTTCAATAAACGCCGGATTATTTTCGTTTAAGAGTCCGTGTAGGTAAAGTTCATTTTTGACATTTATGAACAAAAGATCGTTGAGACGTTTATAAGCAAAATTCGTATATACGATGTTGGTGAGTAGAAACTCATGTGCAAAGCAAAGCTCATTTATGAGTTCAACTCGAGTTATAAATGAATCAAATTTGGACAAAATATTTCTTAAATGAACCGAAGTTAAACAAAATTTTAAAATCGGGTGAAAGCTCAAGCTCAAGCTCGGACCTGCTTAAACTAAATGAGTTCGAACATAGACGTAATAGTAATCGGTTAAGCTCACCTCAACTTTTTTACACAGAAGTGGAGGGGCAAATCTTATTGGCGGTAAATAAATGAACAACAAATGCAACAACAACAGCCGTTGAATTAGTTAAACTAAAGCAAGATCTAGGCGTCAAATCATCAACTACATGATTTTAGAAAACGAACCCAAAAATCACTGTGGATCATGTCATAATTCATGATAATAAACTTTGAACCAATTACAATTAAAATGCCATTTTCTATTAAATTCCCCAATCCACTTCTCATCTTCCCCTGACTTTATGATGTTCATTCCCTCGTCACTTCTCTCTCTCCTCTTCTTAAGGTCTCATCACTATCAAATTTCTCTCTATTAAATGCATCTCCTTTTCATAAAAGACTAATATCCAGATCTCCTCCCATTTGGGCTTCCTCAATTAAGTTCTTAAATCCCTTAATTTTTGTGTGTCCTTTTCTTGAAAGGTCATTTTATATTCTGGGTTGTTGAAATTTCCATGATATTTTACACAAAATGACCCCTTTTTAAAGGAAAGGTTGAATTAAGAGGGTTTTTAGGCACTTTAAATTTGTATCATTTACTGGAAATCTTGGTTTTTTTTTAGACTGAAAGTGACATTATGGTTTAGTTTGTTGATGGGTTTCTCTTTCTGGTTTATGATTATGGTGTTTTACCAACTGGGTACATGAAATTTGGACTCTTTGATTGGATTTGGTAAGTGGGTTATTGGGAATTTGACCTAAAATTTGCTAAATTGGTGGTTTTGTAATGGATTCAAATGGTAGAGAGTCAAGAACTAAGCCACTTATTAGTAGCTTGAAGCCTGAAAAGGAAGAAGTAAAAGAGAAGGTTTTGGGTGAGGAGGAAGATGATGAATCAAAGAGGTTATTGTCGCCTCGAAATGGCGAAATTTCGAAAGGTGTTGTAAAGAGCAAAAGGAAAGTTCAGTGGAATGATACTAATGGTGGGAATAAGCTTGCTGAAGTTGTGATCTTTCAACCCAGGTAATTACTGTACTATCTCTATCCTGTTACATTCTTGTGATGTCATCTTTCATATAAACTATGATCTTGATTCTTGACTAAGGTAGATATGCAATTATAATTTCTGTATATCTTGACCTTGTTTGTGATCTTATGTTTGTGTTGATATTCAAGAATTGTTACTTTTAGTAATAGAGGTGTGAAGTTGAACTTGGAGCTTAGGCATTGTTATTGTGATTTTGTTATAAAAATCCAGATTTACCCTTTATTATTCGGCCCGAGGATGAGTGGGGAGTTAGCCTAGTGATGAGATTGTTACTTCTTGGCTGCTTCACTGTTAATATAGGGTTAGCCAGAGATTATGTGTAGTCCATTGTTATCAAAATCTAGAAGGCCATATCTTACCTGCTGCAGCACTAGTCTATCCAATGTGCTTAGACTTTAGAGGGGGATTAGCCAATGATAGTGTAAGATTTCGTTGGAGGTTCTCACATGGATGATACATGTCGGACGTCTACCAAAGACCACTATAGTTAGTTTCTTGAAGGTGGATAAGGCTTGGTTTTGTTTTAATTCTAGTGGGTATTAATAAAAAAAAACATTTTGATTGTTTGTGTTGGGTGATGAAATTGCAATTCTTATTATGCAAGGAAAATTGGAACTAGCTTGTATTCTGATAGTCGTTCTCTTTTGTCTTTGCCCCTTCTTGTCATCGTCTATGAAACAATCGAATATATATATTCTATAGGGAACCACAAAGGGTTGTGATGTAGATTGGATTTGATCCTAGGCGTTGGTCACTGTTCCTGAGACTTACAACTAAAGCTAGTTGGTATCTAGCCATTGACGATTCTATATATTGAGCATATAAAATTACGAAAAAGATATGGTTGGAGAATTTTGTATTTGGATGTGCCTTAGTTCGGTTTAGCTTTAGCAATTGGCTGTGTAAAATAGTTGTTTGATAGTAATGGTGCATTCTATTGTAGGTAGGGAGAACCTTTCCTTTCATCGTGCCCATTTTTGTGCTTATGTTGGATAATTATTCTAAGTTGTGACTTGTTATTCTTCGCACCAAAACTTATGTGGTTTTAAACTTCTGGGGATTGTATAGGTGGTCCTGAAAGAGCTGATGTCACTGGTGATATCAGTTTGTAGTTGCTACTTCCGAATATAAGCTCTAGATGACTGTCTGGATGTAGCTCTGAAATACGTAAAGATATGGATTTAGTGTTAGCTTTTTCAAGTTTAATTGCCGCTTCATATGACCCACACAGTGATACGAGTCTGTGTGTAGCTTGGACTACAGTATAACACTATTATGTCCGTTAACAGAAGTAGCTCCAAGTCCAACATCCTCTTAGCCTCTAAAAGAAAAAAAGAAGGGGTAGCATTGGGCTTTTGATATCAACCAATCATCAATTATTAGATCACGGAAGTCTGTTTAAGAATCGCGACTGCAATCTTGAGGCAATTTTTTTATCAAATCAGAAGAGAAATTTGAAATCCAGTTTGCAACAATGATCCTCTTTGTTTTGTAGTAAAATAAAATCGAAAATATGCAGCAAAGGTTTGAAAATTGGGCTGCTTAGCTGATTGTTGGCTTAGAAGTATTCAATAAAGAAAGTTGCTTGCACACTGACAGTTCCTCAATAACTCGATTTTCATAGCCACTATCTGCTTGTATGTGTCATCTCATGACCAAGAGCATCATACATGTGATGTTACTGCTAGTTTCTTCTGTGACAGATTTGCTACGTGTTGTAATCAAGGGATACGAGTTTTTGAACCATACTGATGATGCTTTATGGTTTCTCTTCCCTCAATTGTTGTGACTTGTGAGATGGCAGCTTATAGAATTGAAAACTATTTCTTTTCAGTCTTGTTGGAAATTATCTGATTTGTCTCTTAAGTTTGTATGTGAAGTATATTTTTCTTCTTACCACGCTATGTGGTGTTAGTATATTTTAGGGGGAGTATAGATTGTTTTGAACTTTCAATTCCCATCTGCTATCATATGATCATTAGCCCTTGGTCATTTCACCTTAGTTGTTTCACTTCGACCCATCTAGGATGCTCTAACTAATTGAGGAATAAATCTTTTGATATGCTATAATGTGTCATAGCTGTACTAAAATTTCAGATCATTTGGCTTACGTTTGCAAACTGTCTTACTTTTTTATTTTCTGAATGTTATAGTACTCACTTACTACGTCAAGTATGATACAGTTGGTGTGTCAGAATATTCATTAGTCTTTAATGAAGTGAGGGGCATATGATCTGTAAAATTGGACCTTTTGGCATCATCAAGTCTGAAGTACAAGTTTAGGTTTATGAAGGACATTAGAAACAGTATTAGCTGGGTGATAGGTTGGAATAAGGCAGGAAGTGGCAAGCAACATCTTTGAATTGCCAACTAATTAAAATTAATTAGTTGGAAAATGAATCCCATGGTTTACCACTCTGGATTCTTGACGCAAGTTCGAGTTTCAGTCATTTGGGAAAAATGCTGATTTTTTTCTGCTGGCTCCCCCTATTATCGTGTGTACTCTTGAATTAATCGTTGATCTAAGAGAAATTATCTGTCCTCCGACATAATTTATCACTAGTATCAACTCCCTCCTTTTCAAGAAATCCCACTACGGTGGAAAACTCTCATGAAGGTCAATGCTCATGAAGGGCCTGTTTTCTTTGGCTGAACTGAAGTGAAACGAATATTGAAGTGTGAGATTAAAAGAATTTTGCGATGCTGAAGTGAACTGAAAATAATTTGGACATAACAAACCCTAACTTTGACCATTTTTTCGAAAAAGTATTATTATTTGGGACCTTCAAAGATACGAAGGCCCGTACCCTACTGGTCTACTTTTTTACTAAATAGTAACCTCATTTAATGCATGTAAATTAAAGATACTAATGGTCAAAGGATGAGGATTATTAGTTAGTTGCTTAATCATTCAAATTGTGATAGTTGGACCAACTGATGTTTAATGAAGAGATTCCATATGTTGCACGTGAAGACTGAATAAGTTTTTCGTAGATGATTTGGTGTTGTTGAAGGCTCGGAATTCTCTGTACATGAGATACTATATTTATTTTGTAAGATTTTTAGAAGTTATGTAACATTTCTTTTTTTTCTGATTAAATTCTGAATGATTTAAAATTTCCCCTGTTAATGTTAATTAATTTGGTGAATCTTTTCTTTTGTGGTGTAGTGACGTGAGTGACAGTGATGACGATGACGAATCAGATTCTTGCTTCTGTACAATAATGTAGATGTTACTCCCATACCAACAAAACCAGTTTGTAGATTCATAGACTATATTCTTACCCCATCAATCAGTAAGATTCTGCTGGATATCCAGTTTTCCACTGAGTTTGCCACTTCCCACTTGTGAGTTTTGCATCATGGGAAAACAACTTTACTTAACTGAATTCCATCTTGAATCTTTGATGTCAAGATCACTGAATCTGGGAAGCATTCTTTTGCCCATGGATTTTTTTGCTCATAGGCACCAGCTTGCGCTTGTGACAATTGTCTAGGTTTTGCTGAGCTTAATTAACATTACGGGGTTTGAGCGAAGATGGAGAACGTAAATGTCTACTGTATTTTTGTAGAACGTCCTCCTAAGGTGAGGTAGTTGCGTGTGTGTAAGTAAGTAAGTTGTGTGTGTGTTTTCATAATTTGTTACTGTTAAGTGAATGCTTTGTAATATTGTGTTGCTCCTAAAACAGTCTACTGTATACACCATGAATCCTACTTGTAGAATGACACTGACAACAAATTTATAGATCTCTCTGTCTTCACCATGCATTTTGCTTGTGATAATTGTGAAAGCTAAGTGATTTTAGGAATGAACACATGCAAGAAAGAAACCATATGAAGCTGAAAAGATAAAACTACCCGGAAAAAAAAACAGGCTCACTTTCTTCTGGTTCATTACAATCCTTCGCCTATCCCTTAAGGATGCAAAAAAAATAGTAATTTACTTTTCTTCACTTCTTTTTTCTGCTCAGTTCATATTTCAAAATTAAGGGTGCGTTCGCTTCACTTTATTTTTGCTGAATTATCTGAACTTATTGGAACTTATCTTAATTTATTGAAGGTCGTCTTATAAGGTGTTGAAATTTATCTGAACATAAACTTGAAACTTATTTCATGACGAGAACGCACACTAACTTCACTTTCAAATTGAAACTAGATTGTACCCGCTGCTTTTAAGATTAGATAATTTCGGGTAAAAGATATTTCTGAGGCTGCTCTTCTGTAGTTGCCTTGACAAAGAAAGCTAAAAGGCTTTGCCTTAGAATGACTAACAGACAAAGTAACTATTCTGAATTATGATGGGGAAAATCATAAATGCAGAGGAAAACATATGTTCACCACAACTAAAAGGAACACTGGCTGAACAAGAGTAAAAATAGTCTCTGTATATTGATTCCAGAAAAACTGTACCATCCACAAAAAACAAACAAAAATCACACTTTGGACTACAGGGAAACAAATCGTTAATACATCCTCCTTTTCCCACACATTTCACTCAAGAATTAGCATTTTCTTGTTTTAACTGCCTTCCATTGAGAAAGATTTTCTATAGGGTTCAACACAGATACAATGTAATGGCTCCTAAGTCGAGCATTTGCTGCAGAACCTATAAGAGGTGCGGAAGAGCAGTCGGGAAGTTCCCCCGTTATTTGCTCACAGTATATGCTCTGAGGATCAATTATACAATCAACATCACTATCATAATCGTTTTCATCATAATCACCGTCATCATCATCAGTAAGCTGGCATTCATCCTCCTCCTCCTCCTCATCTTCATATTCATCTTCACCATCATAACAAGTACTGCTGTATCTGTAGTTTGCTGAGTACAGTGGCATTTTAGATTCAGTTGCAGTAGTTTTACTCAGAGGTGCATAAATTAGACTGCAGGAATTTACTGCTGCCTTCTCAATTTCTTCGCTGCCTCTTTCTTCCCAGTCGATATCATGTTCATCCTCTTGTGAGCTAAGTGGCTCATAAGTTACCACATCTAAGTTAAACCTCACTTTCTTTATGATCCTTGCTTTCTTCTCATCTTTCGCCTTCTCTCTACAATCATAACAAAAAAAATAAGCCCACTATCATTTTTACCATCTTGTGAGTTTAGTAAACAAGAAATGGCCGGTTATTCTTGCATAGAAACTCTAGCAGTATACAATCCAGTAGGAGAGTCTGAATATATCGTCGTAGTTGTTAAATATAAAATCGAAGATCCAAGATATTTATCGTTGGGTTAAACTTGGATGATTAACTGGCATCACTCTCTGAACTAACTAGTAATATTGACCAACATAAAGAAAATAATGTAACGAAAAGAGAATGGAATGAATGAACAACCTTGGACTGCTGAGGGGTTCTTCTAACACACCCACTTCTTTAGGAATGTCTGACTGCAATGGTTCATACCCTCGAATTCTCTGCAAAATAGATGATAAAATGTAAACATATGTAAGTTGGTCATCTTGTAAAAAGGAAGAAGATAAAGAACAAGAAGCAACTTTAGTGATAACTCTTCTGGTTTTGGAGCCCAATTTCGAGGCTCTTTTGGGTCGTTTTCTCTTCTTTGTACAACCAAAACATGCAAATAGAGTCCATCCCATTACAGTTTACACACTCTCTTTGCGGTGCTTTGTGATTCTGCTCAAATCATCCGAGTGAGTGCTGAATTTAGTGAGAGTTAAGAGAAGAGGGTATCAGGGTTTAAAGTAACTCGTGAAAAGTATAATAAATTTGGCTCCACTGATATTTGGTTTTTGAAAATGGGAACGTTGGACAATCTGAGTTTAATTTCATCAGTGTAAAAGATTCATTCCACTTTATTTTACTATGAATACTTTGTGTTCTTTCAATGATTCAGACAAATTGGACAGCTATTACAGTTACTTTCTTATCATGTCCTAATTCTTCCTTTCTTCTTTTCTTAGCCAATTTGTCACACATGTCATCACTTTATATCAATCATGGTTTAGACCATTTATAAGTATATACTCTCATTAAAATACAGATATGCGCCATATGCCCTTATTAGATGCCTAAATAAGCTTTTTAGGTTGTATATAAATATGGATTGGAATGTGATATACACCTTTATTTGTTTCAGTATATTAGATGTCCATACACCTCTAGTTTGGGATGCGAAAACATTTTTAAAGATGCCTCTATTTGTTTTGTAAGCATATATGAATGCTTCTATTAGAATGTGCACACTCTCTTATTGGCTATTGCCTTAGCTTGATATCTAGATACGGGCATTAGATTGTACAAAATCGAGATTGGAATGTGAAAACATGTTTGTTAGGATGTACACAAAACCTCATTAAGAAGCATACATACAGCAATATTTGGTTATATACTATTCGGTTCATCGGTTGTACATTTACTCTGGTTAGAATTTGAAATTGTTTCTCTATGATTGTAGTAAATGATAATGAGTTCATCTATAAAAAAAAATTACTAATCATGTGCACAGGGGCGAAGCCAGGATTGAAAACCTACGGGGGCCAAGTATATAGAGTTGGTAATGGATCGAAGGCGGGTCGGATCGAGCCGAGTCACCCATGACCCACATTGGATCCAACCGTCATTTACGGATGAATCGGGTGGGTCAAATATTTAGTGGATTTAACACATAAATACATCAAAACAACCCTTTTCAACAACCCAATTCAACAAACATCACAAATGGCAAATTAACAAATCAAATTAACATCAAAACGACACAAAAATAATGTGGGTAACAAAGTTTAAGTAGAAGAAGAAAGAGTGGAGTTTGGTAAATGAAAAGAGATAGAGAAGAGATGAGAGAGAAGGAATTGAAGTACGGAGTAGTTGAAAAAAGGAGAAAGAAAAATAGGAGAAAGAAAAAAAGAATTAAGAAAAAAAGAATAAAGAAAAAAGAGAGAAAAAAACAAACAAACCAAAACTCACGGCATTCGAACCTGTGACCTATGCTTCACTTATTTGAAGCTCTTACCAGCAAAGCAAAGGAAGTCTTTATGATATCATTTGCATTCATCAATATATATCTTAGAATCTGCAGGGGCCAATTAAAAAAATAAGGGCTGCGGGGAAGGGCTGCAGGGGCCGGGCCCCTGCCAGCCCCCCTTGTAGCTTCGCCCCTGCATGTGCATTGATGAGGCGATGAAGGGTACATGCGTCCTTTTACTTGCATGTTAGCCAAATAGTCAGACTTTTCTCTCTCACTGCTGGGGATGGCAATGAGTTTCAAAATCCAACCAGTTTGAATTTGAACCCTATCCTATTTTAAGGGTATCGGTGTAACTTTTTGGATCTTACTAGTTGTCGGAGCGTGCTAATGCACGCACTTCCCCAAAGTAAGAAAAATGAACTTTTGGATTTGGATATGTGAGTTTAGTGTTTAATTTTTGCAAACATTGTAGTTGAATTAGTTTTTTTAAGTATACTTCTCTATTCTATAAATATCTTTTTATCCTTTATATTAATCTATTCTTTAATGCTCTTCCTACTTTATATTTCTAATTTAGCATACACTTTTTTTCTTTCGGCCCACCATTTTTCTACTTGTTAACCCAACTTTATTGGGTGTATTGGGATTAGAAGAAAGTCTCCGTAGGTCCGCTACTTCCGCTTTTGTTCAATCTTAGCTATGCCATGCTTAACATATTTTACACTCTCTAGCACTCTCTCTCCTCATTACCTTAGTACATGATCATAGTAACAAGGAAGATATTTGAGGAACGGATGGAGTAAGTTTTAATAAGAAATTTATATGATTGATTCATATATCCCAATAATGGAGTTTGGTATTTAATGTTTCGAGTATTTATAATGGAGGCACGTAAGATGGCTCACGAGCTTTATGGATAGTTTAGGAGGTCCCAAGACCTCTAAATGTGAAGAATTGGGAGCCAAAGAGTCAAAAAAGCTTTCCGTACTCTAATCGGGCAAGAAATGGCCCGATCGGGCGGTAAAATTTCGCGCCCGATCGAGCGGACATCACCCGACCCAATCGGGTGGAAAAACGAAGAAAACGCATTGAGCTCTCTTAGGCCCAACCCGATCGGGCACAAGGCCACCCGATCGGGCAGGCCCATTTTTTTCTCGCCTAGTTTGCTGCTGCTTGTTACAAACCAAAGATTAGTGTGCTGGGCTCATTTTGTCCCCAGGCTCGATCGGGCAATGTTGCCCGACCCGATCGGGTGGGAGGCCCTTAGGTCTTGTTGCGCTGCTGTTTCTCACGCAAAGGAGAGATGGGGGCTGTGTGTTGACCCGATCCACTGCCTGATCGGGTCAGCGATCGGGTGGGGCCATTTCCTTATTATGTTGTGCTGCTGGCTGCGTTGAATCCAAAGAGCAAGTTGGGTCAATTTTTAGTGTGGGTCCAATCTGGTGGCCCTTTGCCCGATCGGGTCCCGCACTCGTTGTCGCGGATTTTTTATCTTTATTTCTGTTTTTAATTAGACTTTTGGGGGGTATTATAAATACATTTTCCTCATATTTTTAGAGACATCTTTTATTCTATTTTATTTTCAATAGCTCTTAGCTTAGTTTTAGAGAGTTTTATTAGATTAAACACTTTAGATTAGTTTAAGGGGTGATTGAACCTCGGATTTGATTTCAATAAAAGTTATTGCTTTCCGTCAATTGGTATTCTTGTCTACTCTTAATCTCTTTAATTACTTTTGATTGCTTAGTTAATTATTATTTTGATTCATGATGTTAGGATTAGGGTTTCATATTAATCTCATTATTGTTCATTCAATTATGTCTGAGTAGTTTAATTTCTAGGGATTTGGGGAGGAAAGTCATGTTTATACCTTGATTATTTTGAATTGCTATTAGTTTCTAGGGCTTGATTAGATAGGTTATGGTGTGATTTGTTCTTATTGAGTAATTAATGTTATTTCGCAGTTTCATTGATTGCTTGAGGTTAATAATTATTTGCACAAATCCGTCTTACTTTTAGCGGTTTAGTACACCAGTAATTCTGATTATGTTTGTGAACATGCTGCATATGTTGAATTATGGGCGTTGAGACTTAACCATAGCTTGACACGTGCTGTAATCTATCGATTCTTGACCTAGGTTATGATAGTTGTTTGATCCTTTGATTGGTATAAACATGGTGGACCGAACTAATTCCCTAGACCTTCATTTCATAGATTAAATCTCGTCTCTATATTGCTTTCTAGTGCTTAATTAGTAGTTCAGCTGATTCTTCCCTGATTTTGTCTGAAGTAGCTGTTTAGCTGAATATTGATTTAGAACTCCGTCTCTCTGTGGATTCGACCCTATTTCCCTTGACTATCATTGTTAGAGGACTTAGGATTTATCTTTGACTAGGTGATACGACTTTACCCTGTCAGGAATATAGAGAACTTGAACTCATTGTTTGAATGTTTGTTGCCTTGTTTTAACTCGAAAGTCAGGAAAATTTTTATGTTGGTAATCGATCGGTATACGTTAGTCGTTACTCATAATAAATTCTATCTTGTAATGTTTTGAAAGTTATAGGTCACATGGTTATCCGGTAACCGTACCGTTAATTTGAGATTGACCGTTATAGTTAACTGCTACTTAATGGTAGGTTATTGTTACTAAAATATCGTAACTTCCTGTTAAACTAAACGTGAACACCTCTAACCACAGTCACAACTCCACCCTTTCTCCACCTGCACCACTGATATCACGTATTTATATAGAGTTTTCTCCCTTATCTACGAGCTAAATTGTGCGTCATTGGAGCTGTTCGGAGCTATTTTATGCTAACCATCGTATATAGTTGTGGTTTTGCATTTTAGTGTTGAATTGAAGGTTTTAGGGAGTTTTCACCTTATTTCCGAGCTTTTAGGAAGCAACCACGGCTTTACGAGATGTTACGAGGCACGTTTATTGATTTAATTATGTCCGAGTAGTTTAATTTCTAGGGATTTGGTGAGGGAAGCCATGTTTATACCTTGATTATTTGAATTGCTATTAGTTTCTAGGGTTTGATGAGATTGATTATGGTGTGATTTGTTCTTGTTGAGTAATTAACATTATTGCGCAGTTTCTTTGATTACTTGGGGTTAATAATTGTTTGCACATACCCGTCTTACTTTTAGAGGCCTAGTACACACCAGTAATTCTGATTATGTTTGTGAACATGCTGCATATGTTGAATTATGGGCGTTGAGACTTAACCATAGCTTGACACTACTCTAATATGTCGATTCTCGACCTAGGTTCTGATAGTTGTTTGATCCCTTGATTGGTATAAGCATGGTGGACCGAACTAATTCCCTACACCTTTATTTCATAGAGTAAAATCCTTCTTCATATTGCTTTATAATGTTATTTAGTAGTTCAGCTGATTTCTATTTGATCTTGTCTGAAGTAGCTTTTTGGCTGGATATTAACTTAGAACTTCGTCTCTCTGTGGATTCGACCCTACTTCCCTTGACTATCATTGTTAGAGGGCTTAGGATTTATCTTTGATAAGGTGATACGACTTTAGCCTATCAACCACCCTGACCCAACCCCACCCAAACTCAACCTCCTCCACCACACCCTGACCCTTAGCCTCACCACCACCACCATAACACTTAGCCCCATCCCTGCAGCCCCACACTAACCCTTAGTGCCACCCCCTCCATCTCCACCTCACCCGCATCACCCCAACCACCTCATCCTTCGCTTCCATAACCACAACAAACCTTCCCCTCTCCCAAATCACAAAAAACCACATACCTCGTAAAAAAGCTCTGTATCACCGCCAAAAGCCACCACAAACCGTCGAAAACTACCAAAGCCCATTAAAACCACCACAATTGTTAAGTTGCACCACAAAGCATCCTGAAAACATCACACCATTGCCCAAAACCAGCACAAAGCACCGGCAAACCACCACAAAACACCCTATCACCACCATAACTTCCTCCATAACAAACCCAAACCCCCTCGAAACCCTCATCACCACCACCACCACGACGTTGCCGCTGTCTCTCCAAATTTAACCACCGTTCCATATATAGCCATGCTTGAGGGAGGGGATGTGCGGGGAAGAGAGAGGCCAAGAAAGAGGCATGTGAGGAGGGAGAGAGAGAAGCGCAAAGGAGGAAGAGAAGTGGAGGGAAGGGGGACGACAACGAGGACGGGGACGACAACGAGAAGGGTGGCGCTCGAAAGGTCAGAGAGATGAAGGCATTGGCGGTGCTATAGTGAAAGGAGGAAGCGTGTGGGAGGAAAAAAAGTTACCAAACAACCTTTTTCATGTAAGGTTTTTGGTTTTCTTTCCCTTCTTACCCCCTTCTTGATTCCATTCCCTTCCTCCTCTACCCCCTAAGGTTCTACGGTTACCATTTATTGTTATGTAGATGACATGCCCCAATTTACATTTTGAATGTTAGTTTTAAGTATTCAAAGTCGTTGGTTATTTATGAAGCATATATATCTTTAATAAGAGTTTCAACCCCGAAAATATAGTCAATTCCTACTTTGGGACTTGTAATCTGATAGGAGCTCAAATTTTTAGAGGCGTGATTCATTAACGAGATTTTGTTATTTGAAATTCTGATTGCCATCGACATTCGTGATTTGTATACTGAGTATACTCGTGGCTTTATTGCTCAAAACTATTATGTAATGATAGACGTGATTTCTGAATGCATTATAATGAAACAACGATTGCACACATGAAATGCAAGACTTGATTCCCCGATGTCATGGCTTTGTGGAAGAGAAATCAATGCCGAAACATTTGATTTTATTAATAAATGTCGTATGATCTTTAATCAATAATTCTATTTACTTCCAAAACTAAACACTTAGGTCATCTCCATTATCCTTTTTTGTTTTTTAGTTTTTAGCTTTTTCAAAAACCCGAAACCAAACGGTAAGAAATCAAAAAAACTAGTTCTCAGTTTGTATTATCGGAAACACCGATTAGTATAAGCATGACCATTAATTATTTAGTTTATCATTTAACTTTATGATTGTAAAATCATAAAAACTGGAAAATTGACAGTGACATCAAACAAGCAAAAAATACAATTTTTATTAAACCCAAAACTATTTTTTTTTCTCAAATAACCTTAAATGTACTATACTCATGATACACCCGAATGCATGATACACCCGAATGCATGATACATACTCTCAGCAAAAAGCAAGGGGAATCCAATATATTTTTCCATGAGATCACCTCACGTGCAATCTCGTGCAAATCACGTGGGACATACATACATACTAGTCAACAGTAAATTTGAAGCACCAGCTGTATACTATACCCTCAATCCCCATCCTCCCCCAAAAAAACCCAAAAAAAAGAACCCCCCAAAAAAACCAAATAAATCCCAACCGTCCAAAAGAATGAATCTCAAACAACATCATCAGTGCACAGTATTCCCTTCTCCCCAATCCCCTTTTCTCCAAACCCTCCGCCACAAACCCTCATCTCTGTTTATCCCCCTCAACCCCCTCTCTCTCCTCTCTCTTTCTCATCTTCTTCCCCCAAAAAACCCCATAAATCAAATCTTTGTAAGAGTTAGAGAGAGAGTGAAATCAGTGGGGGAGATTCTTTTTTGTTAACCCTAAAAATCAAATCAATGGATTCAGATCAAGGTAAGCTCTTTGTTGGTGGGATTTCATGGGAAACATCAGAGGAGAAACTCAAAGATTACTTTGGACAATATGGTGATGTTTTTCAAGTTAATATTATGAAAGATAAAGCTACTGGTAGACCTAGAGGTTTTGGCTTTGTTCTCTTTTCAGATCCTTCTGTTGTTGATCGTGTTCTTCAGGATAAACATACCATTGATGGTCGACCGGTAATTCTTTTTTAATTTATCTGTCTTTTTTTTGTTGGATTTATACAGTTTTTCAGTTTTTTGATTTGTGGGTTTTGTTACTGTCTTGAAATGGGCAAATGGGTCTTTTTCAGAAGTTGTTTTTCATGTAGTATAAATTATTGGGGGAAATAGTTGTTGCTGTATATTTACCAAGTTTGTTAGTTTTTGTTTTCATAAGTTGTTGTTGTATAAATTATTGGTGGGTTTTGTTACTGTGTTCAAATGTGCAAATGGGTCTTTTGGGAATCGTTGTTGTTATATAGGTTGATTTGGCCAGTTTATCAGGATTTTGAATTGGGATTTTGTTACTGTGTTGAAATGCGCAAATGGGTATTTTTCTTGATTTGTTTTATTGTATAAATTGTTGAGGAATTCGTTGTTGTGATATAGGTTTATTCACCCAGTTTATTATTGTTTTGAGTTATTGTGTTGAAATGCGGAAATGGGTCTTTTACTTAAGTGGTTTTCATGTATAAATTGTTGGGGGAATTCATTGCTGTTGTTTTATAGGTTGAGGCGAAGCGAGCCATGTCGAGGGAAGAGCAACAGAATACTGGAAGGATGGGAGGTAGTAATGGTGGAAGTAGAAATGGAGGTGGAGGAGGTAACTTTAGAACTAAGAAGATATTTGTTGGGGGTTTACCTCCTACTTTAACTGACGAAGGTTTTCGGCAGTATTTTGAGAACTATGGGCATGTAACTGATGTAGTTATAATGTATGATCAGAATACGGATAGACCTCGAGGTTTTGGTTTCATTTCTTTTGATAGTGAGGATGCAGTAGATAGAGTTTTACAGACTACTTTCCATGACTTGAATGGTAAGCAAGTTGAGGTGAAGCGTGCTCTACCTAAGGATGCTAACCCTGGTATGGCGAGTCGTGGCGGCGGCGGTGGTTATAATTCCGGTGGGGGACAGAGTGCTTATGATAGTCGTATGGATTCTAATAGATACATGCAAGCTCAGAATGCTGGAGGTGGGTTTCCACCTTATGGTTCTTCTGGGTATGGTGCGGCTGGTTATGGATATGGACCAGCTAATACTGGCATGGGATATGGTGGATATGCTGGATATGGTGGCGCTAATCCTGGTTATGGTGGCCCTGCCAGTGCTGCTTATGGTAACCCTAATGTTTCTAATGCTGCAAGAAGTTCATGGAATGCACAGGCAGCCTCTGCTTATGGTGCAGCTGGTTATGGTAGTGCAGGTCCTTGGGGAGCTTCAGGAGCAGGAAGTGGTGGGCCGACTGGTCAATCTCCAAGTGGAGCCTCTGGATATGCAAACCAAGGTTATGGATATGGTAACTATGGTGGCGCTGATGGATATGGTAATGTAGGAACTCGTGCTGGAGGAGCCCCTGGTAGCAATGCTTCTGGTGGTGGTGGAGAAATGCAAGGGGGATATGGAAGTGGATATGGTGATGCCAATGGTCACGGAGGATACGGAGCTGGAGGTTATGCGACACAGGGAAATGCACCTCAGGGCGCACAGATGGGATACGGCGGTGGATATGGAGGGGCTCAAAGTCGACAAGGGCAGTAGTAATTCTGCCCTGTGCTGAGTCATGGTGGATCATATATGTTTGTCTTTTCAAGTGACAAGGGGATAGCCTACTTCGATCTCAAGCATACTATTGGACTGGTTGGCTTGCTTTATTCCCAGTAGTTTGCAGTAGTTATCTTGCTAGCCTTTTAATAATATTTAGTTTTTCGGAGTACTAGTTGCTTCTTTTTATTATTTCTAATTCTGAGTGTAGTTTGGTATCTTGGTGTGCTGTTTGATGTTTATTTGCTGTTACCGCTGCTCTATTATTACTGCCATAGATTTAAGCTGTATAAGCTTATATTTGATTCTGTTTATTTGGTTGGTATCTTAGCACTTAACTGAGCTGCTTACTTGCTCGTGCCTCTAACTAGCCTGAATCAGGTCAGCAGGAACACTTAAGTGCATGCGATTTGATAAGTCATAAATCTTTTGTAGTTACCTTATCTTTGTGAAGTAGGAGTCACAGAGAATTAGTCAAGCCTCCTGTACTGGTAAAGATTGGAGCTGTAGACAAGTTGGGTTGATCAGTTCATAATGGATAGAGATAACGTAGTGGTAGTTGAAGCTCTAAACACTGGCATAATCATTTTCTCCCTGTATTTGCCCTTGTGTTGTACAGGAGAGGTGCTCGAGTTTTGAAGCGTGGGTGCTTCACGCAGCTAAGTGCAAGTCTGTGGCGGAATGTTAAACAATGCAATCAATTTTACCGTGAGAGATTATTCTGATGGCGTAATGCATTTCTGTGGACTGATCAACCCAAGCAAGACCCTCTGTGGTTCTAACTTCTAATCTTCTATCAAATTGTGGTGGGCTGAAGGAAAGTTCTAAAATGATCTCCCTCGGTATGTCTGAGTTACTTAGGACATTTACTTCTATAGTTTCTATGTGGAGGAATATGTTAATTCAAAAGTAGGAAATTTTTGACTATCGAAGCTTAGTTTGTCATATGGACTAGAGCGATGTATTATTTCTCATTTGTGACTACTGGTGGCAGTTGAAGTAGGCTACATATTTTTCCTATCAGAAGTAGTCACTTGAAGTAGTAAATAACCACTCCCATATTCCCGTTAGAGTTTGCTCTTTCTTAGTCTCTAGCAGATGATTAGCGATATGAGTCCATTAAATTTCGAAGTGTTGGGTATTATATATCGTAGAAATCAAGTTTGTTTGCTCAAAACGTAAAATAGATGGATAGTATATTGATAGAGGTCATTTCCCATAAATAGAGCCCCTTTGTTTTGTTTCTAGGTACTACTACCCTTCAAAATTTTTTACTTCAAGTAAACCTGCATTTCTGTCATTGAAGCGATGGTGTATGAAGCCTGTGTTTGTGATCTTGGTAGATAAAGTTGTGGTTTTCATTGTTAAACCTACATAAAGGTATGGTAGTGGTTTTGTTTGCGTGATAGCTCAATTGGTTGTTGGACGGAAGCCTTAGAATAGAAGTGCTTAATTTGGGTCCTGGTAGTTAAATTTATGGTCTTCATGGTTAAACCTACAAACAGGTGTTTGGTAGTGTTTTTGTTAGCCCAAATAGCTCTAGTGGTTGCTTGTTGACATGGAAGTGGAAGGAAATTTTATTTGGTTGACTATAATACAGGATGTACAACCATCCTGGCTGGGTGGACGAAGTTGCTTATCTAGGGGAGCTAGGTAAGTGAAACAGATTCGAGGCGCTTAACCAAAATTTTGCAACACTTGCCTGGAACTCTAACTTAGTAGAATAGAGTCATATGGCCAAGCAGAATTGAGGGCACTCATCTTTCTTGTGCACCTAGCTTATAGTCATTCTCAACAATATAGAGTTAGGTTATTTGGAGAATCGTTCTCGAGAGAACTGAGATAGATAATTTTGCAATTTCAGTTTGGTGTACATATTCTATGCACAACCTATGTCGGATAGAATGATGATATTTTTTTTTTTTGAGGGGACTGTGTAGATTACTGTGAAATCTGTCAGATTTGCATTCAGGGGTGCAGATTAGCACTTCTCAAGGGGCTTATGTTTTCCCTCTACGACAACAGAATACATGGAAAGCAGTGTAATGTTTTGCTCTTTCATCACCTTTTGGATCCCAGAGAGATCTGCCTGTACATTATTAAAAACTGCAATGCTTTGCCTTTTGCACTATTAGCATATCTCAGTTTGGCCTTAGGTTTTGATGAATATATAAAATCATCCACAAATGTTTAAGTAAAATTATCGAGAACTAAGGAATTCGTCATTTCTTGGAACGCTGTCTGCTTATAGTACCATGAATTTGTGAACTCAATTTCATATACGATAGATGGCGGTGTACCTGCACCGAATCCTTTTGTTTTGCACATCGCACTCAAACTGAACAATGTGCAAAAAGAGGTATTGGATATGAAAGGATAGTTGTTTATCTATTTGGATTTTTGCTGGTTATATAGGATACAGTCGTCGTAATGAGAGGGTCATATACAAAGATCTCAAATTCAAAGAAACTTGGTCATTTAGATTGGTAATTGAGACTGTCCCTCAACGTTTCGCACTGAAATTAGTTGGTCTCTACTACTTTAGCTCCTTTGACAATAGCTGAAGCGGTCACTAGAGTGGTCGATTGGACAAACCCTTGATTGATTAGACACTAAAGATATATAAAAAAAAGAAGAAAACAAAATTAAATAAATTAAGGGAGTTAAAGCTGTTATAATCAAAGAAGGTAAGGCTTTAGCTTTTTTTTGGTTTTTTTTTGTTTTTTGAAAAATACTAATCTTTTATATGTTCATTTCTCTAAAATCCTTATATATATTACTATATTGCACGCAAGCTTGCAATATAAGACTAGTAAGAACTAACTCGATTTGACTTTTTTTGTATTGTAAAGATACCAATAAAATTTAAATTTACTTGTATCATGTATTATTACGTAATTTTTTAAAAGTTGATATCGAGCTAACCCACCTAGTAGAGGTTTTGAGTCGATTAAGAATTTGTTTGGTTAGATGGAAAGCATAATTAGTGGAGAATAAATTTCTACCAGAATCATATTTCAACAAAGAACGGGTAGAATTGGAACGAAGAGGATGATAATGGCAGGAAGGTAATAAGAAGTAAAGAAAAAGAAATGTGCTTTTTCCTTCATTCAAAGGAAAGTGTTTACACTCGTAGGGTGGCTTTTTTCCACCATTATGGCAATTACTTGCATCATAATAAACCAAATAATGGAAAATGAGAAGTGAACTTTTTCAGAAAATCGAATTCTGCCCAACCATGGCTACAACTTCAAATTATCGACATTATTACCATATATCTATGCTCCCAGTGATCAATCGTAGGCGATGATAATCGTCCTAGATGGTCAAATTTGGACCCTGATGAGCGGCTGGAAGATTCCCCGATCGAAATTTGGCTCAAAAGCATATAAATAAAGATGACTGTTGGTTCTTCTTACTCATTAAATCAATGAATGGAACACAATATAATTCCCAGGAATCCTAGCAATTGGTAATAATAATGCCATCTGAAACTTGAAACCAAAATTTGCTGTGAACAGCAGTGGAAATAATATGAACACTTGTACAGGGATCAATGAGCTGGCTGTGTGCCTGTATACGGGTCACCGAATGCAGCGAGATTTCCGGGTCGTGAAAAAACAATCTGCGTCCCACAACATTGCGAGTTAGCGAGTGTGGTTGTTTGATGGTTGATCACTCAAGGTAGAAAACTGTTGACAGTACAGTAAGATACGAGACATGTTATGTTCTAAGAGTACCTGGTAGTTCCCTAGTGTCCGTGTTTTGAATCCTGCTGCACAATAGTCAAAATAGTACTCCCATGTTCTAATGAACTTCTCATCAAAGCCGAGTGAAAGAATCTTTCTGGAGATCCAGAGATAAAGGCAATTAGACAATGAGACTGAATATGGATAGTTACAGAATAGATCGATTAGGATCACCGGAAATGATAATTACTAATCTCAGATAACTATGAAACTTCTATGGTATATCTGCTTACGAATCGTGGAGTTAATGTCAGATTACTTACAGAACTGCGATTGTATTTTTGCTTATTAAGGATGCTTTGTCTTAAACTTAATTTGAACATGTCGTAAATTTGGATAGTCTTTACTGGTCCCGAACTTGACTTAGTGGCCCTTAATTTACTTATTCGAACTTATTAGCCCTGAACTTCACTTGTCTATTGTTGGATTAAGTGAAATTTTTGCAACACTTTCAACCGAGTTCTTTGTTTGATGGTCAAGTGAGCGAGTGACTAACCTTTGGTGGTCCAGAAATTTTTTTCGCCAGCATCTCAGTGTTTGATAGTAGTGTATCCCAATGTTCTCTAGGTGCTCGACACTGCAAGCAAAACGATTATGAGTAATATGTTGAACTCCCTTGAGTTCTTTCTTCTTTAATTTAAGTTACACTTGTTGGACGTACCAAAGTCTAGATGCAGCAGCCATGGCTGACGTTACTCTGCTCAAGCAAGGTAGACATCCTCCTGGGAAAATGTATTGCTTAATGAAGTCCGAGCTTCTCCTATACTCGTCATACCGCTCATCCGGTATGGAAATGAACTGAACAAGAAATAAACTATATCTCTTAGCGAGATACATAAAAAGAGTCCTACTTCAGTTAAAAACACTTCTCTTTCAGGTTCAGACTGATAGAATTACTCATCGAAGGATTGATAAATGCAACATTATCAAAAGCACAGCACATGTTTTTTGCAAAACAGTTTTGGTACTCTGAGGCTTGAGATCTTGCAACATTATCAAAACAGCACGGAAAGGCCGGGGTTTCGTAAATGACGAAATCTCATCTTCCAGCCGTTCTGAGGCTTCATTAGCACAGAAACGACCGAGGGTTTAGGATTGTTTCAAAAACTAGGAAATTTCAGTTTCTCTTTTATTATAGAAGACTCAAATACCAGAATGAGATCGAGATCTTGCGGTTACCTGAAGAATGAGAAGACCATTAGCTGCCAAGAGGGACTCACAACACTGGAAAAACTCATCCATGTATTCATGCCCTACAGCTTCTAACATCTCACTGTACAATAAGAAACAAAATCCAAGGTTATGAGCTTCATTAGATTATCTCCCACTTTCCAAAATTTTCAAAGAAAAGAGCTAAATAATGCCTACTACTTTTTTGGCAGGAGTTTCAGGTCTCACCAGGAGATAATTCTATCATATTTGTTGACATCCGGCAGTTGACGATAATCACAGAGAAGAAAGCTTATACGATCCTATCAACATGAAGAAAAAGAAGAGAAAAACAGTGTTTTAGTCAGCTATATGATTTAAGCACTCCTAATTTCCTGGCGATTGAATGACAGTATTACCTGCAAACCAGCTTCTTTTACTCTTTGCTCTGCATATCTCAGTTGCTCTTCTGAAAGAGTAATGCCAGTATATCTGCATCCAATTCTGTTCACAACTTCAATAGCTAGGCTACCCCAGCCGCAACCAATCTCAAGCACCTCGTGATGTTTCTCTACCCTGGCCTACATTCATGTAAAGATAAGTCTCAGCCGATGGGTAAGATTCTAAGAATGTACTCCCTCTGTCCCTACTTGTTTGCTTCATTTGCTTTCCCGAAAGACACAAAATCTACTATCAATTCTAGTGACGTATCAGTACAAATTGTAAGAAATTGCTATTCTAAATAATGTCTTATAAACTAGATCACACATGATAATATTTAAAGTTGGTGAACTTTGACTCCAAAAAAGGAAACGGAGTGAAACGACTAGGGATAAAGGGACAAGTATGAACAAGAATGCAAGAGAAGGGGACACCTTACCTTTTCTAGTAGAAGAGAGATTTTTCTCATTTGAGCATCTTTCAACTCTTCATTTTCAGACTGTAGAACATTGCAAAACATATGGGAAGAACAGTCTAGAATCTGAAAGATTGAGAAACAAGGAAGCTCAAGAACATGGAGTTGGAAATTTCAGTCCTGACCTCGAAGATAGCACAAGAATATGTCATCGTCTCATCCAGAAAGAGGGAAAACATTTCATTACTCTGTAAAACAACAATACAAAATAACATCAGGGAAAGGCAGGTATAATGCTCTATTTGTCGCATGCTAAATGTAATTATGCCAAGTAGAAGTATTAATTCTACTATTCCTTCATTACTAATTTAGTTTTCCCAAATGCTTTTAGCACAAGTTATAGTGGTAGTGATTAGTGAAGAAGCAGAAAAGAAAATAGCAGCTTTAGAGAAAAAGTATACCAAAAGAATTTGGTCGCAACTAAATATGGACGGAATGAGTACATGGGGTAAGCTAACTCCTCATACCAAGTCATAATGGCGAGAAATGTTCCGGCGAGCTTGTGTTAGTGTATTTTGCCTAGAAACATGATGGTAAAAATATTTTGCAGAAGCAAGACCCGCAGTAAAAAGCATTGGTGTCCACCAACCCCTGAAATCAAAGTTGAACATATTAATATTGGATTCAAGTCATGTAGGCGATGTTTTGTTGTATATCGGTTTAAAGCAGGACGTACCTCTTTTTGTTAGCCAGTGAAGCAGAAGAATTTAAATCTCTGCTAGCAATAAAGATCTGCATATGAATTTGAATGTAAGAGTTTAGAAGAAACTAGTAATAGTATATAAATAGCTGTAAAAAAGTTCATAGTTTACCATGAAAAGGTTCAAAAGACCTTCATTCTTGTCAACAAATGAAAAATCTCCATTAATATATGCATCCGCAAGGCCTAAGTCTGCCTCTGTAGCAACCTGTACCACGATTTCCAACCTCATTAGCTCGACAGATAGCTGATGTACTACCGCCACATTACTAGTTCAAGTTACGGTATCACTGTGAGGAGTTATTATATTATAGAGTACATGGGAAGCTAGAACCATACCTTCCAGTAAAACTGGGGGCTGTGAACTTTCAATGCAACTTTCAAGGGACAAGCTTTGCTTGAGCCCTCAAATGTCAAAACATTGCCACCCTCCTCCAGTAAACTGTAGAAGTTTGAACAAGATATGTTATACTAGATTTACCATATAAACAAAAAGTTAGATGTCGTTATTTCAGGACTTGCAATTGTAGTGGCTTTGGTTCGTTCAACCTATTTGTCTGTTGAGGGTGACTTCTCTTCATCTGAACTTATTTGAATGAAAATCATTGCGCCTGATTGGACTTTGATAAATCCAAGAACTTCATTCGTCTAAGGTGAAGAGAACACACCATAAACCATAGCTAGTATTATGCTGGAACACAAGATACAATCTGATAAGGGAATTGAACTCACATTAAACATCCAGCAGAAATAAAGCTCCTGAGAAATCTCGTTACAAAAAGGCAAGCTGCTGCTTCTGTCAGAGAAGGCACCATCTGTTTCGGGTTTGTTAGGATGCTGAAGCAGCTTTTTCCAAGCAGACTTTGTGCAGCAATGATTCCAGCCTGACGATAAAAACCTAATATATCTTCAGAAACTCAACTTGTTCTCACAGTAAAGTTTGTTCCTCATACGACACATTTTAATGTTCATGTCTGAAAAAAAGAGAAGTTTATACCTTCAACCCATCTTCATGAAAGCCATAGCCTGAAATGAAGAAAAAGAAACAATAAGTGTACTTGACTTTAAACAGAACTGGCTGAACTGCATATCTCCAGGACATGGGGAAATCTATTTCGACGAACATCATTTTTCCATTGTATTTTTTTCCTCTTTAACCTAACAGAGCCTTAATTTGGTTGAATTATCTCTAGATTCATCTTGTTAAGTTCTAATAATTGAAGTGAATCAGGAGAATTGAAAACAACTATGTTATCTTGTCTGTTTTACCTGTTATAGATGAAAGACAATAGGGTGACTATATCTTTAGAAGCATGCATCAAAACTCAAACGATGTTGATAGATTTAAGGTACCTTGATATGCTCCACAAAACCATATTCCTCTTGTTCCTTGAATTTTACCAAAGTCAAGGGAAGCCTTTGTTGCTGCAACTGAGGGTACAGGATGTCCCGTTCTCCATTTAAGCAACAAATTTTCTGGTGGATGATTAGGATTTAGAGTCACAAGAAAAGGCAGATTGGTCTCTCTGATATTCTGCATGCTCGAAAAACAACGAATTATCACGGGCATGTATGTTACATACTAACATCATTACAAAAAGAACTCACTCATCTCATACCTGTAGTACATTTAGCCAGTATGTTAAACACAATTTACTGTCTGTGCTTCCCAGAAAATTCCACGCACTCCATGCTGCTGGATTTTTTGGCATGAAAGATTTATCATGATGGAGGAATATATCACTGTCACATCAAGTTATAAGGCATATTGAGCTTAAGATATTGTGGTTCATAATTCAGAAGGCAACTGGAGAGGTAAGACACTATGCTTGCGAACATTGGAAACAAGGTACAAGAAGGGATTAATTGAAAGAGGAAACCGAACCTGTAGACATACTGGAAAGCACCCAATATAGTTGTTTCATCATACGTTGCTTCTTTTCCGAGTATTCTTATGGCATCTGGAGCATGAACAGCTATAATACATCCATCATATACATCCTTTGAACCGTCACTACATGATATGGTGCAGCCTGCAAAATGTTGACTGAGTTTATCGGATCCATTTAACCAAACAATGGTTTGAAAGGTGCTCCACTAATTAGGAATAGAGGTTTCCTTGATCTCCAGTATCAGTATAAGATGAATGAGCTATACTGTTCTTAGTATCAAACTACAGAACATTCTATAGTTCCAGATGGCCATTAGAATTACCGTGTTGACACAAATTAGCTCCTACACAGAGTACACACGGGAGCATGATGTGCATCACGAAAGCACATACAATTCAAAATAAAGGACAAGTACATGCAATTCAGAACAAGAGAACATATCTCATCTTCATTAAAAAAACATGTAATTCTGAACAAAAGAACATACAGTAAAAGAACATCGTACTATGATAAAGGGACGTAGAGGTGTAATGAAGACAACACAACTGTATATATGCTCCCAGGAGTATAATCAAAGTGTGCCATGTAGAATTTTCCTTTTCTATTTTCTTGCAGGACCGTCTCCTTGAGACAAAGAAACGCACATAACTGTCGCCCATAAAAGGTACGTAAAACTTCTCAGAGTTGATGTATATACTCACCCTCATCACTTGTTGAAACAGAATGGACCTCACAGCTGGTTTTTACTAGTACTCCTCTAACTTCCAGCTCCTCCTTAACCTATAAGATAATAGCTGAGTGTTATTGCTGAAAAACTACTTACACCTTAGCATAATGAACAAAAATGTTCCAGCATGCTACCTTATTTACATAACAATGCGAGCGCCCTTTCACAGTAAGCCATTGTGGACGGCCAAACAACTGCCAGCAACCAATGCAACTTTTTTATCAGAAAGGCAGACAAGAATAGAACAGATATGATGCAAAGGTTTTGCTTTGATGGTTTGTGAAATGAACCTGCAATAAATGATGGTTGCGACAAAAGGAAAGAATGGAGAAAGCAGAAAAGTTCATCACTGTGTTTGAAGGGCAAGACCAGATTGAAGCACACATAGGAACCTACACATGTTAAGCAGCATATTTTGTTGAATATACAAAATACTCATGGGTGTATAGGTTTGTTTACAGATAGCAATAAAAATGTGACAAAGTTTTGTGAATCTTACAAGATAAGCTATCTGAAACAACTCAGAGTAACCTCTTGACTTGATAAAACGGCCAAGAGTTTCAGTACGGTCCATCTCTGGGTTGTTTTCTAGCTCTTCAAGGTACCTTACAAGCACATTGCCAATGCCATAAGTGAAAAGAATATGCAGTCAAGACTATTTGTTCGGATTAGCTCGGTTTACTCATATGACGAGTCATTCATTTCAGTTTCGGGTTTAGTCATATTTGGATCTACTGTCAACTAGTTAAGTATGTTATATGACTAATAGTATTAGTCATTTTGAGTTTCGGTTACCTTTTGGTCAGAACCGGGTCATATCATTTCGTGTATATCAAATTGGGTGATTGTGAAAGGTTCAGTTTTGCCATGTCCAACTTCATCATAGAAGAGTATTATTTAAGGACTTAAGGTACATGAAAATGAACTTGTTACAATCCATGCAAAAAAATACTGCAATTGCCTTGTTACAAATGCAAAGTAGGCAACTCAACATGATAAATCACTTTAATTAGCATGCAAAAGTATAGTCGGAATGACAAGACAAAATGGCTTACATTATCACTTCATTTTTGAACTTGATTGTTTCTTGGATCATCTTCCAGAAATATGGATTTACTGCATTAGATTTCTGTGCAAATAAACTTCTCAGACCATTTCGGCTTCCCCATTCGAATCCCCGGCCTTCATCTAAACTTACAGAAAATGACATATCAGAGTTCTCCATCTCAATGCCAAGGCTTTCAAAAAGCTCCATCATGTTTGGATATGTAACCTGCATAATTTCCAAAGTTAGGCCAGGAGGACAAGTAGTGCCCATCAAGTACACCTCAACGTTAACAAACTTTTTTTTTGGGTGCATAGGAGTCATGAAGGGCTGGATAAGAATCGCAAAACCTTTTGGAACCGGGAGAAAATAACCAATTGAGTTATTCCTCACTCTCAAATCTCAACTTCTTTTGTATACGAAAATAAATGGCGGTAATAATAATGAATTATAGTGTTATTTTGTTAAAAAAGCACAATGCTGCCTTTTTCTTGGTAATGGACTTTTTTGTACATAAGGGTGGGTACAGTACTCTTCTTCCCAAACTTATCTCAACTGAACATCTCTAAAGTTTATTTAAACTTTTTGGATTTGGATTTTTGGAACTTTATTACTTCCTCCGTTTTTCTAAGTGATACAGTTTCTAAAAATGGGTATTTGGAAATAAGTGATACACTTTCTAAAATGGGTATTTGGAAATAACTGATACACTTTAGTCATTTACTTCATTTGGTAACTTTTAGTATGTGAAATGACATTTTTACCCTTACTTTTTTCTTTAAACATCATTAACATAACTTAACCAACTAAAGTAAATCAATCTAATTCTAACCCCCTGTCTCTCCTCAAGACCCAGCCAACACCACCACCCTATCCACCCATCAGACTCACCACCCTATCCACCCAAAATCATGGCGGCGGCATCTGACGCACCACCCTATCCACCCAAAATCACGGCGGCGGCAATTGAGAAACCACCTCCAACCCAAACCATGTCGTTTCACACTCATAACTTACATGGGTCCCGTTTCACACTCCGACAACATATCTCTCCAATCTGAAAACAACGCGGATAGCACTTGTTCCTTTGCCTTTCATGTGTAAGCTTCTTCTCAATAATAAAAATTGACTGTTTTACTATTTATTCACTTTTAACTTCACCCAAAATAATGTAGATTCTGCCAGTTCTTCTTCATCGTTTTCGTCTGGTTTTGGCTCGTTTTGAGTTCGCCAGTGCTGGATATACGGTTTGTTTGTTGTGGTTGGTGAAGTTCTGCTGTTGGGACTGCTATTGTTGAGGAGAGAAAAAGATGGAGGAGGGAAATGGCGGTGGGAGTGGTGACGTGAACTTGGAGACAACATGGTTTGGGTTAGAGGTGGGTTTTCTTGACTGGAGGTGGCTGGGAAGGGGGTTAGAGGTGGGTTTTCTTGACTGGAGGTGCCTTAGGCCTGTTCAGTTCATCTTAAAATAATAATATTCGTAAAAAGTTATAGTACTTCACTAGAATTATTACTGCCTATACTCTTGTTTGGTTGTGTACTTTTTGATTAGTTTTTAGCAAATTAGGAGTATATTAGAGTTTGACCCTTCAAGAAGTTAATCTCAGAATTTAGTAACTAGCATATTTCATTAACTTTTGAAAAAACTCTTAATAAGATATTTTGAAAGAGAAGATTGGGAATCATCTACGTCAAAAAAGCAAACATCTATCGACTATCAATTAATTTACCAAATACTTTAATACAACCAACTGATAGTCAAAGTAATTTATGCAATTAACTAGTCAAATTAGTTTATACAATCAGCTATCCAAACTATCATCCGCTAATTATCAAACAGAGTCATTGAGGTTACACTTGTGTACTTGGGCTTTCTCCTTCAGTCCTCGCTCACGTTTTCTTCCTAACAAGTGTGCCTAAATTAGCCCACACTAATGGAATCCTATAAGATCGAGCATTGGTCCTTTGCGGAAAGACCTCTATTGAAGAGAATTTACATTTTGGGTTTGTCACCTTCATCCTAAAAATTACTGTGTGTGAGGGTTCATTAAGTTTGATGAGGACTAATCATAAGGTCAAATAAAGGTTGATTAGATACTATCAAAATTTAATGTTCAATAAAGATAAATTCAGGTGAAAAATAGATTCTTGGTACTCCTATGATTTACCGTATCAGGCTAGGTTTTAGGATTGGTCAATTTACTTTGTTCATACCACTTTTTAAGGGATTTCGAGATGAGTTCGGCTATATGGCTAATCGTTAGCTACCTAATAATAATGTTAAAATGTGTTAATGTCCTTAGCTCTTAAGCATGAACAATTTATTAGATTCTTTTACACATTAGGGCATATGTACAATCTCATTATGGTATACGATCTTTTTCTATACGACTTTACTTTTAAGAGTATGGATGTATATATACTAAATTATTAGTTGCCTTACCATTAGCCATCTAATCCTTTTCTTTCGAGATCTACACTTAAGTTTTGTTGGGCTAGTTTGACTCCAGGTCAATCAATATAGTATTTCAAAGTTGGAGTGTTTGGACTCGTTTGAATTCAAGTCGGTCAATCTAATAGTAATTTGGAATAAAAAGGTTTATTTGTACCAACTTTAGGGTCTTCCTAATCTTCACTTTGATTTTGTTGGGTTTTGACCGAGTCGAGGTTCTTAAGTTATTTCGATATCATCTTTTGGTAGGGATGGTTGATTAATTTTTTGGAGGTCATACATGGGTCAACTTGGTTTTTGATATATTCGGTGTCTGTTTTTCTCCTAACATGCTAAAATAGTATTAAATGTTTATCATACATGTCCCATATTAGTTGTAACAGTTTGACCGACACATTTATCAATACACAATTTTGAATATTAATATATCTAACTAATAATTAGTATATATTTTAAAATGTTAATATGTCCAATTTATATATTTGTGACAAATCTAAGAACATCTTATTTACTAACATTTGATTTAATATGTTAGTTAAAAATCATGGTAAAAGTAAGACATATGAATAGTGTAAAACTTAAACTGTTGCAACTAATATGTAACCGCAGAAATATTATTTTTGGATAGAGAGAATACTAAAATTTCTTTAGCTTCTTTAACAAAAGTGAATCATTTTCAATTCAGATTCGATCTATTTGGGTTGAACACATATATAAGTTCATTGAAATGAACAAATAATGAAAAATTAATCTGAGATAACATTAAAATTTTAATTGTCTAAAATTCAATGTATCAAAATCAAGTCACACCATTTAGGTTTAGTTAGAATTTGAATCTTAAATATTATCATTTTCTCTAAAAGAAAAATACATAAAGCATCTAATGAATATAATACACCCACTCACTGATAAAAGACCCACCTATAGCCAATTGAAATACCTGACCAAGAGAATGAAGGACAAATTAGCCTCTTGGAAAGCTAAATTCCTAAACAAAGCAGGTAGATCAACCCTAATGAATGCCACCTTGAACTCCATGGCCCTTTACCCTATGAACTGCCTAGCCCTACCAAAGAAGTGCCTGAGAGAACTAGACAAAACTATGAGAATTTTTTTCTGGGGATCAGATGAAGAAAAGAAGAAACTACATTTGGTGGGATGGGGGAAAATCTGTGCCTCCAAAACACTGGGAGGAACTGGCTGTAGGTCACACTTACTCCTCAATGAGATCTCCTTGGCTAAATTATGCTGGAAGGTGCACTCTAATGATAACTTAGCCACCAAGATACTAAGAGCCAAATACTCTAGGTCAACACAGGGGGTTACTAGCTTTAAGAGAGGATCTCATAGCTGGCAAGACATTGGGAAGGGGTGGGATAACTTTACCTAATCTGTTGTTTGGTCTGTAGGTAGTGGGAACCACATCTCCTTTTGGCTAGATGACTGGACTAGGAAGGGCAGCCTAAGAAGTATAATTCATGGCCCCTTAACCCCCACAGACCTCACCATGAAAGTCTCTGAATGCCTGAAAGAGGGAAACTGGAACTTTGATAACCTATCCTTTGTACTACCTCAGGATGTGCTAAATATCATCTCTGCTTTATTTATTCCTACTGCTGGTACTGATGAACTTACCTGCTCCCTTGCGCAAGGGCGCTTCTTGAACACCAAGATAGCCTATGCTGAGCTTTGGCAAAGACACTTCAACCACACCACACCACAAATACCTTCACCAATCACCACTCTAGTTAGGAATACTAAAAGTTGGGACAAACTTTGGCAATGCCCTCTACCACCCAAAGTCAAATTCTTTCTATGGTATATTTTCTGGGATTCACTACCTGTCAGAGCTACCCTACACAAAAGAGGAATGCAAGTAAACCAAAATTGCCCCTTTTGCCCCAAACATACCTGAAACTTGGCACCATATACTGAGACATTGCCCAATAGCTCAAGAAGTTTGTCTATGCTTCAATAAGGTACCCACTCAGTTCAACATAGACAGTGATGAGTTATGGATCACTAATAACCTATTCACTAACCAAGATGACACTGAGGCCAACTGGAACACTACCTTTGGGATAGGTTGCTGGGAAATCTGGAAGAAAAGGAATGCTTGGGTCTTTCAACAAAAGAACATTAAGGCACAACAGGTGTACCAACAAACCATTCGCCTTACAGCTGATTTTGGGAAAGTAAACACCAACCAAGGAAAGGAAGCACTACTGGCAGATAGCTTAGAAATACCCCACTCACTATATGGTCAAAGTAGATGCTTCCTTTTGCCCCAAGACCTTACAAGCAGGAATAGGGGGAATACTGAGGGATAGCAGAAACAAATGCCAGATGGCCTTCTATAAGAAAAGGAAAAGTAGTGATGCTACCAGTGCTGAATTCCAGGCCATACATGAAGCCCTAGACTGGTAGTGGCCCAAAACCTGAGTAATGTGCATATCTTCTCGGATTCCAAAATAGCAGTGGATCATGTCACCCACCCCCATGTGATTAAAGATTGGTATTGCAACTTGGCTTCAATGTGCAGGGACCACCCATGGAGGAATAGAGCATGGGAGATAGCTAAAGTTGGAAGGAGTTGCTTGGAGAACGCGGACAAGCTTACTAGGTGGGCGAGGGAACAACCCTTTTGCTGTAATTTTGTTGTAACAGTATCCTCCTCCCCTTTCGTATACAATAGTTGTAATCTTAATGTTTCTATTCTTTTGGATATTGCTCGCGGGGCTCTACAAGCCAACAGACTAGCGCAGACAGTTTTATCTAACAATGTTTGTAATAGTTTAAGTAGTTAATTAATAAAGTTCCGTCCAACCAAAAAAATATAATACACCCATTGTACATAATACGAGTGGTTAAAAACAAACACGTCAACAATCATATTTCATGGCGTAATAAAAAAAAGGAAAATTTATCAGAAAGGACCTTTTAAATGAGTTCTTTTGTGAGAAAGGACCTTTTAAATTTTTTTTGGCTTTTAACAACCTTAAACAAAAATTTTTTTGCGAGAAGAGACCTTGAGCTTGTTTTCCGACGTTGACCACCGGAAACCGGCGTTGACTAATGTTTTCTTCCTATTTGCAATCCTAATCTGGTCTTCTTCCTCACTTCTTCCATAAACAACCACAACATCAAACTCACCATGTTCTTCTAATCTTCTTTTTCACCTCTTCTACAAGACCACCACCACAATAACTTATCAATGACCAATAAAGCACAAATAAAGCACATTTTCATGAAAATCCATCAATGACTACCTTAATCTCACCAACAACAAAACCCTAACTTCATCTTCTTCATCATCTCAATCATAATCTCACTCTTCAACTTCAAATTCGGGTCAACAATAGTTATACTTCCTCCGTTTTTTATTAGTTGTGACACTTTTAATTTCACGGACTCCTAGACAATTTTTGGAGAGGAAAGAGATAGAGAGAAAGAAAGAAGGGGACCCATGTGATAGGAGAGAGATAGAAAGAAAGATTTGCCCAATAAAGAAAGTGTAACAATTAATTCCAAACTTCCTTATATAGAAAGTGTCACATTTAATAAAAAACGGAGGAAGTATATAGAAATAGGAGCAACGACCACAACAACAACGATGTAAACGGCGGCAGGGGACGTAGTTTTGACGAATGAAGCAACCCAATTATCAATTTGTAAGTTTCAGGTGAGTTTTAGGGTTCTTTATTTTTAGGTATGTGTGTGGAGAAATTAGGTTGCAAGACTATTAATTGAGAAATTAGATAACAATGTTGTTTACAATCATCAATATCCATGTGAAGAAAGAACAATGAAGGATGTCAAGTGGTTGAATACAAGTAAAGGACACCCTAAAGGGGTTATGATTTACTAATTATTGGTAATTAGACATGATTACATGAAAATGTAGTTTGAGTTTTGGGTTTGTTGATTTTGAAAATGGAGGAAATTTTGAGAGAAAGTGAGTGAGGAAGAAGATGAATAGAGGATAGTTGGAGGGGAAAGGGTAAAAGGAGTATGTTTATAATAAAATTAGATTGCAATAGTAAAAAGCAGTGGTCAATGCCGGTTTCCGGTGGTCAACGTCGGAAAACAAGCTCAAGGTCTCTTCTCGCAAATTTTTTTTTGTTTAAGGTTGTTAAAAGCCAAAAAAAATTTTAAAGGTCCTTTCTCACAAAAAAACGCTTTTAAAAGGTCCTTTCTGACAAATTTTCCTAAAAAAAATCTAGAACATGTTACACATTTTGTCTAAAAGGACCCACCCACCCAAGCAAACCTTATCTAAGCTAAGTGTTTGAGCCGTTATAATTAGCCAACTTAGCTCAAGTCCCTTTCTATCCCTTTCTTTTAGTCGTCCTTTTGAATTTTTGATAGGCTCGTTAAAATAAGAACTCAAAGATGTTTAATAATAGGATAAACAAAAGAAAACGACTTGCACTTGTTTTTAAACATAGTCTAAATCAAACTAAATTGAAATGAACATATAACTATCGATTGAAAAAATTGAATTGAACAGAAATAAAAAACTAAAAAATACATTCAAGAAAACAGGCCCTTACCCGATTAAAGACCATAAATCCAAGGTCTAAGTCAATGCCTTCAAAATGAACGGTTTTGGCATGGCCACCTAAATAATCTTCTTTCTCGTGCAACACCACTTGAACTCCTGCTTTTGCAAGCTCATATGCTGCTCCTAATCCACTTATCCCTCCACCTACAATTGCAATTCTCATCTCTTCTATCTTCTTTTTATTTATGCTCTTTCTTTACTCTACCTTGTATAACCAATGCAACCTGTTTTTCCTACATATTCAAGGTCATTGATTAGTTTTTACTAGAGATTAATCAAACTCGTGCAATGCATCATTCCTAGCTCAAACAAGACGGCTATGAACACAGATTGTTACACCTAGTCGATACATCTTAGCTTGGTATGCACTCAGTGGCCGAGCTAAGGGGGTTGTCGATCATTGTAGATTTATTGCAAAAGTTGAAGGTAATTAAAAACAATAGTTATCATTTCTCAAATGAATGTTATATAAAGATTCCGTTTCCATAATAGAAATATCACGATTCTGTCATTATATGCACCTATACTTATTAACACGGAGTTTGAAAATAGATTTAGGGAGGCCATGTTAGCAAAAAAAACGAGGAACTAATATTGTATTGTCGTATTAACAATATTAAACCAACGTACATAATAAATTACCTTAAAAGGTTGTAGTAGCTTGGAAGAGCGCAATGGTGTAGTAAACTCCAACACCACCAGCAAATTAATTAGCACCAGTAATTTCAATGAAAAAGAAGCAAACCTTACTAATGTTGGAAGGATAAGAATCTAAATGTTTGTGGTGTGGAGAGTTCTTAAGAATTAGTATATGCAAAGGAGAAAAGAGAGTTGAAAGATAAGCTAAAAAGGACAATGCTGGCTGTTCAGTGCAGTGGGATGGGTCTACTGTCTACATTACAATCTTGAGATATGAAGGGATACTATCATACTAATACTGGTCTCATTATTTCCACGCCTAATATATACGAGTTTAATATCAAAGGTTTGAATGTTTTATTATGACAAAGACACTCTATTTATAAAGAAAGAACATTATCATATTTTAAGGGTGTTTATTATTGTATCCAGTGCTAACTAGTGCTATCTATATACTATATTAAAAAGCGTAAGCACACGTTGCAATCCGCCGCGTGCCACTCTCCCTTCCTTACAATAATATATTATCAACGTTTCTCTCAAAAAAAAGTGTTCATGAGAAGCTTTGAACCCGCAACCTCGAGTGTGGAAGATCAATGCTCTAATCATTGTGCCACTACATTTTTGTTGCTTCTTTTATCAATATTAATAATGATATTATATGTTTTTAATGAAAAACAATAATTAAGTTGCAATATTTTAATTGCATTTATGAATAAAACTATAAATCTATGACTTTTTTCTAACATCTTTATACACCAAATTTTAATTGTATTAAAGTACTAAAGTATAATATATATAGATTTCAGAGCATCGCCTGTGCCTAAATACTAGTTTGAGTTATCAAAGGTAATCAAAAGCTCCCGATAAATGCTCTATGAGCGTTTGACACGTGTCACATAAGTACGTGTATGTTGGAGTTATTATAATTAAAGTTGATTTTTGCATTTGATTTGTATATAAATACAACACTTAATACATATTTGCAATATTTAGATAGTAACTTTGACCAAATTAATTACTAAATATAAGAAAAACAAAGGTTATCATGTAAAATATTTTAGGATTATTCTCTATATATTTTCAAATAATATTTCTAGAACTCTTACTAATTGAAAATTACAAATATTACAGGTCAAAGTTGCAAAACAACAATAACTAAGCCTTATTTCCAAAATGATTTGGGGTCGATTAACATAATTCAATTGAAACCGTTGAAAAAAGAGATGACACTGACAAGTGTGATAAAAAAGTTTTAAACACAAAGACAAACACATTAAAGATAAACAACTAAATAAGGTAGATACACTCCTTCCTCCACGTGGATATTGTCCCTCTACCCACCTCTCTCCAGCGACATGCTCTCATCGATCCCAAGTAAACTCATATCAATTTCAATTACCTTCACGCAAGCCATTTTAGGTCTTTCCCTGCCCCTTACAATCTGATTACTCCTTCAATCTTTAAGTATTCTAAACAGTGCATCACTTGGTCTCCTTATCACATAGCCGAACCATCTTAAGATATTTCCCTCATCTTTTTTTCAATAGATGCAATTCTAACTTTTCCTGAAACACCTCATTTTCTTAATGGGTCCTTCATTGTGTGGCCACACATCCACCTTAGCATACGCATCTCCGCTACATTTATTTTATCAAGGTGGCATTGTTTCGCCGCCCAACACGCGGTGCATATAACAAAGCAATCCAGATTGTCGTTCGGTAGAATTTTCCCTTCAGTCTATGGGAACGCCGGAATCACAAAGGAACCCTGGTGACGCTTTTCAACTTTAACCAACCCACTTTAATTCTACCATCAAGTTCTCCATCCTTTTTGGAGAATATATCCAAGGTAACAGAAGACGACCGATACTTAAACCACTTTGCCATCCAATGCGACAGCCTCTGCCTCATTGCTTCTAGCCCCACTGAACTTGCACTCCAAATACTCTGTCTTGCTTCTGCTCAATCCAAAACCACGAGCTTCCAATGTATGTCTCCACAATTCCAACTTACTTTCAACATCTTATTTTATCTCATCAATCAACACAATTTAATTTGCAAACATCATACACCATGGTATATCATCTCGAATTGACGTCGCTAGTTCGTCCATGACTAGAGCAAAGCGAAAGGGACTAAGTGTAATACCTTGATGCACTCAGATCGTAATAGACAACTCTTCTGTCTTTCCCGCGGTAGTCCGCACACTCGTAGTGACCCCCTCATACATATCCTTGATGATATCTATATATTTTTGCTAAACACCTTTCTTACCAACGCCCATCAAAGTATTTATCTTGGTACTCTATTATATGTCTTCACCAAATCAATGATAACCATATGTATATCATTCTTCCTATCATGGTAATGTTCCATTGCTTGTCTCATGAGGTGAATGACTCTATAGTCGATCTTCCTGACATAAATCCAAATTGATTCTCCGATATCTTTGCTTGTTTCCTAAGTCTTTTCTCAATTACCCATTCCCAGAGTTTCATCGTATGACTCATGAGTTTGATTTTCAATAGTTGGTACAGTCTTGTACATTGCCTTTGTTCTTATACGAATGAATTAAATGACTTTTCCTCCATCTGATGACATTTTGTTGTTCTTCCAAATCATGTTGAAGAATGTTACCAGTCATTCAATTTCCTCTCCCCTTCAAGCACTTCCAAACTTTGATAGGTATGTCGTCCCTCCCCATAGTTTTCTTCAAACCCATCTTTTTAATGCTACTATGACTTCTCTCTTCAGAATCCTTCTCATAAACTCCAAACTTACTATACTTGGTGGGGGTATGTACCTCTCCTATATCTTGCACTTAATCACTATTAAACAAGGTATCAAAGTTGTGAAAAACAAATATAAATTAAAAGGGTTGTATTTTATGTAGGAACAAAGGAATTATTATTTAAAATAGGTAAACAAATACCATTTCTGTAACATTTCTAATCTCCGATACAATGCATTGCTCAACTTAGATTCAAATATAATACTTTCGTTTTTTTAGTTGCTACACTTTTCAAATAAGGAAATTTCTTATTAGATGCTACACTTTCCAAATAAGGAAATTTCTTATTAGATGTTACACTTCTTTATTTGGTTTTTCCTTCTCTTTATCTCTCTCCTACCACATGGCTTTTCCTTTCTATCTCTCTCACATATAAAAAAACTTTTAGAGTCTGCAAAAAAAGTGTAGCATCTAATTTAATATGGAGAAAGTAATATGTTCTTGATGAAATTTTGTTGACATATGGTGCTCAACGATAGGATGTCACGGGTTTCCACTTGTGGAAACATCTCTAATCTTGGGAGTTATTATGGCCGTAATGTACCATGGCATTTTTATGTATTAAGATAAGATAAGAGTAGATTAAGAAAATCAGGCATGTATGTAAGAATTTGTGACTCCTTCCCAACCATATGTACCACTTGTATGCTACTCTATTTTATTGGTTGTACTTCGAGTTGCACATAATATACATGTCGGCCACAATCCAATGTAAATGTCTGAAGGATGAACTGTTTTATCACGATTCATCACTCGAGGATTAGTAATACATAGCTTTATCAATTTATACAATCAATTACTAAATCAATGATCTGCATCTGCTAATTACCAAATAAAACCTATATTTAAAAAGATTATATTCAATAGTCTAATCAAATCCCGCCTACATTATTACCTCTTATGATTTTCTTTTTAATATTCAAAGAATAAGTTTCCACAAGATTAGAAAGAAGTTTCCACAAGATCAAGTGAAGCATCAAGTATCAGTGACAAATACTGCGCCACGTAGCGCTTCTCTAGTCCGGTCCATTTCCTAAAATCTATTCCAAGTTGGCAGAACAGAAAGAACTTTCCACAAGACTAAAAGACATAGTTTGTAGCCCCATATGCACTTTTGTTTTCAACCTTTTTCTCTAATTGTAACGCAAAGCATCGTGGTTCATTGGTGACCCTTTGTGTCATCTCTAATTAGTAATTACTAGGAGTTGAGAGAGGGTTAGTTCAACGGTCTCCCGTAATCTTGGAAAATCATTAGGCATTTCTTATAGTGGTTGATATATGTCACCATGTAATCACACTCTTTCCTTACAATCCCCTTAGCATTTAACCCCTCTCTCTCTTCTTATTTCTTGTAGCCTCCCTCTCCACCATTCGCTTATGCATACTAGATTTCTATGCACGCGATGCGTGCGACAGGGACCCACTTAACGGTTTTGTTAACAAATTTAACAAAAATCATTAAGTGGTGGGAGTTTCTAATAAAATTAGAAATGATAGGTGGAAATTTAAAAGAAAAGTTCATTAAGGTAGGAGTTTCTAAATACATGAAAAATGTAGGTGGTTTTAAACAAAAAATCCTAATTTTATTTGCATACGATGTGTGTTTTGGCTACTGTAACATGATAAAATGTGAAGGTACACAACATATTTTGTTTTCAAATTTGGCTCATATTTCTTTGAAAACATCCCTTACTCCCAACCATCAACTACAATTTTTGTTATACAATACTCGGTAAGGTATTATTTGCTCATTGTGCAAATGAGAAAAAATTCAAAAGTACTTGAAAATACTTTATCATGTTTCTCATTCATGCTAAAATACCTTATCATGATCAATTTGATCAAATGTGCCTTCACTCATGAACAATCAATTACTCATGTATTTCAAAATAAAAAATTTCAAAATTATATAAAAATATAGCAAAGTGGGTGTCTATCTATAGATCTCAAGAAAATATAATTGTTGATATTTTTTAAAATTGTTTTTACTTTGTAGATTTTTAAATATTTTAGTTTGAAGTTTTGAACATCTTTTATTAAAAATCTGGTGGCTAAATTTGGAAATAAAACTTAATTACTTAATAAACTCATTGATTTATTTTATTTTTTTTTCCTTTTTTTTTCCTTTTTGGTGTCCACCCCCACCTCTTCACTTATATTATAGAGATATATTTTATGAAGGGTTTTTATCATATAACACCGAGTAAAATATTCTTTGTGGATAAAAAATTAATAATATTTATTCGTTGCCTAAAAAGGACCAAATTAAATGGGTCTTATTACGGGATCAGACCAATTTTACGGCTTGTATTAATGAGAAGGATCTCGTTAGTGGATGCCCCGAGGGCATTGAATTAACATTCAATAGGCATTTACTGTGAAATGTGTGCCAAAATCATCTATTGATCATTGTAATAGTGTTTATACAATTTAATATTTTGGCTTTTAATTACCTTCTTCAACATCGCAAGGGCATTCATTAGCTTTTGATCAATGGGAAAGACAATAGTCTTAAGAGTATCATTAGAAGTTACAAATTAAAGTGTAATGTTACTTTCAACAACACCAACACGGCAACACCAACATTAACAATAACAACAAAGCCTTATTCACAAAATGATTTGGGGGTAAGTAGTATGTATCGAGGTCTGGATCTGTCGGAAACAAGATAGCATCGGCAAGAGTAAAACAATTAAGAATAAGGCAAAAACAAACACAATGAAAAATAAACAAATAAAACAATTTTACCCCTTCCTCTACCTGATAAACCATTTCCTTTCACTCTTACCCTCTCCAACTTCATGCTTTCATTGATCCCAATGAAACTCATTTTGCTTTCAGTTACCTTCAGTCCTTCACTCAAGTCACCTAAGGTCTCCCCTTACTCCTAACAATTTTATTACTCTTTCAATCTTAAGTCTTCTAACCGGCACATCACTTGATCTCCTTCTCACATAACCGAACCATGTTAGACGATTTTCCCTCATCTTTTTTTTCAATAGATGCAACTCCAAATTTTCCCTCATCTTTATTCCTTGTGTAGTAACATACGCATCTCCACCATATTCATCTTATAAAGATTGTATTGTTTCACCCAAAAATCAATGCCAATATGAAATTTTAAGATAATGATTATAGTATTTTGATATGAAAATCTTTGAGGAAATACAAAGATTTAGATTAAACTGTCTATCCATGAGCATATAATTAGATTGCATGAAACTTTAAGTTACAAATGTATTGGTTTAACTTAAAATTCAAGGTTATAAAATCATATATATTAAAACGTATAGGCAAGGGTTGTATCTTGCCACGTGTCACTCCATGTCATTGATAATTTTCTTTACAATGTTTACTAAATGCAAGTAATAGGTTTTTAACATGCGACTTATCAGTTGTAATGTCATAGGCTCTACCACCAAGCCACATCCCTTTTTATAGTCATATTGCAATTAAGAATTCTTTTTACCTTTCTCCTTCATTACAATCTTTCACGGTCCTTTTAATGTGTTTAATTGTTTCTTAAATTGAACCACCAAAATTATAAAATTAAAAAAAATACATCTATGAGAAATATTAGTCTAACTCAATTAAATATAAAAAATAAACACGAGACATCGCCATAGGCCATAAACTAGTTTTAACATTAAACCTTTAAGTTAAAACATATATATGGTAAGATTTCCATGTAATTTTATTTCTTTCAAAAAAAATTAAATAGTAAGATCTAAAACAAAACCTTATTATTTTAACTCAAAATCTTTTGGTTTTATCAAGCTTATCCATAAATATTTAGATAAACCATCTATCCATAAATAAGAAAAAACTAAAGAAAAAGAACAGAAGAATTGCAATGCATGATTACAAGTCTTCCTATGGAGTGGGACCGTCCAGTGCACTAAAGGCAATAAACATAGTCCTCATCTTGGATTTGATGACCAGTGACACAACATTAGCAGCCTTGTAATGTTACCACTAACATAACAAGACTTTGGAGAAGTGCACGAACTAAGGAAATCCACAAGATCCCAGGCCCCGCCCGTTCCAGGCGGCGCGTGTGATCGCAAGTCTAAGTCCAAGCATGTTCTCTAACTATAAAAGCCAACCATATAACCAACTCAAACAATAAAGAGAGGAAAGAAGTTAATAAACAAGGGAAAACTCCCTTCCATAGATGATATGAGACCTTTGGGAAAACCCTAATGGACTTTTCATGCCTTAATTCCAACAATTATCATAATGACAAGCCTATGCATTATAACTAAATAAAGTGTAATCAATGTACGAAATATACTTTGTGGTTGTTTGGTTGACATGAGAAAACATGGGAAATAGAATTTCCTAGGAATTGGGAAATAGATGAGTTGTTTTGGTTGACAATAAAATGACAAGATGGAGGAATTAGAAAATCCTAGGAATTTGTATTGGGTCAGACGCGTCCGACCAATTGGTTTCATTTTTGTTTCAGTTGGTTTCATATTTGTTTCAGTTGGTTTCAATTTTTGTTCAGTTGGTGTCAATTTTTGTTCAGTTGGTTTCAATTTTTTTTCAGTTAAACACTAATGCTTGCAACTGAAACATAAATGCTTCCAAATGAAATACAACTGATGTAAGACATATAAAACCAACTGAAACAAAATAAACTCCAACTGAAACAAAACAAAAACCAACTGAAACAACACAAAAACCAACTAATACAAATAAAACAAAACAAACCTGCTTCTTCCTGGTTTCTAAATCTGCTTCTTCCCGCCCCCCTCTCCGTCGTCTCCGCCCTCCTTTCTACCTTTACTGCTGTTGTTGTCATGAGTCACGAAGGTCAAACACCTTCCACCTCCATTGCAAACACCTTCAGCAATAGGCGCCACCCAGCAGCAGCAATGAAGGTGGATGATGTTGTTGATGAGGAAATCTGAATGGTGAATGGTGAATGGTGAACGGTGATGGTGAACGATGGTGATGGTGATGGAGAACGGTGGTTTTGACGACGGTGATGGTGAGCAGCGGCGCGGCGGCGTTCTCGCGGCTTCGTCCGACGGAACATATTGGGTCAGACGGTCTGACCCATTAGTTTCACCCCACAAAATGGAGGAATTTAGGACCTAGGTAAATAGAAATTCCCATGGGAATTGACTTCCTCCATTGTCAACCAAACACTTTAACCAAATTCTCATGAATTTCATTAGGGATCTTAATTCCTATGAATTACAATTTCATGGGAATTGTGATTGGCCACGTAAACCAACCGACCACTTTGTTTACCTAGTGGGTAATCTACCCATTACTAATACAACAACAAACAACAACTAAGCCTTATTCCCAAAGTGATTTAGGGTCGGCTAACATGAATTGTCAACTGAAACCGTTGCCAAAGGAGATGGCATCGACAAGAGTGATAAAAAGGTTTTAAAAGGGTTTAAGTTTTAAGAATTTTTATTAAGTTTTTTAAAACAAGGTTTACACCAAAAAGTTTTAAAAGAGGTTTTAAATACCAACACAATTGAGAAAAACCAATAAATGCAGTAATCACATCCCTTCCTCCACATGGATACTGCCCCTCCATCCACTTCTATCCAACGTCATGCTCTCCTCAATCTCAAGTAGCCTCATATCACTTTCAATTACCTTCATCCAAGTCATCTTAGGTCTTCCCCTACCCCTTATAATTTGATTACTCCTCCACTCTTCAATTCTTCTCACTGGTGCATCACCTGATCTCCTTTTCACATGACCAAACCATCTTAACCGCTTCTCCCTCATCTTTTCTTCAATTGATGCAACTCTAACTTTTTCCCGAATCACTTCATTTCTTAATTGGTCCTTCCTTGTGTGGCCACACATCCACCGCAACATACGCATCTCTGCCACGTTCATCTTATGAACATGACATTGTTTCACCGCCCAACATTCGGTGCCATATAACAAAGCAGGCCTAATTGTCGTACGGTAGAACTTTCCCTTCAATCTTTGGGGAATGCCAGAATCACAAAGGAACCCGGTGGCGCTTTTCCACTTTAACCAACCCGCGTTAATTCTATGAGCCACGTCTCCATCCTTTTGGAGAATGGATCCAAGGTAACGGAAGACGTTCGATCCTTGAACCACTTTGCTATCCAAAGTGACCGCCCCTGCCTCGTTGCTTGTAACCCCACTGAACTTGCACTCCATATACTCCATCTTACTTCTGCTCAATCTAAAACCACGGGCTTCTAATGTATCCCTCCACAATTTCAACTTACTCTCAACACCTTCCTTTGTCTCATCATCAACACAATATCATCCGCAAACATCATGCACCACGATATATCATCTTGAATTGACTTCGTTAGTTCGTCCATCACTAAAGCAAAGAGAAAGGGGCTAAGTGCAGAACTTTGATGCACTCCGATCGTAATAGGGAACTCTTATGTCCTCCCCACCGTAGTCGGTACACTCGTAGTTGCCCCCTCATACATATCCTTGATAATATCTATATATTTTTGTGGAACACCTTTCTTTGCCAACGCCCACCAAAGTATTTCTCTTGGTACTCTATCATATGCCTTCTCCAAATCAATGAAAACCATATGTAGATCTTTCTTCCTATCACGGTAATGTTCCATTGTCTGTTTCATGAGGTGGATGGCCTCTATAGTCGATCTTCCTGGCATAAATCCAAATTGGTTCTCCGATATCTTCACATGTTTCCGAAGTCTTTGCTCAATCACTCGTTCCCAAAGTTTCATCGTATGACTCATTAGTTTGATTCCTCGGTAGTTGGTACAATCTGGTACATCGCCTTTGTTCTTATACAAAGGAATCAAAGTACTCTTCCTCCACTCTAATGCCATTTTGTTGTGTCTCCAAATCATGTTGAAAAATGTTGTCAGCCATTCGATTCCTCTCCCCCTAAACACCTCCAAACTTCGATAGGTATGCCATCTGGCCCCGTAGCTTTCTTCAATCCCATCTTTTTTAATGTTGCAACGACTTCTCCCTTTTGAATCCTCCTCATAAAATCTCAATTTAACATACTTGGCGGAATGTGTACATCCCCGATATCTTGTGCGTTATCATCATTAAACAAGGTATCAAAGTACGTCCTCCATCTATCCTTTATCTCATCATCATCCACAAGCACTCTTTGGTCCACACCCTTCACGCATTTTACCTTTCTTATCTCTCTTGTCTTCCTGTCCCTCATACGCTCAATTCTGTAGATGTCTTTTTCCCCTTCTTTCGTATCCAATCTTGCATAAAGCTATTGGTTTACCTTTGCTTTAGCTTCCCGTACTGCCTTCTTAGCTTCTCTTCGCGCCTCTTTGTACTTCTCATAGTTCACATCGCTTCTATCTTTTCCCAAAAGTTTATAACCTTTTCGTTTGTTTTTTATCGCTTGTCTCACCTCCTCGTTCCACCAAGATGTGTCCTTACTCGATGGTACAATTCCTTTATATTCTCCAATGATCTCTTTCGCCACTTCCTTCATACTAAGTTCTATCTTTGTCCATGTCGAATCTACGTTCATTTCCGTGTTACAAGACCAAATATCTTTACTAGCCATCTTAGCTAGGAAGTTATCTTTGTGCTCCCCTTGGAGCTTCCACCACTTGATTCACGGCTCCACATTGGGTCTTCGCTTTCTTAAAGACTCCCTACCCCGAAAATCAAGTACGACTAGTCTATGTTGGGTGGCTGCGCTCTCACCCGGTATCACCTTGCAGTTTGTGTAACTCTTCCGCCAAGCATTCCTTACTAAAAAGAGGTCAATCTGACTAGCGCTACTTCCACTCCTATACCCATTACTAATACACAAATAAAATATAATTATTGTCGGTGAGTTGGATTCCACTATTTATTCATGTCTATTAATAGTAGGTTGTTTACCTACAGGGTAAATGTAGCTATATCCATCGATGTACCTAGAGGCTAGAGCATGATACACCAAGGAGTAGTAGTTAATGTTGTCTAATACTAGTAGCAGACACAGGATTAATTTACAGAATAAGCTCCCTGACAGTTCGAATACAATCCATAAAAGCAAGGAATGAGGAAATCAGGGGTTATTTTTACCAATAACAGCCTTTTCAATGCTGAAACAGTTCCAAACTTCCAAGCAACACAAACACATAATTATAGAAAAGTAATTCCACAAATGTCAAGTATGTGACAGAAGAAAGATAGGAGCTGCTGAGGGCATCGATTTGCAGTCCAGGTGATTCTAATCATAACAATATGAGGAGGGTATGGCTGCGTACGGATCACTGAACGCGACAAGATTTCCATGTCGTGAAAAAACGATCTGCATAGAAAAAGAACAAAAGCTCGTTATTTTCTTAGTCCAATCACCAAAGCCATACTTAGTAACACCTTTAGAGGTTTCAACTTCAAATTGTAGTAATTGTTACTCAACCTATGTCAAAGTTATGATACATTGCATTCTACACCATGGAAGTAGGTACACATTCATTACAGCTCTCAAGCAAACAAACCAATTTGTGAATCGGGAGATAACTAAAATTAGTTAAACACATTTGACTAGGAGAAAAAGTTATGGTAATACAACTTTTATGGAAATGAAGTTATACTATTATATGAAAAGGAGTCGAATTCTGCTCCTGTTGGAAACTTGAGAGTGCTCAACGACTATTGTTGTTAGGAATTAGAGAGTGCTCAACCACTATTTGTGATTACCCACAACAATAAACAATCTATGACGAAGCAACAAGCAAGAATAACAAGAGGAAACCCCATCTCCGGGGAAAAAACCCATCTATATCCACTATATGTATCAATGGAGGATGACGATGACATACCATTGAAATGGTATCTCACAAACTCACAAACCCTGACTTTTTAGGAGTACAATTTGTAAGAACAAAGCACTCAATTTGTATGACATAAACAACCCCTTTCAGTTGCTCTCAAATTCTAAGTCTCTTGGTTTAATGAGTGTTTTCAACTCTTCTAACAACTTAGGGAAAGAGGGAGTATTTATACTCCTCGCAAATACGAGCAGCACAGGAAAACAGGGCACAGGGCAGACACACCTTGCGGGCCACGACCCACGTCACCCCCACGACCCACTTCCTGCCCAGCTTCCTTCCGCATCAGGAACTTTGTCGCCATTTGCGACCCGTGATCTTCCCACGCTCCTAAGATGGTTAAATTATCTCTACAAATCCAACAACTCCCTCATCTTGCTTAATGCTAAAATCAATAAATAGCTTTTCCACAACAGTACTCCTAGATCTTCATGAATAAGAACAATAGACAATTTCTATGAATATAATTTTTTTTGTATAAATAATAAGCGATTTCTGATCCTACTCATCTTATGACATTCTTATTTTGTTCCGACAGAATTATAAAATAAGTTAAAAAAAGTGTTCAGGAAGTTATATCTTCTGAGATACCATCACAAACCCCAACCTCATTCAATTTAAAAATAAGTAATATTTCACAATACAAAAATTTAACTCCATCATATTGTCACGAGTACATTACTCAAATGTCCAACTCTTAGTAGATCTAAATTTGGTTGGCTGAGATCTGAGGATAATCAGCATGCAAACAGAACAGATATGTTTTATTCCAGAGTATTATTACCTGGTAATCCCCTAACGCCCGTGTCTTAAAAGCAGATGCCGCGTAGTCAAAGTAGTAAACCCATGCTCGCATGAACTTATCATCAAAGCCGAGTGAACGGATTTTGCTGGAATTGGAGTATTAGTAATCAGCAGTAACTTTTAGAATTCACTACCATAATGACTTTCTTCTTTTGTAACCACACTATAAACTATTTCAGTTCAATATAAAAAAAAAGGTTCAGCTAGAGAAGGATCTCATGAAAGAAAAGAAGAGGCGGATGCAGCAAACATTATTGTTTTAATTCGGCCAACCATTTCAAAAGTTGCAAAATGTACTCAAACCCTTCCATGGAGCAAAATTAATGAGTACCTCTGATTTTCCAGGAAATTTTTCCTCCAGCATCTTAGTGTTTGACCATAATGTATTCCAATGTTCTCCACATGCTCAACACTGCCAGTAGAGCAATTAAGTATTTCCATTTTCCAGCAGATCAACAGGTTGTTAAAGAGTATAATCTTTTCACTTGAAATCATGTCATATTTACCAAAGTCTAGATGCAGAAACCATTGCTGATGTTATTCGGCTCAAGGAAGGCAGGCATCCACCCGGGAAAATATATTCATAGATAAAACCTGAGCTTCTTCTGAACCCATCATACAGTTCATCTGGTACTGATATGGTCCAAGGAAAAATTCAAAAACAGCCATAGCATACTTAGCAAGAAATATAGTTGTATAAAAGCAGAGAAGATGTACACAAATTTCGGCCTACTGCACCTTTTTCAGTAAATCAATTTATAATCCCCTATTTTGATTACCTAATAACATCCAAGAACTGTTTGCGGATAATATTGTGTTGATTGATTAGAGAAAGGAAGCTTTTGAAAGTAAGTTGGAATTATAGAGACACACTTTAAAAGCCCTTGGTTTTAGATTGAGTATTTAGAGTGCAACTGTGCAAGTTCAGTTGGGGACTTGGGGTAAGCAATGGAGTAGGTGCGATCACATTGGATGACAAAGTGGTTCAAGGATCAGACGTCTTACGCTACCTTAAATCTATTCTCCAAAAGGATGGAGAACTCAATGGAGATGACTTATAGAATTAACGCGGGTCGGTTAAAGTGGAAAAGCGTCACCAAGTTCCTTTGTGACTCTGGTATTCCTCATAGGTTGAAGGGAACATTCTATCGCACGACAATTAGGCCTCCTATATGGCACCGTGTCTTGGGTGGTGAAACAATGCCACGTTCTTAAGATAAATGTGCTAAGCAGAATCCTTCGATTCAAACTGTATACTTCCATAACTTCTCACGATTCGATGGAATTTTCTTGGTGGAAATTGAACGGGCGAGTGCGGGGGGTAAAAACCCCTTCAGGGTAACCTGTGACCCCCCCTTTCCTACCCCCCTAACCCCTAAGGGGGGACGGACAGAACTAAGATATTAACTGCCCCTTGCCGTCTTCCCCTACCTTTTTGGAGTCCGGGGAAGCGGCGGGGGCAGATAAGGTAATGAAATTGATAGAAAAATTCATAGATCTAGGTGGGATAAGAGAGTTGATAAAGGGAATAAAGATGATGATAGAGATCATACTGAAAAACAGAAGAATTCCTTACGGGTGTTTCTGAAAACGAGGTCCTATTTCCTTACTCTCTTGAGTAAGCAAGTAAACTACCTTACGTAGTGGGTTTAGTACGCTCCGCCAAAACAAAACGGCTCCGAAACAAACAAAAAGGTGCGTGCCGCACTCACGAGGGACTGCCAGTGATATACTGGAGGAAGGTGGGGATGACGCGTGACTTCTTTGGGAAAAAGAACTTGAATAACTTAGTTTTTTTTGAAGGAATCATCATAATCTATCAGAAAGGCTATGTCATTTACAACCTCGGCGTATTTCGGATGCTTGAAGGCCCCGCTGCCCCGAAGTGATTTAGAAAGATTCTTCTTTATCGATGGTGATCGGTCATGGTATCCATAGCGTTGCTTCTTTTTTAGCCAAACCCTGATTTCATTTTCCTTTTTCTGGTCGTCAAGCCTGATCGACAGATGAGTGCACTGCTTCACAGACTCGTCTTTCTTATGCAAGATTGTTGATTGAGATTGATCTTACTCCGAGCCAGGAGCTTTGGGTTGCCCATCAGTTCATTCAGTTTGGATTTCCTCAAACATAGGCACTATAGGCAGCTACCCGAGAGATCAATCTTCATGCAAGGCTTGCTCACTTAAGACATAGTACAGAATAGGGCTACCTCTTTATCCGGTGCTCGTTTGCGCGCGCGTGAACCAACCCAACAAAGAAGGAAAGGATGCCCTCGCTCCACCTGAACCAGTATGCTTCAGAATACTGACCCAATCTCGATTTTGAAGTCAAGACATTCCTAAAGCAAAATATTGCTAAGAAAGCAGTCTATAGTCCAGGTAAGACGAGCCGCTTCGGATCCTGCTCCTCTTCAATTTCTTGCCCCATATTCTGGGTGTGCTATGGGAGAATATTTCCGCGATAATGTAGTAAGAGTCCCACTTGAAACGATTAGGGGTCATCGAGTTGTAACTGCGAACTTTTCCAGTATTCGTTGCTCGGTTGGCTGGAACCTCGCACAACAACAAAACGGAAATGGCCCTATAGACCTCTCTGACGATAGTTTCGTTGCAACTTGGGGGGTGAATGTAGTGGCACGCTGGAACTCGCAAATCATTTCCATATCCCTTCTGGAGACTTGACCCACAGCTGGATGAACCAAAGAGGCCCTAAAACTGCGCTAAAAGGCGTTGTTTGTCCCCCCTTTTTTTAAGGGATCGGTTGGTCAATCCTGCTTTGAAGTCAGATGTGTCGACCCGTCAGTTATATGGTTGCTTCATCGGCTGTTTCAGCTTCTTCTTCCACAGCCTTTGCTGTAAGAGGAGTAGGTGCAGTGGTAGCAGTCGGGACTTTTGAGCCTTTCACAAAAGGAATTCGTCCAGCTCATGGATACGTTCAATTTCCGAAAGGAAATTAAATGAGTTTTTATCCGCCAAGTAAAATGGAGTTCTCGAGCAGGAAAGCTCATCGCGAGGTAACGAACGAGTCGATACAGATGGTGATCCTACATAAATTGCTAGCGTGGAGGTTAGGATTCCCTTGTTCCTCCTTAACGCAGCCTTCTTCTTCGGTGCGGTCTTAAGCTCACGACACCATATGAACTTTTCACTTGCTTCTGAGCACTCCGAAGGCATTGAGAGGCACCCGTAGACTAGACAGCTCCTTAGCAAAGCTGGATAACGAAGGGTAGGGGTATTAACTGCTAATGCACCTTTCTTTTATCAAATCTCAGGGACATGGTCTAATCATGAAGGTAGTATTTTATTATGGTGTCGGATCCCAAGTTTGTATGGATTCCTTCTTTGTTACCGGGGTCGATCCCTAAAGAACCATGCCTTTCATATTCATATTCATATTCATATTATACCTTCACCACAACTTTTCTCTTGGTTTTGGCATGGTTGTGTCATGCTAACCTTCTTTGAGCTAAGGACCCGGCTGGATTCATTTGATATGATATTAGATGAGCAGCCGTACTATGATCGTTCGGGAGACTGCATAGCGGACCTGAGATCGAAGACGGAAGATAAGTTTCAGCAGTTCCCTTCCGCGAGGAGTATATAATGTAAGCTGCAACCATTTGTCTTGATTCAGCTAACGAAGAGTGTAGAAACAACCGTAGTATAATCTGTATGAAAGGCAGTTTCCTTTTATGGTCCATAGAAAAAAAGCAAAATCTTCATTCTCAACGGCATCGATCGGACTGCTTTTTAGCTGTCTCCGACTTGGAGAATTCCATCGCATAAAAAGCGGGCAAGCTAGTTCATATTCTATTTCTTTAGCTGCTTCCTTTACTAACAATTAGCTACATAACGGCTTCATTAGCTACATTAGCAACAAATCCCGGGGCAGGGCTGCCACTAGGACTCTTTCCTTACTTACTAGCTTCTTCATAAACGTTCGGGCGCCTTTCGAGGGCTCCCTCACTTGTTGGAAAAGCGGTAGCTGCAGTTTTCGTTTCCTAGCATAGATGCGAGTCAAGGGAAAAGCTGTCGGCTAGACTAAAGAGGAACGATACTAAGAACCAGATCAACTAAAGGCCTTGGCTTAGAGCTCAACTAGGGCTGAAAGGATCGGAGTTGAAAACTCTTTGACTGACTAAATTAAAAGGTTTCAAGTAAGGGAGCCAGAGAAAGGGCTGATCTTCTTGCATCGGATCGGAATTCTCCTTTCTTCCGCCTCTTCTGTTAAGAGGAGTTTTTAGGATCCGGATCCCTTATTCATTCAATGGAAACTATTGTTGGATATTCTCCGGATAAAAGTCAGAATATGGTTCTTATGGGCGGGTTAACAAAACATGTGCCAATTACAAAATCCTTCCAAAAGCTTCGCTTAAGCGACTCACTCCGCCCCTTTGCTCAATCGGTGTGAAGTGAGTCTCCCCCTAAAAAATTTTCTCCTTATGAGTACTTTCTTGTAGATTGAGCATTGATTGGCGCCGTTTACCCATCACGCAACAGCGGTTCTGCCTGACCCTACTAAAGCATGCATATTATGTCAGTGAAGACTTGGTGTGAAGCCTTGGAGCTTACGTTAGAAGAAGGCCCGACCTCGATATGTGGAATCGTCTTGCGCCATATGTACTGAGATTGTTCGGGAGACATGGTCCAAGCCCGGTGAAGAAATGAAGAAAAAAGTGAGGGAAACCCTATTCACTCGTTTAATCTCGCTTGATTCCTCGGACTCGCCTACGAATAAGATATTCTCGAGACTGTCTTTGATTGACTGGTTGGGAAGAGGTCCTTAACGACCGATAGATAGGATCTCACTGGGCATCGATGCCCCCGTCTGTCTCAACCCGGTCAGCTACTTAGTTGATTTGATTTAAGGTATCTCTTGATCGAAGGGTTCAAGCCGCTAAAGCGGAAAGATATATCTCTTCGTCTGAAGCGTGTTTCATCATCCGGGTTAAGAGCACTATGGCTAGGATAGTTGGTCAGGATCATAGAGAAAGGGAAATCATATGATTCAATAAGACGAAGCTTCTTTTTTGTCTGCTTTCCGCCGTTGTTGAATAAGCTCTGTTGATAAAATATCTCATTAATGGTGTAAACAAGACTTTCCAGTGAGCTGAAAGATCTCCCTCCAAACCGTACATACGACTTTCGCCTTGTGTCAGGACCTACGGGCCAAGGGACAGTCTCAGGTAGACAGTTTCTATGGGGCGCAGGCCTCCCCAAAAAAAAACAGATAGGGGATTTGTTTCTGTCTTTTGTTGAATCTTTTTCACGGTGCACACCAACAGCGTGCATTGCGTGATTCTACTGTGTTTTTTGCACTTGACTGGGTGGACAGTTGACCGGAAGAGAACTTCGATTCGCCCGGCCAGCAGGCGGGCGGCGTGCTTATCTTGTGAACATGCGTATGTTATGGTGGAATGTAGCGACACAAGGAAGGACCAATTAAGAAACGAGGTGATATGGAGAAGAAAAGATGAGGGAAAACCGCCTAAGAAGGTTCGGTCATATGAGACGGAGACCAAGTGATGCATCGGTCAGAAGATTTATTGGAGGAGTAATAAAATTTTAAAAGGATAGAGGAGGACTTAAGATAATTTGAATGAAGGTAACTGAAAACGATATAGGTTTACATGGGATCAAGAGAGCATAACGTTGGAGAGGGTAGAGTGGAGTGAAGGGATTTACGTGGAGAAAGGGGGGCTAGTTGCCCTATTTGTTTATTTTCATTGTGTTTGCCTTCTTTTTTATTTTTTCACACTTGGCAATGTTATCTCTTTTCGACAGTTTAAGATGACGATTCACGTCCTCAATTTGGGATAAGGCTTTGTTGTTCTTGTAACTGTTAGCAAGGACACTGCATAATGATTAGAAGATCTGATTCCTTGTGTATAAACAGACGGTTGGGGAAAACTTATCGCATGAAACCTATATTCTTTGAAGGTGCTATTAAGTAGCTAGACATGGCCGACCCAAGATTTTGAAAATGGAATCATCTCTACATAAAGAACTGCTTACCTTATTATTTGAACTACTAAATAACTTAAAAGGTAGTGTAAAACAAGTGACCTTTTTAAGATAATAATGAGACGTCTCGCAGAGAGACCGTCTTGTTTAAGAATTTGCCCCTCTATCTCTCCTTCAAACTACTCCTACCATTCCATTTGAGGTGTCATTTATGTTTTAGTGGTCAAAATTTGTGTAGTAATAGATGGATAAGACCCTGAATCATCACGTAAATATAAATGGTAGTAAAAAGTGCCTACATGACATCTTCTGACTGATTCTTATCAATATTTTCAAACTAATAAACCAAGAAATGGGATGGACACTCCTGAAATCACAAGGATTGACCCAAAAGAAGGAAACGAAGAGCAAAAAAGCTTATTGCTAAATATCAAAAACAATAACAAGAAAGAGTTACTATAGAAAAGGTTGATATGGATAGAATCTTTCACCCATGTTTCACCATTATCTGTTAAGTAGCTCTAAGTAGCTCCAACTCTTCTGGGATTCTACTTTCTAGGTATACACTTGCATGTCCTCATCACATTACAGATCAGACCATGCTAAAGACACAATATCCAACTCTAGATGACTCATTACCTAACAATCCAACATACCTCATTTAGTCACTTGGTATGAGGTTTCTCTCCCTCTTTTAATCAAGTGGGTTTCTACTTTCGATTTTTTTCCCATGTTCTAATGCTAAACGAGTAGGCAATGCAGAGCCACGTTTAAGCACCTTGACTCAAGGCACCATGACCTTGGCAAAACCATAACCTTACTTCATTTCAATAATATGCTCCCTCTCCCGATTTTCACTTCAGAAAAAGTTTGCTAAGCCTAACATCAACTTTTACCTATTTTGCCTTCACCATTTTCTTCATAAAAATTAAGAAATTATTTCCCGTTGCTAAGGGCGTGTGCTTTTGGATTGGATTAATTGAAAAATATTTCCATTCATTTCAGTTCATAACGTTTTACTTCAGTTCAGCTCCTCTGCTTTTGTCTCACAATTACACTTCGGTTCAGAACATTTCAGTTCAGAGCCTAGATATAACTGCTATTATATAGATAATCTTATAATGACGAATGCAAACAACAGTGGCTCATAATAATCAATTTCCGAAATCGCAATCACCTGAAGAACAAGAAGTCCGTTATCTGCCAATACGGACTCACAAGCGCGAAAAAAGTACTCATAATATTCATGTCCGACGTGCTCTATCATCCCACTGGTTGAGCAACAAAAATGATACACAGAATATTTAGTCAGATGATAGATATTTACATGTATTATTTACCACGAGGGTCTCACCAAGAGATGATTCTGTCGTATCTTTTGGCAGCCGGTAAGTGACGATAATCACAGAGAAGAAACCGTATGTGATCCTATGAGCAGCGCATAAACATATATAAATAAAGGCAACAATGAAACTGATCACAATAGAAAACTCACAAATAGAAATAACAAAAAAGTTTACTGGGAAGAACGACAAAGAAAAAGTATAAAGGAAAACAATTTTATTTTGTAGGGCGAAAGTGATCACAGCAACCTCATCCTGAAATTAAATTAGCATCCTGGACCACCAAAAGAGGCTACCCGGTAAATTTTATGTATAAGTCACAATGTTACTCAAAAGGAATCGAGTAAATAGACAACGAGTCCATACATATATATGCACTTCTTACAAACTAAGATTGGGCCCTACATTGGATCGCCTATCTTAGACCTAGCCTAACTAGTTATGTGTTCCCCACCCCCCACCCTTCCCCCCCCCAAAAAAAAGGAAAAAAAGAAAATCCCACCCTGCTCTTAGCTGTGAGGCACGGTCCAACGCCCTCAATATGGGAGGTGAGATCACAACCTCCTGCCTCACCTAGCTCGGATATACACCTATATTGGTACAGACAAGGTGCACATATATTTAATTCCACACATTAATTTCAATTTTGAGTACCATACATACAGGTGAAGTTAGGACAAAAGAGACAAGGGGATGACATAAACATCTTCCTTAGAGGTAGTAAATTGAAAGTGTTCATGCCATTGCCAAGAAAATCAAAAGGGAAATGTTATTAGGCTGGTACAGTAATGAATACATGCCTGCAAGCCAGCCTCCTTCACCCTCTGTTCTGCTACTTTCAGTTGTTCCTCGGCAAGAGTAATGCCGGTGTATCTGCATCCAGTCTTCCTCACAACTTCAATAGCAAGGCTACCCCAACCGCAGCCAATGTCAAGGACTTCATGGTGCTGCGCTACTCTAGCCTAATTCATACCAAATAAAACATGTAAACTTGAAAGTTAAGGCTATTGGTAAGACAATGTATTGAGCTAGAAAATGCTCACCTTGTCTATAAGAAGATGGAGCTTTCTAAGTTGTGCAGCCTTTAAGTCTTCGTTTTCTGACTGTCATGCAACAACAGTCACCGAAAGAACTGCTCAACTTTGGTAAGATCAAGAACAAAATTACCTTCAAAGCGTGAAAGATACAATTTTAACTCGAGTAAAATGCTTCCATTCTAACCTTAAACATGGCACAAGAATACGTCATTGTCTCATCCAGGAAGTGTGCAAACATCTCATTACTCTGGATAGCAGATAAGTTAACATCAACCACAATCTGAATAAAGTGTAACTCTTTTGTACCATATTACCTATTGAAAAACCTTTTCCCATAAAAGTTAACTTATCACTCGAGATCAAGTCATAAACTTGTCTCATATTATAGAAGTTGAGCGTGGACCAGCTGCATGTAAGAGAATCATTAAGAATCTATTTTCAGACAATATCTTAATCACCAATTTAAGGGATGTTCTGCAGGCTTTTCCAATGCATCTAACATAAAGTATGAGCTGTTATGCTTTGGCCTTCAGCAATAGAATAGAAGAAGGTCAACGAATTGCATTTTGTTCTTTCTAGTTATAGCCACTTGTCTCGGCCCAAAAGTTACAAGTTAGCACCATACAAGTCGAGAAATCTAATGCATTTGTGCAGCAAAAAAGACACAGGCAGGCTTTCGGAAAGACGCTTTTAAAGAAAGGGCAAGAGAATGCTACTTTCTTGTATTACTTTCCATGGCCTCAAGCAAAAGTCATGTATTCAACTTGCTTTATCAGATGAAAACATTACATAAAAATCCTCTTGTCCAAACACTCTCTAAAGTTAAACCTTTGCTAGTTTAACTCTCTTTTATAATGACCAATACTAGCTAGTTTCCTATACGCAACACTTGCTAGTTTCCTCCATTTTACAGCAAAAGCTAGCAGGAAAGGGCTTAGACTCCTTTTGAAGGCATTCAAATAACTTCAGCAAACAATGGCGCATCGATCCCTAACTTGATGCATATCCCAAATAACTATTGCCAACACCAAATGCTAAAAGTTCATAATGCTTTGATAGACAAGCAAAGTAAATGTCCCATTGGTAGTTGGTACTAATTAATTTCAGTATAGTTCACACCCTAAACTTGTTTTTAAACAACCATCATAGTGAGCATAAACTTGATACTAGCTTGCATATAAAGTCCTTCTAGCACACATAGTCTTTACCTCTCCATTTGCAACCCCAACTACCCCTCCAACTCTTAGGAAAAGTTGAGAAGAAATCAAAATCAGAAAACATACTGATACCTATTACTTAACAAAATCTTCGAGCAGACACATATAGTAAAGAGCACCCAGAAGAAGCAGTGACTTCACAATATCCATAAAGAAACATTAAAATAAATTGATAGGAATTCTTTCGCACTGTCAAAAAGACTATATGTCAAAAAAAAGGCTATTATACTAGGAATTTAGATAACCTATACCAAGTCGTAATGTCCAGCAATATTTTTGCGAGCTTTAGTAACTGTGTTTCTTCTGCAGACATGTTTGTAAAAATATTTCGCAGAGGCTATCCCAGCAGTAAAAAACATTGGTGTCCACCAACCCTTGAAGTCAAGGCTGAATAAAAATAGAAGATCTCATTTAATATAGTATATGCTGGTTCGGGGCCATTTCATTCAAGCAAACTCCAATAGCAATTAGCAAGGGCATACCTCTTTTTATCAATCACTGTAGTAGATGGATATAGATATTGGTTGGCTAGAATTATCTGCATGAGCATCCAACAGATATTTATCCAACAAATACAAGGACAAGCCTGTTTTATAATGTGCTAAGCAAGTACTTAGAAAGATCAATTTAGTATCTTGTAAGCAGTAGAGAAAGTTCCCGATTTACCATGAAAAGATTAAGGAGACCTTCATCCTTATCAATGAATGAGATGTCTCCATCAATATAAGCATCAGCAAAGCCAAAGTCAGCTTCTGTAGCAACCTTTAAGCAAACATGCTGAGTATCATCAGCTCAAGATGTAATTGATAGTACAGGTATATATGTCAATAATTAATAGATAAGGCATGATGTACAAGCAGACAAAGACGCACTAGCCACTACCTTCCAGTAAAACTGAGGGTTAGACACTCTCAATACCTATGTTACTCAGACACGGATCAAGTGTCTACTCAGATACGAATGTCGAAGTATCCGACTCGGCCATTTTGTAGAAAAAATCAAAGTTTCTAGTTAAAAATGAAGTATCCAAGTAGAGTGTCGTGTCGGACACGACACGATACGACACTCAATTTTTAGGCTAAATGAGGGTGTCGAAGTAACAGAGCTCAATACAGTTTTCCAAGCACATCTTTTGTCAGGGCCCTCAAATGTCAGAACAGCTCCTCCCTCCTCCAACAAACTGCCAAGTCCCGAGAATGCAAAATGGAAAACCACAAACAAATAGTTCAGTAGAAATGAACGATGTTTAGAACTCTGTTTACAAAAAATTGGGGACATTTAGCAAGTCGCAAAGCAACAAGTCATCTGCTGATCTTGAGAAAAAATGCTGAAAGAATCATAGTGTGATAATGATTGACCTACATACGTACTGCTTCAAATAGAAGACACGCTGTGACTATGATAATGAGAGAAGTTACACTTACATTATACAGCCAACAGAAATAAATCTCTTGAGGAATTTGATTAAAAAATGGCGAGCTGCTGCTTCTGTCCAAGAAAGCATCATCTGTTTTGGGCTTTTAAGAGGTATGAAGCTCTTCCTTAGGATGGCATGTGCAGCAATTAAGCCAGCCTGATAAAATAGCAGCACAGCCAACATAACAAAAGTTCATAGAGGAAATTCAGATAGCAAAAAGCCAAACTCTTTCTACATCAAGTAAATTCATATTAAACTTGCAATGATGTTCTGATAATGTGTTCCGTAATTTTCTAGGCAAAACATTGCAATATTAACCTTCAGACCGTCCTCATGGAAGCCAAAGCCTGAAAGCAACAAAATATGAACACGAATGAGTAAAATGACTGGGAAACAAGCAACTATATCATAGCATATGAACATCATTAGGCTAGCTATTTAGAAATAACCTATACATGGTAAATTCATATTAAACTTGCAATGATGTTGTAATTTAGGGCTAGCTATTTCTAAATATTATGTATAGGTTATTCCTCATATTTGACAGCAACAATGGGTGGGAGATAGGACGTTCTTCTGTTCTCCTATAGCATATGAAAGGTAACTGATGTATTTAGATAATATATCCATGTACAATCATTGAAATTATACTTGACTTGTTTATGTAGCTTACCATGATATGTTCCACAGAACCAAATTTCTCTTTTAACTTGAATATTATCAAGCTCAAACGAAGCTCTTATTGCAGCAACAGAGGGTACACATTTGCCTGATGACCATTTAAGCAAGAACTTTTTCGGCATACAATGTGGATTTTGTGTCACTAAAAAAGGCAGATTTGTCTTGGGAATATTCTGCAACTCAAAAACCACAGAATGAACAAGCAATATATAAAAGGAGAACTACTGAAACATTTTTGAGGCATAGTGATAACGTGAAGCATTAGTAATGATAAACAATTAGGCATGTACCATCAGAAAATGTAATTACTAACTTAAAAAGAAAAGGTACCGCATGCTTTAAGAATATGGCAATGCCTTCTTGTAGAAGACATAGACACACAAATAGCTACAGACAAAAGGCACTTTACAAGAGATTGGAGTCCACTACCTAAGCAAGCAAGCGAGCAACTAGAAGTTAGTAAGTAAAAATCAGCTTTCAGAACTCATTTGTGATATAACATCATAGCAACCAATTTTACTTTGATCTAAATTCAAGATCTAACTTTTGTAGCTTTTTTTTTTTAAAAAAATGTAGTAACATCAACAAACTAAGAGTTCTTAAAGTCCAAATTAAAAAACTCTTCCAAAATATCCAAATCACAGCCTCAATAGTCAATATAAAATCGCTAAGCATCATCATCGAAAATGTGGATAGCACAGCCTCAGAGGATCACCAACAGGACATTCTCTAAAATAGGGATCGTGAAGTAATATACAAACCTGCAGCATATTTAGCCAGTATGTCAAACACATTTTATTGTCTGTCCTCGCCAGAAAATTCAATGCACTCCACGCAGCATGGTTTTGGGGCATGAAACTTTTATCATGATGAAGATACATATCACTGCATAGACCGTTGAAAAAAGCAAATTGATTTAAGTGAGTACAATAAACACTTGAATTCAGTGTCAAACTTACAGATACAAGTTGTGGAAGACAAGTCGAGTCAAGGGTCACGAAGCTAATGGGCATTGTTATCATGGTAATTACAGATATTTAATGAAAAAAGATGTTGCAAAGATAGGACTTTTAAACAATGTACATCAGAAGCTGCATCATCCCTTCGTAGGAGAAGATAGCTATGGTACACTTTTAGTGTCTACTCGGATGCGGATGCCAAGTGTCGGGTGTCAAAGATACGGACTCGGCCATTTTGTTGGGACTCTAAGTCCGTATTATTTTGATGATGATAAACACCTTGTATTGTAACATTATGATTTGTGTAACAGTGCAGCGCCCAAAGTGCATTCCACCTTAGGGTCAAGCCGGTCAGAGTTGTTGGCTGCTTGTCCTCTTTCTTTGTCGGGACTCTGAATTGATCAATCGAATGGGAAAACTTCGATCCTCGGTCCGTGACTGACTCGCCCATTAGTTTGAGTCAAATGATGAGCATGAATAGACTTCATGGAAGCTTAAGAAACGGGAGAAAAGAAGCTTAGGACTAGTTACGTATTTCATATGATGTACTACATCCGTTTTGCAAAGAATGTTACATTTGCATAGTAAACATTATTCAAAAAGTTTACTCTGATTTTCATTTGTGATTTATATATAACGAAAAATATAGTCATGTGGGATATTGTTGGATTCGTCGTAATATGTATTTAATTAATATCTTCTTTTTATAATTTTTACAAATACACAAGTAGAGATTAAAGCTCAAAGTTTTGCATTGGCGTGGGGTAAGAAAAGCACAGCAAGCTGTGTCAGGGGTGCAGGATAATTAGAGTTGGATCCTCTGAATGCTGGTCTGCAAATGAATGAGAAGGAAGGTATTGCAATATAACGATCGAATCAAATGAGATTACCCTGGATGTAAAGGAGAATCTGTATTACACTGATATTTCAAGGCTCCGGGCTTGGATGGACTATAGTCTCTCTCAAGGCAGCAAAGGAATTTATAGAAAAAGATGTGTTAATATTTTCTTTTTTCGCTATTTTGGTATTGTGGTGCTTTTTACAAATTCCATTGTTTATGTTTTAAATGTAAGTCCATAAAAAAAATTGCAAACCACTGGACGGATGATAGTCTATTAAAAGAGGAAAGTAGAATCTTCTGGCTGACCTTGGAATCCAAGAGCAGACTTTTACTTGAGACACTTTGGTTTCCCTCTCCACAAAATAAGTTAAATCAGCGTTTAATTCTGGTTGATACAATCAATGAAAGCGGGAGAGATACTGGTTTGGTAGATTCCTGTATATGTTGGCCAAGCTCAAGTATTTATTCCACCATTTGTGGATTCCAGCACATTAGGCTCAATTTTTATGTTTTACCACAAAAGATTCTAAAACTGGTGGAGCCTGTTGGCAGGAACTTTATTCTATGTGGAAAATTGAGTGCTTCCAGGAAGACACTAGTAACACGGAAGAATTGTGTCTGATGCTAGACAACAAAGATATGGATAAAAAAGATCCATGCTCATTACATCAACCGCGCTGACTTAAGTGGAATGGATATCGCAAATGGTGTGTCATGATTACATGAAGAGATCCGAATGTCCAATAGAGTGTCCCGTGGAAGAGTTGCATTTGCAGTATAGTGCCCCTTACAAAGCAAGATTTTGAACGTAATAGACGAAAAGTAAATGGCGTGTCAAGAAAAGAAAGCTTTGGAATAAAGTGTGACAGGGGATATGCCTTTTGAAAGGCAGTCCATAGATTGCAGCTTCTAAGAAAAAGATTGTGAAATGGAACTGCATTCTATATGCTTCTAATTTCTAGCCTCTGCACAATTGCATAATACCCTTCACTAGAAAATATAGATTTGGAGCTCAAATGGATAGTATTAGCTAGTGTCGTTGTTTGTTTTTTATATTGTGCATTTATCCAACTGTAGCTAATTCAGACAGACACTTACAAAATATATTGACCAAATCCTTACTCTACGCACATTAACCTGAAATGACAATCGAAGAAAATTCTAAGGGCTTAACCTACAGAAATTAACTGCAAAAATGACAATTTCTCAAGGCAATACTCATATCCTCCATTAGACATATCTAGTTAAAAATATCCCATTCAAGGTTTTTACCATTAAAATAAAAAGGAACGAAGTATACACTTCTCGCATTCAAGAGCACATACATTGTCATGACTCATGACGTGAGTGTCAATGCACCTCAAAAGACAAAGGAAATTAATTTTGGCATCGAGAATGCAAATCCGTGAATCATAATGAAGGTGATCCTATGTTGGGCCAATCTTTTTAATAAACTCTAGCTAATATGCAAAGGTAAACCAATAGATCATCTGGGAAAAGAATCCACACCTGTAGACATACTGGAAAGCCCCAAGTATTCTCATTTCATCATGTGTAGCCTCCTTTCCTAATATATTGATGGCTTCTGGGGCAGGAGCAGCAATTAGGCACCCATCATATGCATCTTCAGAACCATCAACATAAGCCAACATACAACCTGTTAAAGATATTGATAATGCTATTAGTATTAGGTCTATTAGGGACTTGAAAAATTAAAACAAAGATATTAAGATTTTATTTAAATAAATTTGGACTAGTAATATGGTCTTTGCCAGCTGGGTGAAAAAATTCTCCTTTTCACAAATTCCTTTCAAGAATGTCAACCTGTAGATCTTCAGAATTAGTCTCCAATTCTCTACACTAATTAGAGGTACAATTCCATGCATTGAACTTCCTCATTAGAAACCTATGGCCAAGTGCACAGCAACACTAGATGGATGCCGTGGTTACCTCTCCTTTACCATTCACATTTTGTTTTTCAGTGCTACACGTGCAGTTTTTTGGGAAAAGATGAGGTGGTGATGACAAAGAATATAATTCCAGAAAAACTTCTGGATGCATGTACCTTTCTAGACACCAGTAAAACTGCTTAATCTAGCATTCCTCGTCTTACTCTTCTGAAAAATGTGAAAGGTTGCTTCTCAAATATACTTTGACAACTGTTCAAAAGGCTTTCCTTTGTGCCCTTGATGCAGAGTGTTCTCCACTACTGAGAGAGAAATTCACTGCATATATGAAGCAGTCTTAGGAAAAACTTCTCTCTTCATTTGCTAAATGATTTGTCCAGCTATGTGTTTAACATCTTAGACTACATTAAGTCACCACTTAAGCTAAATTCCTGCTTGTTTTAACAGTTCATAAATCATCCAGATAACTACAGAAATATTCTCAATAATAGCATGCGATTGTACTTATTTCCTTTCCCACCATCCGCTCAAAAGGTTCCTCTGGTTTCAAGAGTACTTCAATAGCATTCTAATTAACGTATGTGCCAATCATTAATTCACTCACTGTTCATATTGAGTCCAAAAGGAACAGAAGAACTTGAGTAGACAAGGGACTTTTCAAAACATTTTGCCCCAGTTGCATCATATTGCAAGTCCATTTTCCATTTAAACCTTAACTGCATTTTCCCTACTACAAGTCTAAAACAACTAAAATGCAACATGGGTTCACTGATATACTGATATAGCCAAGAAACTCTATCAGGATACTCGTTCTGTAATACATGAGAATCCACATGCAATTTAGTATAATCATTGTACTCAAATCAAGCCAAGAAACCACAAAGTAATATCCTGTCAGTACACCACGTTGGCAGAACTTCCAACATAAAATAATAAAGAGATTTGCACATTAATTGCAGTCTTAATGTTGCTTAAAGTGAACCTTTAAAATCAAGCACTTATATTAAAAGATGGTCTTAAAATACAGATACAATGGGACTACTAACCTTTATCATTTGCAGAGACATATCGCACCTCACAACTAGTTCTTATTTGGCACCCCCTAACCTCCAGTCCCTCTCTCAGCTGTAATGATATCAAAATCAGTTTCAGAACATAAAAAATATAGAGATGTGTAAAAGCAGATGGATAATTGATGACCATCACTAAAAAACTAAAGAATAATCTGCCAGAGAGGAATGCTTGGCATATTAACCAGAATATAAGACAATAATTCAAACCTTATTCATATAATGCTGGGAGCCTCCTCTGACAGAAAGCCACTGTGGACATCCAGACAACTGCCAGTACCAAGTTCAATTTCTCAGCCACATAAGACACGCCAAACACGGTGAGCAACAGAGAAACAAAAAATCTGTTGACATGCACCTGAAGCAAGTGATGGTTACGGCAATAGGAAAGGATGGACAAGGCAGAATAATCCATCACTCTGTCTACTGAACAAGACCAGATGGAAGCACACATGGGAACCTACAGAAATTTAGTATTAGCTCCTGCTTGAAATATGACAAGAAGGCATTGATTAAGAGGCAAAAGTGCACGAGTGTATGAAAGCTTTTAGCAATCTTACCAGATAAGCCTTTAGAAACAACTCAGAAAAATTTCTTTTCTTAATGAAATGACTAAGAGTCTCAGTGTGATCCATGTCTGAATTATTTTCAAGTCCTTCGAGGTACCTTCAGGAAGATAAACGCAGCGAATATGATAATAAAATTTAAGTACTAGACACCAACAGTTCACAAGTTGACAGATTATTTTCAAGATTTGATTAATCCAGATAACCATTTCAGTACAACACATAATAATAACAACAACTACTACTATACTAAGCCTTATTCCCAAAATGATTTGGGGTCGGCTGACATGAAACGTCATCTGAAACTGTTGGAAAAAAGGATCACATCGACAAGTGGGGAGGGATGGTAATAGAATAGGATATCATTGTAACTAAAATTTTTACGGAGCAGACTTTAGAAATAGGAAATTAAGTTGAAAGTTGAACTTTCACGAAGAGAATGGAAAGACAGAAATGTCTTACGAGATCACGTCATCTTCGAACATCTTAATTTCTTGAAGCATCCTCCAAAAACTAGGCTTAAATGCATTGCTCTTTTGTGCAAATACACTTCTTAACCCATTTCGGTTCCCCCACTCATATCCTTGGCCTTTGTCTGAACTCACCGAAAATGACATGTCTGCGGTGTCTATCTCGATACCAAGATTATCAATAAGCTCCGTCAAATTTGGGTATGAAACCTGCCAACATATACAATAAATCTCAAGTAAGAGCAGGAGATGTTCCTTGAAATTAAGACATGAACAATGTTACAATTTTTGCATCGAGTTGGACTCCAATTGTTTATGAGATAACAGATAACCTTCCAAATTGTGTTCCACAAGGAACAAATACTGCAAGTTATACCGAGTATTTGAGAAAACATTCATGCGATATATTGGATAGAAGTTCACAGTATAATAACTGAGATACTTACTGCACCCTAACCTTTACTGTATAATAATGTGCTCCACAATGCATCCTAGGAAGCTGAATCCGTAGAGATTACTACATTAGTTCAAATTCATTAATCAACTAATTTAACTAGCCCTCAACTAAATCTAGAACTCGATATATCTATAACAACTGACTTGAGAATTATCATTGATCAATGGAAAATGGAATTCAGCCATCCATAAATTTACTTCACTTCAGTAATAAGTTCAACTTCACTTGTGAAAAAAAATACTATAATCGAGTTCAAAAGGTACCTTCTAGTATGTCAAATTACCTGAAAGTTTCAAGTACAACTCTCCCATATGGAGAGGAGAGACTGAACCTAATTTTGCTAATCTCCCTACGAATAGTGAACAGAGACAAACGAATTGCAATTTAAAAGTGAATTAGATAGCAAATTAGCTAGAAGTGGTTAAACCATTTGTTAAATTTTTATCAAAATCATTTTGTTAAATTCTATTTATTGATTAACACCTCCTCGAGGAATAATTCTTCCGTCGATGATGGACAAAATCATCCCACTGTTTGTGATATTACATTCAATTACATAAATGCCATTTTAATTCAATTTCAAACTCATAACCTTACCAAAGTATACTTGAATGAATTTTGTCCACTCCCACACCTATACTCCTTCTTACTTCCTCTCCTCAATAGTATATCTAATTCATATACTACCAATTGTTTTCCTAGAATGGAATCAAGCATAAATGTAAGTAAAATTAGCAAATGAAATTTTATACAGGGTTAGAGTACTTCACGCTAGCTGATTCCATGAATTAGTTTACATTGCATAATCACACACAACACATTATGAGCTTTAGCGATTCATGCTCTTTTTTTTTCTTCCTTTTTTTTTTCTTTTCTTTTCTTCATATCGTCGTACTTGTGAAAATGGTGACGTAGAGAGCATAATCCCCTCATTATTTTGAGGATACATCTCTCTTCTCTCCATAGTAGTAGTTAGTAGTACACTTTACAGTGTTTCTCTTGTTCGACATCGTCGTTTATTCGTATTCCCCTTTGCCCTTTGTTTTGTACTTCCAAAGTTCAAACCAAGAATAGAAAGAATTAAAGGCAATGGTTGTGCTATTTGTCGCCCTGTATTTTTTGGATAACGCTTTGTATTCATACTTTTCAACTACCAACTATTTGTATTTGTTACAAAATGTTACCACTACACCTACTCTTCATAACCACCCCTCCACCACCGACGCCACCCCTCCACCACCACCGGCGCCACCACCTCATCGCCAGTGCAACCACCGCTATCCCGCCACCCCTCGATATTGGTGAACACCGTTAAGCTATTTTGAAAAAAAACGTTCATAAAGTAAGCCTTGTACACAAGGCTCGTCTTTATATGGGAATTTTTTTCTAATATTATCAATAAATTAATATGATGCCGATAATTTTTTAAAAAAAAATTAAAGTACCTACGGTTTCCGGAGAGACAAGAGTGACGGCGACCCACAATTTTCCAGCGAGTCCTTTGAACCGGAATTTTCCAGCGAGAACTTTTCCCGAAAAATTCCCGACGAGATGCTTGGACCTTTTCTGGCGAGTACTTTGCCAGAATTTCCGGCGAGATCCGTCGCCCAGAAAATTCCGGCGAATTTCCGGCTAAATGCCGGCGGCGGTACACAACCTTCTTTCAGCGACTTTCCGGCTAAATGCGACCGGAATAAACTCCGGCGAGGAGAGGTGAGAGAAGGTGAGGGTGAAATGGTGAGGAGAGAGAATGATGAGGGTATGAAGAGCGAAAAGAGAATGTATAAATGTTTAAATTTAATATGTATTTAGGGCGTTACCCAATGTATTTAGGGCGTCGTTTAGTCGTCCACTTAAAGATATGTTAGGAGTACGTTTATGTTATGGTCAAACATATTTTGACTTAGTTTGTTAGTTAACTCAAGTCTAGTAGGTTAATCATGTAATTAGCTTAAAGAGTATAAATAGCTTGTATATTGCATTAGTTCATTTTAATCACAATAACAAAAATGTAGTCTTACTCTCTGCTTCTCTCTATTTCTATCTCTTCTTCCTTTGATTTTTTCTTCCTTTCAAGCTCCATCAATGGAGTAAAATACCAAATTATAACAAAATACGTAGTTGGGTTACGTTCTTCTTTGACCGTAGCAGAACTGAGATAATTGAATTGACAAATCAAGTTGAACTTAATTGAATTGACAAATTAAGTTGAACTTGAATTGAAATTAATTGCAACTAATCCAGTCTGAAAGAACAATAATTAGTAAGTAGGGATGATAATGGGTAGGGTCTACCTAGACCATTACTTTACCCTAAACTTTCAAGTCTACCTATACCCTACCAGCCCATAGCGCTAAAATTTTAATATCTTTACCAATACCTATTGGGTCTAGTGGGTAAAGGATAAGGCATGAGTCCGAAATGGGTCTAATCCTTACAATTTTTCAAATTTTGTCACACTCAATAAAGGTAATACGTGAACAATGACATAGAAATAAAGATACATGGGTTGTTAGCCACCCAAAGAGTACGAGAACCATTAAAACGTAAGGTCGTCGAACAACATGGTGATGTCTACGGTGATTAGCGAGATTCAAAAGGTTGGATTTCACTACTAAGTGAGAATGTATAAACAAGTAAGCCAGAGAGAATTTGAATTTAGAAACTTTGGAAATTTGCCAGTATTATTATTAGATTATTAGGGTCTTAGACAGGGTTTGGGTAGAATATGGGTATGAAACCATTGGATACCTATAGGGTCCACAACAATCAGATTCATACCCTTAAAATAGAATAGGGTCCAAGCGAGTTAGGGTAAAGTCCAGGGCCCATTGGCATGGTAGGAGTACCTTGTAAAACTCACATGCTCGATTGCTACCAGCTACGATCGTCGGTAATGGGAATTTCCTTATCTTCCCCCTTCTTATTCTAAGAGTCTTGCCTGCAAAGTCGAGTTGGGTTGTCACGAGCGAGGTTGGTGATTGATTTGATAGGACAATACACTTCTTCACACTCACCTAAATATTGATCCTTATATTCCCTTTTTAATGCTTCCCCTCTATATTTATGTAATTTCTATATCACTAGCTTTTTCTCTCTTTTTTTCTTCATTTTACACTACATCAATAATAGTTAAGGTTTCACTACCCAAAACAAACACAAAAACATAATCCAAGTTTCAAATTTATAAACAGTTATTCATTGTTATAGTGCTAGTGAATTTTAGTAGTTTGATTTATAATGTTTGGTAGATTAAACTAATTGATCTTTAAGAAGTCCTATATTAGATGGTGTGACCACACAGACCTTTATGCTACAACAAATACTATCAAAGAGGGTGAGTGACGTACGCCAAAAAAGGCGTCAAAAAATGCCCCTGATAGGGCGAGTTAGTTACTCGCTACAATTGAAATACTAAATAGGGTGACTCTCTCAATCTCGCCCTCCCTGAAGCCCAAAAATAAAATATGGGAGCGCCAACAACTTAAAATTTTCTCTCTCCCTCTTCTAAAAGAGACCGCAAAGTAATATTAAATAAACTTTATTTGTAACTTTAATTGTTTTTAAATTATTAAATTTATAAGGAAATTTATACATATCTCGAACGCAAAGGCTACACATACACTCAGTGTATGTGTGGCCCACATATACTATTAAAATATATATTCTTACTAAAAAATTACAAACTCACAATATTTCGAAGGATAATTTTATATTTAATGATTTTTTCTTTAGCTTTGTTTAAAAGATCTGTTTATAAAGTTTTCGTTGTTTAGATTTGTATGAATCCTTTGTATAAAACTAAAAAAAAGAATTGCAATTTTTTTCCAGATTTTATGCATATATTAGCTTCATATTGTTCATCTTCACCTTTTTTCTACTATTGATTTCTAGTAAATTTTCCTTTTGTTTTCAATTATTTAATTTATTTGTAGAAAAATAATATTATATTTTCATCCATACCATGAAATATAGTATTTCAATCTTCAATGTATTATGTAAATTCAAATGTCTTTTTTTAACAATCCAAGTTCAAACGATTGTTAAATTGTACTCCCTCCGTTTTTTTTAATATGCACTTATTTTCATTTTGGGGTGTTTTTTTTAATTGGTACCTTTCTACCTTTTCCCATAACTGGAAGGATGGCCCACCTAATTATTAGACTTCTCTCCTACTTTTTCTTTCATTCTCTCTACCTTTTTCACCTTTTCCTTACTTTTACTAACCTTCTCTCTTACTTTTACACTTTTTCCTTGGTCCGCGCGCAAAAGCAAACATGCATATTAAAAAAAACGGAGGGAGTAATTCTTTAGTAACATAATACATTTTGTTAGTAACACATACACCCATTGTATGTGTGGCCCACATACACCAAGTGTATGTGTATCATCTCTTTTGAAGTATTAACTTTATAACTATCTTTTAAACGTTTATTGCTTCTTGTTGGGGAAAACTAGATGGTTTGACAATTTGTCAGTTGTGAGGGACGGCTCATGCTTTTCCATCTTTTACTCCACATTTTAAAAAAAGTTGAGGTTTTATCTTTTAGAAAAACGATTTTAAAATTTGTGTACGGGTATAAATATACGTTCCAAGGTATATGAACATACCGACTAATACAAGAAGGTTATATGACCAAGAGGCTCAAGTGGCAGAAGGCTCGCGCTCATACTACTATGCTAATGTAAAAGGCGTCTCCTAAATTAAGTAACCTACTCGCTTTCTCTCCTAGCATCACACTCTCTTTCTTAATTTAGAATAGTACTAACTTGAGCGCCAGAGCCCTGCCTAGGACTCGGGCTTCACCTACAGGCTTCCCGCCGAGCTCGGATCCAGACCCGCTCAAACTCGATCAGGAAGTTGGAAACAAGGCTTGAAAAGCCTATTTTTGGCTTTGCCAAAGGTCTCATATCTCTTATGGAAAGGAATACTCCCTCGTTTATTTATTCTCTCCCCTCTTATGCTTAATGAGTTGGTTTCACGATGCTTCTGTGGTTGGACATCAAATTTGGGCTTGCTACCACACTTGTGCACACCGCTCGGGCTTGGGTTGCGGTTTTTGGGTTGGCTTTGTGTAACGGTAATTGTTGATGGACGGTAACGTTTTGAATGTTACTAGTATTTAGCCCCGGCGATGCTCCGGGATTTTTGTATATTAAATTTAATGATAGTAATTAAAATAATTGATGTCATGTAATGTGACAAATTATTATAAAAAAAAAGGTCATCTCATTTACAATATGCATTTAAAAAGTTTACAACCTAACTCTTGGTATCTATTCCTACGTCATTATTGATTTTAATAGAAAAAACACTAATAGCTTGTTGGAGTAGTGGTTGAAACTCCTTATTGCATACTCAAGGTCACTGGTTCGAGTTTTCACGTTGACATTTTTTTATTATACGAGAATGAAGTGGATAGAGTGTCATTGAAAGAGGGATGGTGACACGTGGCGGATGGCAATACTTGCTTACGCTTTTTAATATATATATAGATTGTATTATTGACAATCCCTTGATCCGCTCCTTCCACTTATTAGTTTGGGTGATCCAAATGCTTCAGTTTGATCCATCCGAACATGCATCTCTTCTTTTCTCTTCCTGAATACGTGCTAAAATGGTCTCCTATGACGGCACAGCCTCGAAAGCAATCATTCTTTTGCTTCAGTTTCTAACACAGATGAGTTGTAACATTTTTACACAGAAAGAAACTGCATACATAATATACGGACAAAGATTGCCTTTTCCATATACCAGCAGTGACATTAATTGATAAATTGTATGTTGTAGTGATGATAATTGATAACTTAGAAATATCAAGTATATATTAAAGAACATGAAGCCAAGATCAAGATCGATGTCATCGATGTTGACAGATTTGGGATGACATCCTCCCAACTTATCTTCTTTCTCGTAGAGAACCACATCAACTCCTGCTTTCTCTAGCTCAAATGCTGCTCCTACTCCGCTTATCCCTCCGCCTACAACTGCTATTCTCATCTTTTTGTTGCAAACTCGCAATTCCTCTCGATGTTAAGAATATAATCTACACGTTAATTATCTCATGCATATCAGAAAAATGTATATGAAGAATGACTAACACATAATTTTGACAGGCTAGTGCGTCAATCTTCTGTCATAATTTAACGTAGGAATAAATCGGGATTAAAAGATACGATAATTTTAACACAATCCTTTCTAACTACCATCTCCTCCCTTTTAATATAGGATACTAGTCATATATACACCTGATGTGTGCGACTAATGTAAAATTTTGCTTGAATAAGTAACAGTAAGTTTGTTTAAGGTGTTTTGTATTTCTTTTTTCAAAATTTAAATATAAAAACATTGAGTTATAGAGAGATGTTCCATTTAATTAGGAATAGAAAAAATGATAAATGCTGATTTTTGGTGTCCCCCTACTATTCACTTATAGAATAGAGATACTTCATGTCATTTCTCTTTCAATCCTTATTTTATCTTTGATACGTGCCCCAATCCCACGGGCCACAGCTATATATTATTTTAGTGGGATAAGGGAGTTTTGTAATCTTTATCGAAATTCAGCCTAAAATACACAACCCTAAACAAACATAATAGTAACTCAAAATTTAAAATAAAATCTCAATTGCTCCGCTTGGTCCCATGTAACATGCACCTTCTGAGAAATGTGGGAAGGGGGCGGGACAGTGGCGGATGTATTTAGTATAGATATGGTATATCATCGACGAGGATTTGATCGAGAAGGCTTTCAATATTTTATATGTGTTTCTCCTATTGGGAACTAAGTCTCAATAGGAAACAGGGGGGTTTAAGGCCGAAATATAGCGCGAATATTGAGAGTCTAGGACATGATCAAGCCTTGAACATAAGAAACAGGGGGGTTTAAGGCCGAAATATAGCGCGAATTTAAGGATGAAGTAGGAAAAGAGGGAGTTTAAGAGTAGTAGAAAGATTAAAGTCCATTCAAGAATAGCATATATAAGAACATGAGTGATTTTATTGGTTCTTTTTTGTAACATGGTTGAGAATTTGGTGGATTCCATAGATTATTAGTAGAGAAATAAGTTGTTAAATTCCTTGATACTATGTACAATAGGAAGTAGGGAAGAAAAATGAAGAAATAAGGTAGAAAATGAGATAATAATGAAATTAATGATGGATGTTTTAGCAAAGAATGAAGAAGAGAAGATGGTAGAGGGAGATTATTAGGAGTGGTATTAGAATTTTAGAGTAAGTGGGGGGAGAAAAGGATGGTTTGAATGGTGATGGAGCCAAAAGCATGAAAAAGCAGCTAGGGGCCCAAATAAAAGGAAAGATTGTCTCTCGAGTTGGAGAAATACCAAAAAAGGATCTCAGTAAATTGAGCATGAAGTAGAATTGGAGTAGTGGTTGAAGAGGGGTAGAAGAGTGAATTTGAGAGTCGGGATGTTATTATTTCCTCTAAGCTTTACTCAGCTCTGCCACCTCAGCTTCAATAGCTAGCTAGATTCATTCCCCTTCTCTCAGGTGCTCTTGGCGTGTTTCTTCTAGCATAGGTGATTGTGATTGGAGGCCTCTCCCAGCTCTTTGCACATTTATGTGTTATTTCTTATTTGTGTATCTTATAGCATACTGTGAGAGTTGACGCTTATCTTCATTTGTATTCCACGCATTAATTTGAGACTTAGTTCCCAATAGGAGAAACACTTATAAATATCAAAATAGTTACTCAATAATTTGAGTAAAGCTTAGAGGAAATAATAACATCCCGACTCTCAAATTCACAAGGCTTTCAATATTTTATTTTATAAATATAATAATTTGACTTTTACGATCACGGCGTAAAAATTTAACCATCCATTTCGTATATCTATTATTGCAAAAAATTATAAGAAGTTGAATTTTTTTTATTTTTAACATCAGGGAAAAAACCACAACATCTTGATAATAATTTTACTATGTTAGCTTTAGCTAAAGAATAATTTACAAGATATGACAAGTTAATCAATAATAAAAGATAAGTAAAAAAAGATGATAGGAGGAATGGTAAAAGAAAAAAAAGAATTATCAACTTTAGTTAGCACTTAGCACATGTAGGTGATGCATATAATATTATAGATTGTTGTGGGTAGTACCTCTGTTTCTCTCTAACTTTATATTTTGACTTAAAACTAGACATTTTTTCAAGATTTATAATTATACTATTGAGTTCGGGTGTGTTTCCAATTTGATTAGCAATATTTAGAAATAAGTGTTTGATGGGCCGAAAAATATAAATGTCAAAGTTCATAACTAGACAAAGTATAATAAATATGGAATATTTAAGGAAAGAAATTACAAAAGAAATATTTTATCCTTTTATACTCTCTAGCTTGACAATAACAACTTAACAAGTGTGACAACTGTACAACCTTATGATAGTAGAGTAAACTATTGCGGAATGTACCAAGTCTAGTATGAACCCGGTCTATACTAAACTTATTGTAGACCAGGGCTAGGTCCCAAAAGTTAAGTTTTTTTTATCAAAAGTTAAATTTTTGCTCACCAAAAGTTAAGGTTTCTTTATCAAAAGTTAAGAAATTTTTATTAAAAGTTAAGGTTTTATAATCAAAAGTTAAGTGTTATGAATGAAAAGTTAAGGTTTTTTAAGCAAAAGTTAAGGTTTTTTAAGCAAAAGTTAATATTTTGTAATTAAAAGTTAAGGTTTAACAATCAAAAGTTAAGGTTTTGTAATCAAAAGTTAAATGTTATGAATGAAAAGTTAAGGTTTTATTATCAAAATAAAACCCTAAATTTTTCCCCAATTCGATTTGATTGGGTGTTAAATGGGGATTTAACATTCCAATTTGTAAAAAGCATTTGAATTCATGAAATTAAAACCTAAAAGAAGGGGATTTTATGCTTAAATAAACCAAGTATCTCCAGCATATAGCTGACAACAAACAACAAAACACAGAAAATTGCAACAAGGAAGTGCAGATATACAAGTTGAAGTTACTGCATACCCTATCAAATAAATGCGCAAGTAAACCGTTGATTCCAACCCAGCATGATCAATGAGCTCTGATTCGGGCATTCTTATAGCATCCAATTTAAGAATCTCAAATATGACTTGAAGTCCAAGTTGACAACTTTGCTCACAAAAGCTCCTGTGTGAAGTGGGCTGCTCCTTAAGCCCTTGAGGTACCATTTTGGAAAATATTCGTTAAGGATTCGTCGTGAAGCCGCCGGAAAACGGGTGAGTCGTAGTCCCCGCCGTAGTGCCGCTTGGTTGAGGGGAGTGAAGAGAGTGAGGGAAGGTTGTGGGTGGTGGTGGTTTAGGGGAAGGGCAATGCAGGGTTGGCGTGGTGGACTGGTGGTGATGGTGGTTTCAAAGAGGAGGAAGGAGAGCAGTGAGGAGAAGGAGTGAGGAGAGAGTGGGTCTACACTATTTTTAGTGTGCACCGGGTCCATACAAGAGTTACTCTGCGGAATGGTAATAATGTAAAGCAAAATTAAAGATTCGGAAAAACAAAAGAAGAAAAAAAGATTAAAACTCATATATGTAGGCTCAAACGCAGTGGTGAAGCCAAGATTCGTACATTGAAGGGCCGATATTACACTTATTTAGTTGTATAGAGTGATATCACAAAAGTTAGAGATTTAAAAAAGTTGTAATATATGTAAGCCCAAAGAGTTGAACCCTTGACCACCAACATTATTTTTCAACAACACGCAATTTACCACTTGAGCTACAATTAATTCCAAGAATAAAGGTACATAATTAATATTTAATTTTAGCCAAACAGGGGGCTATGGCCCCCCCTAACTCTGCCCCTGCTCAAACGCAGGGTTGTCTGACAACTTTAATTCACATTACTAAAAAGTGCTAACACATTTCTAGAAATGAGACTATAGTACGTAAATTCTATATTTTTTTTCCTGATCTTGGGGGGGGGGGGGGTATGGCCGAGGAAGGTCCACCCCTACATCTGCCTCTGATTCCACACAAGGATACTATCCATAAAATGTTAGGGGATCCCCCCCCCTTGGCTGCATTAACAACATTATTATCAATCCCGTCACTCTCAGTATGAGTTACAAGTAAATCAAATGGGTTTGCTAGTTCAAGGTTGTTCAATAGCGAGTTACTAACTCTAACAGGCTTAGTAACATCTTTAAGCCATCAACATCCACCTCTACCCTTCATTACTTTTCACTACCGTCTGTATAGGAGCCTGCTTAGGCCTCCAAAACTGTTACGCACCAATTTTCTTACAAGCTTCTTTCATTCATATCTAATCTCAATTGTTTTCTCAACACCTTCATCATTAAGGTATTGATCTGATCAGGAAAGCTTTGATCAACTCCAGCCTTAAGTAATACCCTTGCGAATTTAAGCTTCTCCCTTCTACTTGTCGCTTAGTTGACTCAAAGTGGCTTTCCAATCTTCTATACTATTTTAAAAAGGCATTTTTCACCCTAAGGGCATGCTTGGATTGAGGGTAATGTATTAAGGGGTAATGAAAGTCAAACATAGAAAACTAAGACATTTATAGGTGATGATAAAGGAAATAGAGTGGTGGTTGGAAGAAAATGGAAGAAAGAGGGAAACTATTACCCTTCAAATGAGGGTCATCTTTACCTAGGATGGTGGTGTTACCCCATAATGAGCGTAATAGTTCCCCTCTTTCTTCCATTTCCTTCCTAGCAACACCACCTGTTACAACAGAGTTTAACATGAAAGCAAATAAATAAGCTGAATAACGCATAAATAACGCATAAATAACGCAGAGTACAGAGTTTAACATGTTTCACTAGAAATGTGCTAGCTACGTCCACCAGACCAGAGCGAGAGTAGTTTTATTAGGAGAGAATACCAGAATACAGATTAGAGTCAGGCAACTCTAGGATAAGCTGAATAGTGAATAGGGCTAAGGTTTAACCTAAGAGTTTATATAACACCCTTAGAGTTAACCTAAAACAGACTTGGGCCTAAAACCCATAACATAATATAAGGTTTAGTTAAACCTTATAATACCCGAAAAACTAAGGGGCGTTGCTTGGTTATTCGAACCAACAGATAATTCAAGGCATATCTAACAAATCTCCACTTTGACTTGAATTCTCCCAAAATCACCAGACTGCAGATGTACCTAATGCAACTACCAAGTTGCCAGATGTACCAGACTCTCCCTCTGTACCAGATTGCTCCTTAAGAGCTCAGATTCCCATATTGACCCATAAGAGGCCCAGACTCTCAGAAATGCTTCATCAGAAACCCCAGACTCTGAGATTGCCCCTAAGGGGCCCAGATTGTTCCATAAGGAACCCAGACTCCCACTTAAGGGAGCAAACTCTAATGACTTAGAACATTCAGCAAGTCCAAGCAATGTTGGAACTTGCCATGTGGGACAGGCTTGGTGAACATGTCTGCTAGATTATCCTTCTTCACCTTGATCCTCTTCTCGTTCCTCAGGAAATGATATCTCACATCTATGTGCTTAGTCCTCTCATGATGGACTTGATCCTTGGCTAAGCATATTGCACTGAGACTGTCACAATAAACCACAGCCTGATCATGATGTAAACCCAGATCACCAACTAGCCCCTTCAACCAGATTCCCTCCTTAGCAGCTTCAGTCAATGCCATGTACTCTGCCTTAGTAGTAGACAAAGTCACTATAGCCTGCAGAGTTGCCTTCCAACTCACCACTGAACCACCAAGAGTGAACACATAGCCAGTAATAGATCTTCTACCGTCCATATCTCCAGCATAATCAGAATCAAAATAACCAGTGACTGAACACTGTGCATCATTCCCATAAACAAGACCCACATCAGACGTACCTCTAAGGTACCTAAATATCCTCTTCACAGCCTGCTGGTGCTCCTTTCCAGGTTAACCCATAAACCTGCTGACAACACTCACAACATGTGCAAGATCAGGCCTAATGCAGACCATAGCATACATCAGGCTACATACTGCACTAGCATATGGGACTCGAGACATGAACTCCTTCTCAGCTTCAGAGTAAGGTGCAAACATAGCAGACAAACGCACATTCACAGCGCTAGGAGTATCTATAGGTTTAGCTGATGACATGCCAAACCTAGACAATATCTTCTCAATGTAGCCCTTTTGTGAGGCAAAGAACTTACCCAGATTCCTAACCCTATAAATCTCCATACCCAGAATTTTCTATGCAGCACCAAGATCCTTCATCTCAAACTCTGAACTGAGGAGAACCTTCAACCTCTGTATATCCGACTTGGACTTTGCAGCTATCAGCATATCATCTACATATAGGATCAGATAAATCATCGAACCATCAGCAGACTTGTTGTGATACACATAACAATCATACGGACTCCTAATGTAGTCTAACTCCACCATACAACTGTCAAACCTCTTGTACCACTGCCTAGGAGACTGCTTGAGCCCATACAATCTTCTCTGTCAGGAACTTCAAACCCCTCTGGCTGAGTCATATAGATCACTTCCTCTAACTCTCCATGTAGAAAAGCTGTCTTCACATCTAGTTGCTCAAGTTCCAGATCCTGATGTGCCACCATTGCTAGTAACACCCTGATGGAAGTCTGTTTGACCACTGGTTAGAAGATCTCATTATAGTCAACTCCCTCTCTCTATGTGAACCCTCTTGCAACAACCCGAGCTTTATACTTGATTCCCTCAGATGGTGAAATCCCTTCCTTCTTCTTGAAGACCCATTTGCAGGTCACAATCCTTAGGCCTCTTTACAAGCTCCCATGTCTGATTCTTGTCCAGAGACTCTATCTCATCCCCCATTGCAGCAAGCCATTGTGCAGACTCACTGCTAGAAACTGTTTTTTTGTAAGTAGATGGCTCATAAAGATCCATCTCTTAGTAACCTGTAGAGCATATGCGGCCATATTCTCAAAAGTGTACCTCTTTGGAGGTGTGTCCCAACCCAACTTCTTTGGAGGTCCAACTCCAACTCTTCTAGACCTGTCAGGAACTAGACTTGGTTAAGACTCTGACTGACGAGATTCCCTCTGAGACTATGATCTTCTCCAACACTCTGATCCTTGAGATTCCGCCCTCGAAAACTCCGGCTGACGAGATTCTGACCCACCAGATTCTGGCTGGTGAGTTCCCAGATTCTTAGGTTCTGCATCTCCAGACTCTGACTGATCATGTTGATTATCTTCTCCACCTTGGTGTTGTAAGTCACTCTCATCAAGAGGAACTTCCAACTCCACCCGTTTATTAACATTACCTTCAACAGTAGACTTCACAGAGGGGTTAAGCATAAAGTTTTCATCACATACAATATTTCTGCTAAGTATAACCCTACATTCAGAGGGTGACCAGACTCTATAACCCTTAACACCATCCCCAATGCCCACAAATACACCCTTCTTAGCCTTAGGTTCTAACTTACCTTCATTTACATGATAGTAAATTGTACAACCAAAGACTCTCAACGAAGAATAATCAGCAGGCTTACCAGACCACACCTCATAAGGTGTTTTACAATCAATACCAGTGTGAGGTCCTTTGTTGATCAGATAGCAAGCTGTGTTAACAACTTCTGCCCAGAATCTCCTAGCCAATCCAGCATTAGAGAGCATACATCTTGCCCTCTCCAACAGAGTCTGATTCATATGTTCTGCTACTCTGTTCTATTGTGGAGTGTCTCTAATAGTGCGATGACGGGAAATACCTTCATCTCTACATAACTTATCGAACTCAGACCAATAGAACTCCAGACCATTATCAGTTCGCAACCTCTTGATCTTCTTCCCTTTGATTCTCCACCAATGTCTTCCAATGCTTGAATTTCTCCAAGACTTCACTTTTATGCTTCATCATGAATACCCAAGTCATTATTGAGTAATCATCAACCATAGACACAATATACATGTGACCTCCAATGGATTCAACTTCGCATGGACCCCAGCAATCAGAATGGATGTAATCAAGTGTGCCCTTAGTCCTATGGACACCTTGCTTAGGAAACTTGTTGCGATGAAGTTTCCCAAATACACAATGCTCACAGGATTCGAGACTCTGCAGCTTGTGACCACAAAGAAGATCCCTTTTTGCCAGAATCTGCATTCCTTTCTCACCCATATGACCCAGCCTCATGTGCTAGAGTCTGGTCATATCCTCCTTAGGAACTACAGACGATGCAACAGCAGCACAACCTGTCAATGTAGAACCTGCAAGAAAATACAGAGTACCACGCTTGACACCTTTCAGAACCACCTTTGAATCCTTGGAGACATACTTAACTCCACCTTTACCCTTGAAACTGAACCCCTTGCTGTCTAGAAGAATCAATGATATCAGATTCTTTGTCATAAGTGGAACATGCCTAACTTCATTCAAGGTGCAAAAGGAACCATCATGAGTCCTAATCCTGACAGAGCCAATCCCAACAACCTTACAAACCGCACTGTTGGCCATAGAAACATCGCCTCCATCTATCTGCTCATAAGTTGAGAACCACTCTCTGCTAGGACAAATATGGTAAATAGCCCCAGAACCCACATATCACTATGACGAGACTGTTCATTGACTACTAAGGCTAAATCCTCCTCTGAAAACGTATCAGTTTCTGCCACAGCGGTAGAACCCTTCTCTTGCTGCTGCTTCTTTTTCTTAGGACATTCATTTTCCAATGTCCCTTCTCCTTAAAGTAATTACAGACATCAGTTGGCTTAGGACCTTTCGAACCCTTAAAATTTGATTTCTTTTTACCAGATTTTCCATACCCTTTATTGCCTGTAACCACTACCCCAGATGCCTGACTCTCAGACCCAGAACCAGATGCCTTATGGCGAGACTCTCTTGTATGAAGTGCATACCTCACTTCCTTTAAAGACAGACTGTCCTTCCCAACAATAAAAGAATCAACAAAATTTTCATATGACAATGGTAAAGACACTAATAGAATTAGGGCAGCATCCTCATCTACTACTTTAACATCAATGTTACGTAAATCTAAAAAAATAGAATTTAATCTATCGAGACCCTAAGTGACGTACCTTCTTGCATACGCAAGCTGAACAGATGTTGCTTGAGAAGCAACTTGTTGGTTAAAGATTTAGTCATATACAGATCAGTGGCAGTTTCTTCATGAACGACCTCAGTAATGACGTCATCTGCCAAACAGAGCATGATAGATGAGTGAGCCTTCTCCTTCAAGCTACTCAAATCTACGTCATCTGCATCCACTTGCTTCGAGTTTTCGATAGTGGTGCCCAGATACCTTGCTGCTTAAGCAAAGCTCGCATCTTGATCTTCCATAGACCGAAACTATTCCTCCTAGTGAATTTATCGATTTTACGTTCACCCCAGACATCTTTAACGCCAAACAGATTGCGGAAAACTTCAAACCCAGATGAACCAGACGAGGCTCTGATACCAGTTTGTTATAACAGAGGAGGCGCTAAAGATTAAATAGAACGTGAAAGCAAATAAATAACACACAGATTTTAACGTGGTTCACTAGCAACGTGCTAGCTACATCCACCAGACCAGAGGGAGAGTAGTTTTATTAGGAGAGAATATCATAATACAGATTAGAGTTAGGCAACTCTAGGATAAACTGAATAGTGAATACGACTAAGGTTTAACCTAAGGGTTTATATAACACCCTTAGAGTTAACCTAAAACAGACTTGGGCCTAAAACCCATAACAGAATATAAGGTTTAATCAAACCTTATAATACCCGAAAAACTAAGGGGCGTTGCTTGGTACGCGGAAGCAAAAACTCCATCCGGTTCTGTGAAATTCGATATCAAAAAAACAACAGCATGTTCAACACGTGTTTTAAGATTGAAAGGGTCGAAAATGGTTGAAAAAATGGTGGAGGTGGTGGTGGTGGTAGTGGTGGTGGACTGGTGGTGGTAGTGGTGGCTATGGTGGTTGGGATGGAAGAAGTTTAGATTGAAAGGGTAGAAAGTGAGGAAAGGAAAAGGGGTAATATAGATAACTCTACCATATATTCATACGTATACGGGATGTGAGGTGGTAAATACGGGTTGTATTTAGCCGTACATTTCTTAGTTATACTCCCTCCGTCCCCTAAAGGATTTCCCATTTCCTTTGGGCACAAAATTTAAGGAATGATGTTGATGTGGGGCTTAGTTTTCATTTTAAAATGGAAAAGTAAGGTAGTAGGTATTATTTAGAATTGTTTATTAAGAGAGAGAGTGTGGGGTCAAATACTTTTTGTAAGGAAAATAATGTTATAGTAGGTGGGCCATGTCCAAATAAGAAAATGGGAAATGTAATTGGGACAAACATAAATGGAAAAATGGGAAATCCTTTGGGGGACGGAGGGAGTACATCACTATGGATATGAATAATCAGCATATTTCTTGAAAATTGCATAATATGCATATGAAGTAAACAACAATACCAAGGAGAGCCCGTATGGATAGATGTGAAAAGGTAATATTCTCATGTGATACAAAATGGTTTTTGATCATTCACAATAGAATGTAGCGAATCATCAAAATTATATTATGTTTTTTTTAAAATAAGACCAAACAAATAGGTCTTTTGTGGACAAACACATAATAGCATATTTTTTTACTTGAAAAGAACAAATAAAATAGGTTCGATTGTTGTGATGAAATAAATTTTATGATTTCTAACCAATAGTTGTCTCACATTGTGTCTTTTTCCCACCAAAAGTTTGGCATTCTTTCCCTCTTTTGTCATTTTCTTCTCATTCCTCTTCAAGTCAGATGGTTTGACATTTGTACAAAACGACCAAAGATAGCTAGAAATCATTAAGTTGATATGTTCTCACAATCAAACCTATTTTTTTCGAGTCTTTACGAACTATTTTTTTATCACATTAGATCTAGTTTTTTATTCTTAATTGAACAAAAAGACCTCCAAATTAATACAAGACGCAATAGCATACATGATGCACTATACATATTTTCTAATGCGTGCATGCATGAAACACTTATTATCCTACATTCAAGGAAAAACAGCACCTATATTATGAATCAATTTGCTATCTATACACACTATCACCAACACCCTTATTTTCCTCACAATACTCCCAAAAACAATTTCCAAAATAACCATCAACAACCACCTGTTTGTATCTCTCTCCCATTTTTCCTCCTATCATCTCACATTCTCTCTGTCCATGCAAAAAACTGTTGTCATATCCTACAATACAAACCACCCATAATTTCCCTCTCTCTCTCACTTTTTTAAGAAGAATGTTCATCATCTCCTCTTCCCCTTTTCTCCCGCCGGATAGCTAACGCCAAATCCTTCGTCGGAGTCCGAGCTGCCGTTCCATAACTCGATTTCAACCCCATTAATCCATACATTAAAACAAACTACTAATGGGTTATCATAGCCGCCGCGACTCCCACCACCACCACCACCACCATCACCAACAACAACAACAACAACAGCTATCTTCTCATCATCATCGCCAAGTATCATCATGCTCGAATGCATCAAACCACGACCTCGACCTCGACCTTTCATGGCCATTCGGGAAGCTCGATGGTGTGGACAAAGATGACATACGTGAAACAGCTTACGAGGTGTTTTTCACCTCATGCAGGTCTTCCCCCGGGTTCGGGGGAAGAACTGCATTAGCATTTTATTCACATAATAATAATAACAATGATCATCATCATCATGATGCAACATCTAGTGGCAATGGTAATGGGTCTGGATCACCCGGTTCACCCGGGTCAGGGCGAGGAAATGGGGTGGGGATGGTGACTAATAGTAGGATAAAGAGGGCATTGGGATTAAGGACACTTAAGCGAATGCCTTCAAGAAGATCTTCCCTTGGTGGTGGTGTTGGAATTAATTTAGGGTCTAATTCCGGCGGCGGCGGCGGCCCTTCCTCCCCTCATGCCTTTGGACATTCCCATAGTGCTAGTAGCCCTGGGATTTCGTTTACCGTGCCTAGTAGGTCGTCTCGGCGGCCTTTAACGTCCGCCGAGATTATGAGGGTGCAAATGAGGGTGACCGAGCAGAGTGATAATAGGCTTCGTAAGACGCTTATGAGAACTCTTGTTGGCCAAGTACGTACGTTAGTTTTTATATACTATCCAATTTGTTATTAATACTCTTTATGTTCTTTAATAGGAGTAGTTAATCGGGTTTGATTTTCATGTTTACTAAGCGCATAACTTTCAGCATTACTATCTTCATATATATACATTAAAGATTATTCCGGATTGATGATATAACGTTTATTTTATATATGAGTAAATAAAATAAAGCGGACTGAGGTATGTAAATACTAACAATGTCAAAGTAGAACAACTAATAAGAAATGTAAAGTATAGATTGAGTCACATGTACATACACAAGAAAAAGGGACTCAATAATTCTATATACCCTAGGGGTGATCCAAGATAGCCTGTTTGTTAGGCAATTTTTGATAATACTGGTGATTCTCGAAGTTTATTTTGTAATGCTCCTACAAAAAAACAAAAATTGGCATTAGTTTAACAAGTAGTTTTATTGGTAGGTTAATTGGTCACATTTTCTTCATAATGAGTCGAGTTCTAATATGCAACATTAAGCAGTTTCGCCTTTTAAGTCCTACCTACAAGAATTTTGTAATGCACCTACAAAAATTAATTCAATGCTTGTCTTGAATTTTGTAACAAATGATTTTGTTGGCTGGTAAATTGGTCACATTTTTGTTCATAATGGGTTGAGTTGTAACATAGAGAAGTTTGTTGGAAGTTGGAACCGGGTTGAGACGATATTGGAAGGTTGAATTTGAGACAGAATATCAACATGATTTTTTCATACATTAACTTAGATGAAATGAAGTTGAACCATATTAATTTTAGTTATAAATTGTTACTTAAAATTTGGTTTCAATGTGCTACAGATGGGCAGGAGAGCAGAGACAATAATCCTTCCTCTAGAACTTCTTCGACATCTAAAACCATCAGAGTTCCGGGACCATGCTGAGTACCATTATTGGCAAAAACGGCAGCTAAAAATCCTAGAAACAGGCTTAATTCTCCATCCATCAATCCCACTCGAGCAACGTAACTCCTATGCCTTAAAACTACGTGACATTATACGCCTCAACGAGGACAAACCAATAGACACGGCCAAGAATTCAGACTCCATGAAGCATCTGTGCAACTGTGTATTATCACTCGCGTGGCGTGGGGCTAATGGCAATCCAACAGATGTATGTCACTGGGCAGATGGATATCCCCTTAACCTACACCTCTATGTTACACTACTCAACTCGGTTTTCGACCTTAAAGACGAGACTGCAATCCTAGACGAGGTCGATGAACTGATTGAGCTGATGAAAAAGACATGGACAACATTTGGGATATCAAAACCTCTTCATAATGTGTGTTTTACATGGATAATTTTTCAACAGTATGTTATAACAGGGCAAACAGAGCATGATCTTTTGTATGCGACGTTGACTATGTTAGTTGAGGTGGCTAATGATGCTAAGAGACCAGGTGATAGAGAGGAATCATATGTGAAAACTTTAGGTTATGTAATGAGTTCAATTATTGGATGGTCAGAGAAGAAACTGATTAATTATCATGATGCATTTTCTTCTAAGGGTAGTGCTGGAGTAATAATGGAGAATTTACTTCCTCTAGTTTTACAAGCGCGAAAGATTTTGAATGAAAATATTGCTGCAAATATTGCAGCTAGGCAAGAACAAGGAGGGGAGAAGGAAAGTCTTGACTTGTCCGGTAATCGTGTTGATTATTACATTCGTTCTTCTCTTCGGAATGCATTTGCAAAGGTAAATGGATTTTTGATTATTGATCTTTTAAGTATGGATCCATATCAAGATTATGTAGACTTATGATAGAGAGGAATCTCGTATTGTAGGCTAAGTTTTCTTCTGATATGCTCCACTTATCATAGGTTTCACTCGTTCTAATCGATTGTATAAGCTTCTATTGTAGCCTAACATAGTACAATACGGTTAATTCAGATAGCAGAAAGTATGAACATAGCCAACATGCAACTAGAGGGAGAAAAAGAGGTGAGCGAAGCACTGGTAATTTTGGCTCAAGCAACCGAAGAATTGGCTGCAAAAGAGAAAGAAAATTATAGCAACACACTAAAAAGGTGGCACCCAGTATCAGCTGCAATAGCATCTGTGACATTGCAAAACTGTTATGGAGCCATATTGCAACAATATCTAGCTGGTGTATCGATGCTAACAACTGAGGCAATCAATGTGCTGCAAAAAGCTGGTAGACTTGAGAAGATTTTGGTGCAAATGGTGGTTGAAGACACTGTTGATTGTGATGATGGAGGGAAGTCCATTGTTAGAGAGATGGTTCCTTATGAAGTTGACTCTATCATTATTCGGCTTTTGAGAAAGTGGATCGAGGAGAGGCTACGAAAGGCGAGAGATTGTGTTCAAAGAGCCAAGGAAACTGAGGTAAGTTCACATACAATTTAATCAGCTGGAATCATTACATTTCTACGGAACATTAAGTTTTATTTGTGACTATGAACCCTCCTTCTTCAGACATGGAATCCGAAGTCTAAAGTAGAGCCATTCGCGCAATCAGCAGTGGAACTTATGAAGATAGCTAAGCAAACTATTGATGACTTCTTCGAAATTCCTATTGGACTATCTGATGATTTAGTCCAAGATTTAGCCGATGGCCTAGAACGTGTAATAAGAGAATATTCTAGCTTCGTTGCTGGTTGTGGTAATAATCTAATTTGTTGTCTCAAAAAATTATGTTGGTTCATGCATTCTTTCAACAAATATAAGTGTTTCCTTGTGTTAAAAAAAAGCTTAATATGTTCTGATAGCAGAATTCAGGTAAAATGAACACACCTTCTAAGAGTTTTCTTCACAATCTCTATGTAGGAACGAAACAGAGTTATGTCCCAACACTCCCTCCTTTAACAAGATGTAGTAAAGATTCAAAGTTTGTCAAGCTTTGGAAAAGAGCAGGGTGCAATGTTGGCATGCATGAGCTCCATCATTATATGGCCGCCATCGAAGGCCACCATGCACGCCCATCAACAAGCCGTGGAACCCAACGCCTCTACATCCGTCTCAACACCTTACACTACCTCCTCTCCCATCTCAACTCCCTCGACAAGACCCTTGCTCTCTCCCCACGAGTCAACCCAAACACCCAAAAACGATACCCTAATAGCCGGAGAAACTTAGGCAACTCCACCACCTACTTTGAGCTAGCACGTGCCTCAATGCATGGCGCAATCCAACATGTTGCAGAGGTATCAGCCTACCGGCTAATCTTCTTAGACTCAAATTCCGTCTTCTATGAAAGTCTATATGTCTTCAGTGTGTCCAATTCAAGAATCAGGCCTGCTTTGAGGATCCTCAAGCAAAATCTCACCCTCTTAGGCGCCATTCTAATTGATCATGCTCAACCATTAGCGGCAAAAGAGGTGATGAAGGCAACATTTGAAGCATACTTAATGGTATTGCTCGCAGGAGGAAGTACACGAACATTTTGTAGATCGGATTATGAGATGATTGGGGAGGATTTCGAGAGCTTGAAGCGGGTTTTTTGCACAAGTGGAGTTGGCCTAATAGCTGAAGATGATGTGGATAAAGAAGCAGAGGTGGTGCAAGGAGTGGTTGATCTTATGGGACAGTCTACTGAGCAGATAGTTGAAGATTTCAGCATTGTGGCTTGTGAGAAGAGTGGATTTGGAGTCAATGCAGCAGGGAAGAAGCTGCCAATGCCACCAACAACAGGCAGATGGAATAGATCAGATCCTAACACAATACTCAGAGTATTGTGTCACAGAAACGACCGATCTGCACCTCTTTTCTTGAAGAGAACATTCCAGTTGCCTAAGAGGAGATAATGATGCACATGAAGATGACTATGATGATGATGCATCTCTATATTTGTAGTTTGAGCGCGAGAGTATGTAAAGTTAAGTGATTACATGGAAAAATTGTCGTGCTTTTAAACCACATTACAGAAACTACCAAAAGTAATGGTTTCATTTTTGCAGCAGAAATCTGTCAAAGAGATTCAACTGTACAAAAGTTTGTATGATTGTATCTATGTACTTCTATCAGAATTCAGAACATTTTTTACTTTTTTTCTCAATTTTCTTATTAGGTTCAACCTTGTTATTAAACATTAGGCATATTCTCAGTAGCCAGGCAGTGAGCTAGGATTGATAATCCTTTGAGTACATATATAGTGATGATCATCTCTCTGTTTCTCTTTTTCTTTATGCCATTTATCATATATGTAAACATCTCTAGGCAAAAAAAAAAATGAATGTTAAAAAATTAGTATTTTCATTTGCAATTTTTGCCTGCAAATCTTTACTCCAATCAAATAATACACCATGCAAATTCTACAATATATTATAAGAGTTTTTTCATACATATGCATAGATAACTCCTAAAAAGACCAAAACCACGTACGTACATCTAGAGTATATTATACTTAGATGATTACTGATTTAATTCATCTCTAAGCACTTCCATTGAATTAGAAACTTCAGCCTTGTAATCATAGAACCTAGCTATAAGCAAGAAAAAGATGAAATTTACCACATTAAGTATGACGAAGAATCCATAGTAGTAATCAAGATGAGAAGCATTAAGGTTATTTAAAATCCATCCTTGGTGTCCATGCTCGGATGTAAGGTGAGAAACAGTTGATAAGAGGAAACTACTAAGATAATTTCCAATACCAATCGTTGTAGTTGAATAGGATGTACCAAGACTCTTCATTCCCTCGGGAGCTTGATCATAGAAGAACTCGAGCTTAGCCACCTCAAGAACTGCATCAGCCACTCCCATGAGAATGAATTGGGGGAGCAAAGTGAAAATCGTCATGGGAACTTGTATGCCACTATCAACCAACCCATGTTCTCTTGCAACACTAAGTCTTCTCCTCTCTACTAAAGATGATATGATCATGATTATTGTGTGAAGGACTAGACCAAGCCCCATTCTTTGAAGCAATGTGATCCCTCTTGGATTTTTAGTTATTTTTTTCATCATCCTCACAAAGATTTTGTCGTAAATAATAATGAAGATGAGCATTGATAGTGTTGTAAACCCAGTGAGGCTTGCAGGGGGGAAATGGAACTTGCCTATTCTGTTATCTAGACTTGTCCCTTGCTTGATGAAAAGGGTGTTTACTTGAGCTAGCATGGTACTTGGGACAAATGTAGTGATCAAGATTGGAATCATTTTTAGCATTTGCTTCGTCTCCTCCACTTGTGTTACAGTGCATAGCTTCCAAGGATCCTTTGAACTAGTGACCACCGCGGCTTTGTCAAGGAACCTATACAAATTCGTGTATTAGAAATGATAAGAATTCAAATGCACTATTAACTAATTAGCCAAATTGCTAATTGCAATTAATGTTAACAAACAATTTTAAGTTATAGTCATTGGTCACTAACCTCAAAGAACAAGTCAGTTCCATTCTGAACTTCCCATGCTTGGTATACTCATCCAAATCAAGCTCATACAATTGCTTAGGATCACTAGGCAACGGCATTTTCCGGTTGCTAATGGCAGCCACCAAAACCTTTGACATCCTTGTGAAAGGACTCCCAGTAGGCAATCTATGCCTATAAAATGGAGTTCCAGCTATAAAAATTGAAATGGAGATTACAAGCCCAATAGTAGGAAGCCCATATCCTAAAGCCCAGCCCACATTATCTTGAATGTAGACTAAAATTGTGTTGGCAAACAAGGTCCCAAAGAAAATGCTAAACATCCACCAGTTGAAGAAAGAGAGTTTATGGGCCTTTTCCTTGGGCTCAAAATCATCAAATTGATCCGCCCCAATGGTGGAGATGTTGGGCTTGGTCCCACCAGTTCCAATTGCTAGAGTGTAGAGTGCACCATAGAACACAACTAGTTGGAGAGCTGAGGCCCCTTTACAATTGGTCATTTGGGCTTCATTGCAAGGTGGTGGTTTCAGCCCAGGGAGTGAAACTGATAATGTTAAAACTGACATTCCCTAAGAATTAAAAAAAGGAAAGATAAGATTCAACTTTATGTCAATAGTTATTATAGTATTTTTGGCAAGATGATATAACCAGAAACATATGGTTATGTCATATTAGTTACATAACAAACATTAAATGTTCAGCAAAATAAGTAAAAAAAATATATCATTTTCTTTCATCAAGTTTGTGACATACTGCAAAGATAAGATAATATCGATTATATATTTAAAGCGTAGGCAAAAGTTGCAATCCGCCACGTGTCACCATCACTCTTTCAATAGAAATCTATCCACATTATTCTCATATTTTTAAAAATATTATCAATGTCATGTTTTAAACCCGCAACTTCAAGTATGGAAGAAAGAGATCTAACCATGCCTTCATCACAAATTTTTTGTTACTTTTAAATTAATAATGATATATGGATGAAAACCAAGAATTATGTTGCAACTTTTGATATCCGTAATTATAAATGTTTAGTTTTTTAATGATAGTTTTCACATTTGTTATCTTTAACTATTAATAGATTATAAAACACGAAACTCTGGAGCATCACCGAGCCTATTACAAGTTGTAAGTATATGTTGCGTAATACTTCCTTCGTTTCTAAATAATAGTTACATTTTTACCTTTTTACGCTTGTCAATGCAAATGTTTTAACATGAATATCTCTAGTTATGTATGTGTAAAAATAATAATATATTCCTAAAGTACATATCGTGACGAATCAAAGAAAATCCCACATGAATATGTATTTCCTACTCATACATCACAAATGATGGTCAAATTAAAATTTATGAATAGTACCAAAAATCAAAGTGTAGAGGGAGTACTTTTTGTATAACTAATACTTGAATTGTATACTTCCATCAGATGAGAATCAAGGATTGGCTGACCTAGTGATTAAAGACTCTCCATATCCCCTATAACATTCTCATCCCTTATAAAAGGGATCCTCATATCTCTAATATTTGAAAGGTCATTCTCCTTACCAATTTCTTAAAAAAAAATTCATAGGAATGACCTTAGAATATGCATCATTTATAGAATTACAAAAATAGGAAAACAAAACAACGATTAATGTTTACCTACCTAACAAGTAACAACTGTCAAAAATTCAAAATGCAAAGATGGTAATCCTTAAAACATGGGAAATAGTATGGCTAAAAGTGGGGTGCACGAAAGATAAAGCTTCTTTTTTCATCGAGCATAAAGTCAGAAAAAAAAGTCATAAATAGAGTCAACTTTCTTACTTTATTGGTTCATTTTTTTATCGAATAGCAAAAGTTTGACTTTTGCATTATCAATTGTCTTTCGTGTCTTGTATGATATAGACAAATGAGTTTTGTTAGACTCGTCTAAATATATACTTTGAAGATATATTTTTATAAATAATTTTTTTTAGTTATATATAGTTAGAGATATTAAGATCATATCGAGAAAGTAAAAGTTGCAATTACAAGTGAATGAAGAAATTAATTTTAATCATCAATTTGCTTTTTTCAACTTTACTTTATCTCCTTTTTTCATCCTAACGTAACAATTTAAGTATGGATATCTTAAACTATAATTGTTAAAATTTATAAAAGGTTGATATTAAAAAATTATATATTGGGACGTATTTGGAAGTATAACATTTGCTTTTATAAATTACTAGAAGTCTAGAACTTTGTAAAAGCGATGGATATTTCAGTATTTGGTTAGAGTTTATCTCTTTGATTCAAAAAAGTTTTGAGATCGATTCTCATCTTATCTTAGCTTTATGCTAACTGCTGAGTTAAACTTTGGGGGTGTTTGACAAATGGCTTTTGACTGGCTTTTTCATTGGCTTCTGGATTTTGGCTTTTATTTCTGGTCAAACAGCCAAAAAAGTGTTTGGTAACTGGCTTTTACAGTGGCTGAAAAGCCGGCTTTTCAGCCAAAAGCCAGAAGCTGCTTTTACCAGCTTTTATGGTTGGCTTTTGGCTTTTGCTTCCATTTTGTACTAAACAGCCAACAATAACAGCCAATTTTACCAAACACTTTTTTTAACTGCCATTAATTATATAGCCGGTCAAACAAGCCACTAAAAACAGTCGGTCAAACCAGCCAGCATATAAAGCCACCAGCCAACAGCCGCCAGCCAATTGCCAAACACCCCCTTTGTCAAATACAATAGCTTTTTTAATAGATAAGTTTGTCATTTTAGCCTTTTGATCTACTCCCCACCCTTTCTCTCAGTAACAACTTATATAAACTTATTAGTTTTCAAAGGATTGGACCTTGTTAGAACTTTTTTTACTGAAATATATTTGAGATTTTATTACATCTTTTTTTTTAAGGTGAAGAATCAATAGAGTCACAAACCATAATCATATGTTGATGTTTTTTTTTTGTATGCGTATAGATAAAACTCCTTGTCAAACAGGGAGCTATACAATTATTAGAAAAATAATTGTAGATTTGCATGGTGTTATCCTAATACAAGAAAAGAGTTGTTCGATCTAGTTGGTCTTTTCATCAATTATAAACAGAGACCATTCAAAGGTCAACGCAAGGACAAAAAACACATGCATGATGCATACCGAGTCCATCCAACTTTTCGCATTGTTAGTAATTTATTACTCATAAACTACAAAATATCCCATGCATCGATAACTAACATAACATGAACTAAGTTCGGATAAGTCCATGATTTACGGGTGACGAAGACTTAGAACTTTCTTCTGATTCAATGATTGTTTTTGTAGAGAGTTATAAAATACAATGGATGTGTAGAATTTTGTTTCCAATTATTATCTTCTGAAATATTGCCAACTCAAATACTTCAACTGGCTTCATATTGTTCAGCTGATATATTGAACATAATGTTAATGAACATACCATTTCAACAAAGTGCATCTTTAGCGTATTCGATCTTTTCAAAGTTCTTGTTCATCCCATACTCTCACATGAAGATATTGCTTAAGCTTTGTAGTTATGGTGTTATTTTTATGAATTCTTATGTCAACGATCAGATTAGATAAATTTAGTATCAAACAAAATATATTGAATGGAAAGGTTAAACTAACCGACCTTGGCAATTAGAGGGATGCCATTAGTCGATAATTTTGTGCTTGTTTGAAAATTATATTAACTAGAAACAATATTAGGATTGATCTAAACAATCCTATTAGGTATATGATTTTAGTAAGCCAAAAATAATACATATGTATCATTCATTCAAAGTGACTTACTCTTATAGATGATCACAGCAATATATATCATTTTAATAATATTTCTAGTTACTTTATTTTTTATTAATTTTGAGGATCCTAAGAAAAAAAATTTAGAATTAAGTTTCCTTCATTAAGATATGCTTATAAGTATAATCTGTTATAAGTTTATTATACTCATATATATACTTGTAAAATAGATAGTATAACCAAAATGAATTAAAAAGAGAAAGAAGTAGATACCGAGAGATAGATGGCACAAGAAATGAGGAAAGTCTTGTAACGTCCAAGGTGAGCATCGGCGACATAAGCTCCCAAAATAGGAGTCATCCAAATTGTGCCTACCCAGTTGGTCACATTGTTTGCCGACTGAACTGTTCCTTGATGGAGTTTTCTTGTCATATACAATACCAAATTTGATGATATCCCATAGTATGCCATTCTTTCAAATACCTCATATGCTGCCCAATCAACATTAATCCTAACTCATTAGTCAACTATTCTTACTCATCTGTCCTAGATTACAAGAAATTTCATACTCGTAGTAGCCAACTTCACCATTATTATCTTACTTTTGTCCTCTATTTATATTTTGGATATTATATGTATCTCTAGCTATAAATAGTTAAATCATTAATTTTGAATACGTGAAATCATATATAATTTTGAAAAAACAATGTTATTACAAATACATGTAATCTCATTATATAGCTATATATATTATCTACTAAGTAGAAAAAAGGACATATGTCATATAGATGATTTCTTGGGTTCAAAATAAAAAATATTTGTTTTTTCTAAAATATTTGAAGTTTTAACTATTTGAATTTCCCCTAATTTTTAGGGAAAATTAACGAGAATAATTCGAACTATTGGTCATCTTCCATATTTAATCTCACCTCTGTAAATTTTCAAAATAATCCTTACTATTGCTCACTCTTTCCAAAATAGTCCTACTTGACCTGCAACCTATTAAACTAGTTTAAATGGCCACATGTCACAAATCTATTGGCCAAATAAATAAAATAAAAATAAAAAACCCTCCCACCCCTTTTCCCTCCTCTTAACATGTGACCACCACTCCCCTTCCCCTCCCCAGCCTTCCCCTCCACAATAAACACCACCTCCACCAATTTACACCACCTCCATCAATTCTCGCCACATATCTACCACCATTACCACCTTTGACATAATATGTGTTAATTTCCATAGTCCTCACATCCTACACCAAATCAAGCAAGCAGGAAGGAATCCCCAAAAATGGCGAAAGATGGAGACTCGAGGAGAGAGAAACACAATAGAAAGATGCATCACTCCTTGCCCAAATTCCCTAAATCGCCATTGATTTCTTAGCTTCATCCATCTATAAATTATATTAATTTTGTGATAAATTGCAAACATTATATTGCATGTGGTTCAGTGGTAATGGCTTCCTGCTTAATCCTTGGAGGCCTAAAGTAGTCGCAGGTTTGAAGTTAGGCAATTACTTTTTGAGCTTTATAGTTTTTCTTTTCCGTGAGTCTCCTCCGCTTGATGCCTTGAACGTTGATCCTAGTTTGGCAGTTTCCCAAATACGATGCTAATTACTCCCTCCGTCCCCTAAAGGATTTCCCATTTTTTTTTGGACACAAAGTTTAAGGAGTGATGTTGATGTGGGGCCTAATTTTCATTTTATAATGGAAAAGTAAGGTAGTGGGTATTTTTTAGAATTGTTTATTAAGAGAGAGGGTGGGGTCAAATACTTTTTGTAAGGAAAATAATATTATAGTAAGTGGGCCATATCCAAATAAGGAAATGGAAAATGTAATTGGAACAAACATAAATGGAAAAATGAGAAATCCTTTCGGGGACGGAGGGAGTAATATTTTTAGTAATTTTGTTACTTTATTTCTTCTATTTATTTCCTTCTCATTATATTCTATTACACTAGCTCCTAGACCCATATAGTAGTACTTTTTTCCTTTAGACGAGTAGACCCTATACTTATACTACTATTTTATAGTAAGTTTAAACTTTTTTTGACAGCCTGACACTTAGTACGTATGATATAAAATAGTTGTGACATGTTAATAATTGCATAGCTTTGGAATTATTTTTATAGATAAATCTATATTTAGACATTTAGTATTAGTCTTGAGGGCCCTAATTTTATTTAGCACAGAGCCAAAAATGTATGAAATGGTCCCGTTATAACCATTAATATTATCTCCATTGCATAAGTTAAAAGTTTGAAAATATAATATAATATACATTACGACAAAGCAAATAAGATTTCATACAAAATAATTCTCACATAAATGATTAGCTTAAGATCAAAATATTTAAAGTTTGACCACAAAAATCAAAATGTCAAAAAGGAGGGAGTCATCATCACCCTTCAATAGAAACTTCAAACCAACCATTAGAGATGTGACTTATCACACAATTAATGAATGGCTATATATAGATTCCAAGGTTTGTGCGATAGTGGACCCTATTTTGACTTATCTTTGAGGTGTTTAGCGTAGCGGCGTGCTAGTGGTGGTAGGGATAAAACATACAAGGTCCATTGAAGATCTACTTGGTGGAAGGTATTGAGGAATGAAGATGATAGCAAGTTGATCCACAATGACCACAATGACCAGTAAGTTATGGGACAACTAATTAATGACGTCAATAAGATTCTTGAATAATTCCATACACATGAAAAGTGAGACAGACTAAGAATAGAAGAATAGAAGATCATTGTAATTTTCATATTCAACTATAACACGTCCAATAATTATCAAGCACCTTGTATCTTGGACAATCATTTATTCAATCAAGGAATATATCTTCTCGTTTTGGTTACATTTTATTGGCACTCGAGGTAATTTAAAATCACCCTTTAAAGATGGTGAGTATTTATTTTTGAAACTATATCTTCTATTGCAAATGTAACCGCTTAATTACGGACGATATTATAGTCATAATACTTCTATAAGTGAGTTTATAGCTTGTGTAGTGGTCTTTTACAAGAATGTTTTTCCTTCTTTTCATCACTGCTCCATCTCATCTCTTGACTGATAATGATTAATGAAGAGTTATGATTTTATGAAGAAAACTTTGAAGATCGTTCATTGCAACGCATATCTATTGTTGTTGTCGTAAATGACTAACTAAAGTCTTGATTTTATTGTCGAGTTATTAATTATATGCTTACTTCTTTGGCAGCAAAAAATAACAAGTACTATATCTTAAGATTCACCATTAAGAGAAGAGTGCCCTAAACTTTTCTTGTACCCTTATTGGTAAAATAACAAATAGAAATTTATATGCAAGGCAACTATATGTAAATCATTGATTTTTTGATAACGATATATACATTAGAAAAACAGTATATGTGCTTTAAATTAAGGGCCGATTATTAGAAATAAAGAAACTAAAAGTGAAAATTTTATACAGTAATTAAGCATATCAACAACACAAATTGACATACATTTTTCATATAGTTTTAATTCTTTTTTTCTTTTGATAGGATACTAGTTTTAATTCTTGGTGTGAACTATACTTGATGCCTTTTATAATTCTTTTAGGATGCATATATCAAAATTTGTACATAATATATAAATTAAAAGGAACGGTAATAGAATGAGTACAAGTTAGGGCTTTTGCTAGAAACAATGTACGTGCATGCATGTAGAGTTAACCATCTTTAATTGTTCATGTCATAGATGTGAATGTGATATATATTACGGCCATTAAGTGACATAAATGTATAATTTTTATTATAAATCCCGGTCTATTATTAGCATAACATCCAAAACTATTTTTTACTCAAATAGATTTGGGTGTATCATGAGCATGACATACACCCAAAACTATTTTTTTGCTCAAATAGACTTGGGTGTATCATTCTCATGGTACATCCGGGTGTAAATGCGTCCTCGAGGAGTCGTGGAGGGAGATTGGTTTAAACTACAGTCTACCAACAATTACATGTTTAGACAATATGATAACATCTAGACCATGACTTTAAATTTATATAAAAATTTGAACTTAAGTGAATTGAATTAGATAACTTAGATTGAATTGAAAGTTAAATCCAAAACACATTCTGAATATAAATGTAAATGATAATTATTTCAATGTACTAAAAGTTAGAGATATAATGCACTAATACTACATATATATAAAGCACTAAAATGCAATAAGAAACCAAAAAACAATTCAACGAAGTTTAAGTGAGTACGTTTGAAAAACAAATATATTTCTAAATATCTTAATATCATCGATCTTATTCTTATATCCTTAATAATTGTGTCACTAATACAATGGGTGATACCTAAATTTTACAACAGAATTTTCATTATACAATTTCAGTGTGAAAGGAAGGTCAAGTCCAGCCTCAGAAAAATGCATGACATGACAGAGCAACTCATAAGCTCCCGGACAAGAATCTCATATTCTCATATACTTTAAAATTCAATATCTTTTGTAACTCCAAAAAAAATAATACTCTTAAATTATTGAGAAGTATAGTTATGGTAGCCAACAATTGTTAGCATTTACTCCTTCATAGGAAATCTTTTCAAAGATATCATTGGATATGGTAGAATAATCCCACAAGGCAATATAGTACTTTGCAATTATACTCCAAATAAGTTCATGAGCCCAAGAAGAAAAAACAAATATGAAAAAAGATATATAAACATCACAAACAGACATGCTATATTCCAAGAACCATAAATGAAAACAAAACAAATAAAATATGTATACTCCACATCTCAATAAAAAGAAAAAAAAATAGTTATATTCTAACATACACTATATCCTAGGAAATCAATCAATGAGTATGATAATGAAGGGAGGTATACGTACCAACAACAAAGTAGCAAGCTCTCCAACCACCACGTTTGGATCTACGAACTGGGTTGCCTTTGAGATCAACAGTTCCATCCTTTGTATAATCATCAACTCCTTCTTCCACACCCATAGCCGCTATTATTGCGGCGTAATTGGATGCTAGCTAATTTAATTGGTAACCTTTAATATATTTGTAGTAACTTAATACTGTGTACTTGTGTAGTTTCTGAAGGGATGGATTTTAGAGATGCATGTGAATGCTCCCAGAATCCTTGGTTGCAGGAGATTATTGGTAGCTAGCTATTGTTACTCTTACAGTATCTAAACTACAACTGTCTTGATTTTATCCGGCTTTATGAACTTTAGTATTCCTGACCTGCCTTTTTATAAGCCAAGGAGACGACACACTTGCAAAATAATTAAACATTATTATAGACTAATACAATAATAATTATTGGTTCACGAGTTACTTAAATTCAGGCTCAAGTCTTGACCCTCGGTGACGTGAGGTTTAAGGCTCGTTTTCCCCAAAAACAACAACTAACCCTTATTATCAAAGTAATTTAGGGTCGGCTAACATGAATCGTCAACTGAAATCGTTGCCCAAGGAGATGACATCGACAAGAGTGATAAAAAGTTTTTAAAAGGGTTTAAGTTTAAGAATTTTTAAAAAGATTTCGAAAATAAGGTTTACACCAAAAAGTTTTAAAGGAGGTTTTCAACAACATGTTTTAATACCAACACAATTGAGAAAACCAAATAAATGCAATAATCACACCCCTTCCTCCACATGGATACTGCCCCTCCACGCACTTCTATCCAACGCCATGCTCTCCTCAATCTCAAGTAGCCTCATATCACTTTCAATTACCTTCATCCAAGTCATCTTAGTTCTTCCCCTACCCCTTACAATTTGATTACTCCTGCGCTCTTCAATTCTTCTCATCGATGCATCATCTGATCTATTTTTCATATGACCAAACCATCTTAACCGATTCTCCTTCATCTTTACTTCAATGGATGCAACTCCAACTTTTTCCCGAATCACTTCATTTCTTAATCGGTCCTTCCTTGTGTGGCCACACATCCACCGCAACATATGCATCTCCGCCACGTTCATTTTATGAACGTGGAATTGTTTCACCGCCCAATATTCGGTGCCATATAACAAAGCAGGCCTAATTGCCTTACGGTAGAACTTTCCCTTCAATCTTTGGGGAATGCCGAAATCACAAAGGAACCCGGTGGCGCTTTTCCACTTTAACCAACCCGCGTTAATTATATGAGCCACGTCTCCACCTAGTTCTCCATCCTTTTGGAGAATGGATCCAAGGTAACGGAAGACGTTAGATCCTTGGACCACTTTGCTATCCAAAGTGACCGCCCCTGCCTCGTTGCTTGTAACCCCACTGAACTTGCACTCCATATATTCCGTCTTACTTCTGCTCAATCTAAAACCACGGGCTTCTAATGTATGCCTCCACGATTCCAACTTACTCTCAACACCTTCCTTTGTCTCATCAATCAACACAATATCATCCACAAACATCATACACCACGGTATATCATCTTGAATTGACCTCGTTAGTTCGTCCATGACTAGAGCAAAGAGAAAGGGGCTAAGTGCAGAACCTTGGTGCACTCCAATCGCAATAGGGAACTATTCTGTCCTCCCCACCATAGTTCGCACACTTGTAATTGCCCCCTCATACATATCCTTGATGATATCTATATATTTTTGTGGAACATCTTTCTTTGCCAACGCCCACCAAAGTATTTCTCTTGGTACTCTATCATACGCCCACCAAAGGCTCGTTCTCCCTGCTTATCCTTATTTCATTTCTAGTTCAATTCAATTATTTTTAATTTATTCAATTCAGTTATTTTAATTTTAGTTTAGTTCGATTTAGTTCAGCTTTGCATGATACTTTTTCCTCTTACATTTCATACAATTCACTATTACTTTCGGATAATTTCAATTTAGTTCAATTCAGTTTAATTCGGTTCAATTCAGTTTAGTTCGGTTCAATTTGATTTAGTTCCGCTCAGTTAAGTTTATTTTCAGTTCACTCTAGTTCAATTTAGTTTAGTTGTTTTTAGTCGAAAAGAACAAACCCCCTAATTATATATTAGACCGTCAAAGAGTAAAATAGTCCCAAATTTTGATATTTATAATTCCCTCAAAATATTGATATGTAACAATATGGATTATATATGTTAGTGTATAAGATGTAGTTGAATTTGTCTCGCTCTATGTATATTATTAAAATACCAAATTTTCATAATTTTTACTAGAGACTGGGGCAAAGATGTTGCATGGCCATTTGTGTCTCTAAAGGACGCATGGCGATGCCCGTTTTTTCCAATAACTTCGATTTTCAGCCTGGAAAAACCGAGTACGTCGTCTCAAACTACGTACCCAAAAAATCCAACTTATTGGTACTTGTTTCACAGGTATTCTCGAAATATGTGCTCTTAGGGAGCGCATGGTGGTGTCCGTTTTTCGGGGAAAAAAAACATCGTATTCAGCTCGAAAAGGCTGAAAAAGGCATCTAGAATTGTGTGCCGAAAATTCCGACTTATTGGTACTCGTTTCATAGAGGTTCTCAAAATTCGTGCCCTTGTAGGGCGCACGATGTGTCCTTTTTGAAAAAAACATCATCTTCAGTTCAAAAATGCTGAAAAAGTCATCTAGAAGTACGTGCCCAAAAATTCGGCTGATTGGTACTCGTTTCGTAGAGATTCACAAAATTCATGATATCCTTCTTATTTACTTGTGATTTACTCCCTCCCTTTCCCTACCTATTGAGTTGGTTACTTGGTTGACTTTTGTGGTTAGACATCATGCTTGGGCATTAAGGTTGCTACCACAGATACGCACGCGCATCGCCCTCCCGGAGCGGACGGGGTCGCGCTTGGGCTGCGATCTGGGTTCTGGGAAAAGTTGAGCTTGAGCTTATCTTTTTGGACTCGAGCTTAGGTGTGTGTAATGATAACTTGATGAACTGAAACGTTTTTGACGTTACAGTGTTTATGGCCATTGATTACGTCCCTTAATTCTCTCTGCCTTTTGATTTCATTCCGTATTTGGTTCTGATTGTTTTAGAACACAAAGATTTAATTGGAAATATCGACAAATTCATGCAGAGTTTAAAGAAATAAAAGTTCAACTGTTCCAATTTAATCTCTATCAAATTTGAATATCAGAATAGCGTATTCGTTGATAAAAATAAAGGGTCGGTTTGAAGATCAATCGGTAACGAGAGGAGATCAGTTGTTCCTTGAAGAGCTCTTTCAAAAGATTGCAATTTGATTATAATTTAATTCGTGACGATCATAAGTGGAAAGCTCATATTCTTCAGTCATTGATAAACAATTTGTTGGACAATACTCAACACAATTACCACAAAATATACAAATTCCGAAATCAATGCTGTAATTAAGCAACCGTTTCTTTCGAATATCCGTTTCCAATTTCCAATTCCTATAAATCAGACCTCTACTGCTTCTATTTGGCATCCGAAATACACTCTCTTCTTCCTCTCTTCTATCTTTCTCCTGGGTAAGTGCTTATCTCCAAAGTCTTTCCTTGTTAGCGGTGACTTAAAAAGGCTGCTTTATAACCTCATGGAGCTTTTGGCCAAGTAGCGATTACCACCATAGTCGGGCCGTAATTGCTTTCAAGTCAGTGGTCTTCTACCACAGCACAACATTGAAATTGTTTCTTATTCTGCTTAGCAATTGTCGGTTTCTAACACATGTGATCCATAATCTAGGAAATAGAGAGAGGATGACTAGCATATATGGTAACTATTAATTGATTTTTTTGATAGATCCCAATGGGTTTGTTTGTAATTAATCTCCTCTAGTGCAAGTCTATATGCATAGGACCATTGAAATTTCATCAATGAGTCCTTTAACAATCCGTATTCAAAATACAATCATCACTATTGGAATTACAACTAGTTTTTTTGTCCCAGGCGATGCCCTGGAAAAATTCTTGTGTTACCTTTGTATACTATTTTCCTTTTTTTAATATAAAGTATAGAGAGATGATAAGGTAGAAATAAGGGGAGAATTGGAATGAACAAACAAATTACAAATTGAAAAGGGATTGTAATAAGAGTTTTTTTTTAATATAAATTATAGAAAGAAAATAAGGTAGAATATTTAATGTGAAATTAGATTGGATAACTAAAACAGATGCGCATTAGAGAAAAAGTTGGAGGAGCTTAATTATTTTTTTCATAACAAAAATTAAGGTGATGGGATACTGATAGGGTTTTAGTCGTATCACCTATTCAAAGATAAACCTATAGACCTCTAACTAGGTAGTCAGTGGAAGCAGGGTCGAATCCATAGGGAGACAGAGTTCCTAAATCAATATTCAACCAATTCAGCTACTCCAGATGAAATCAGGGAAGAATTAATTAAACTAATAAATAAACTACAGAAGACGGGATAAAACGAGGAGTTGACTATGGACTAAAACCTAGGGTATTAGGTCGGTCCACCATGCTTATACCAATCAAATAGGGTCAACTACTACCAAAACCTAAGTCAAGAGTCGGGGGATTAGAGCCTATGTTGAGCTATGGTTAGATCAACGCTCATAGTTCAACATACGCCGCATGGTCACTAACGTAATCAGAAATACTGATGTGTCCTAGGCCTCTAGTCATAAGACGGATCTGTGCAAACAACTATTAACCACAAGCAACCAATGAAATTGCGCAATAACATTAATTACTCAATAAAGAACAAACCACATCACAATCACCCTAATCAAGCCCTAGAAATTGATAGAAATCTAAATCACAATCATGGTATAAACATGGCTTTCCTATCTAACACCCTAGAAAGAGACTACTCAGACATGATCGAATTAACAACGACAAAACTAATATGAAACCCTAACAATTGCATCATGAACTATTAAATAAATAAATTAAGCAATCAAGAGTAATAAAAGAGATTAGGGTAGGAAAGAGTACCAATTGACGGAAAGCAGGAACTTTTATTAAAATCGAAATAGGTTTGATCACCTCTAAATTAATCTTAAGTGTTTAAACTAGACTAAGAACAATGAGAAATAAACTAGAGTCTAAAGCAGTAAAAAGATCAATAAAAGATGTCTCTAAAAAATGAGGGAAAAGGTATTTATAATACCCCCTCAAGTTAACTAAAAACGGAAACAAAAAGCCGAAGTCCGCGAATAGATGCGCTAGACCCGATCGGGCCAAAGCAAAGTACCCGATCGGGTCAAATACAAATTCAGCCCAACTTTGTTTCTTGGTCAGCGAATCAACAGCAGCCATTAGGTGCGATGTGTAGGCCCACCCGATCGGGCCTTGGGCAGCTACCCGATCGGGCCGAGGCAAAACAGCCCAATACTCCTCTGGGCTTCTGGTAGCAGCAGCGTGGCAGATGTGAAGTGAAGTGAGCTGGCCTGATCCAGCACCCGATCGGGTCTGTAATCGGGTCAGCAGCGAACAAGGCCCAACATTCCTTTTAATATACGCACAGCACAAATACAAGTATGGCGGCCCACCCGATCGGGCCCGAGGCATCCACCCGATCGGGCCTGGTGCAAGTCTTCTCGCCCGATCTGATCGGGAACATCTTGCCCGATCGGGTCCGTTACTTTCATACCCGATCATAAATACTTCGCCCGATCGGGCCATTTCTGCCCGATCAGTGTACGGGAACCTCCTTTTTGACTCTTTGGCTCTCTAATCTTCACGTTTAGGGGTCTTGGGACCTCCTAAACTACCCATAAAACTCGTGAGCCTTCCTACGTGCCCTGTAACATCTCGTGAAGCCGTGGTTGCTTCCAATTGGCTCAGGAATAGGGAGAAAACTCCCTAAAACCTGCAATTCAATACTAAAACACGAAACCACAACTATATACGATAGTTAGCACAAAATAGCTCCCAAGAGCTTCAATGACGCACAAATTAGCTTGTAAATAAGGGAGAAAACTCTATATAAATACGTGATATCAGATACATAACTTAAAAGCAAAAGTAGATCACAAAAAGAGGTGTAGCCTAGTGGAAAAGTCATAGAATTCTGCTTGATAGGTCACAAGTTCAAATCTTGTTGTATACATTTTGTACGCATTTCCATATTCTGCGCAATAAATGACATGGAGTGACACGTGTCAGATGGCAATGCTTGCTTACGCGTTTTAATATATATATAGATTGCAAAACTATACCTTTTTAATCTACTAACAATTGCATTGGACGAGTTTAAAGGCTAATTAGTTTGTGGCCCCGGCGATACCCTGGGTCTATTTTTTATATTAATTGAATTAAAATAAAATATTCATTGATGAATAAAAATTTAAGGGCATAATTTTATAAATAATTAACCAATTTAAAAGGATCATGAAAAATTGTAATGAAAGAAATCTCTTTACTTTTTTCCAATGTTAGATTAGCAATGTAAAAGGAAATGAAGACTAAGAAAATGAAATAATTCATGCCATCTATATTATGCATTCTTTTTTGAAGGTAAAATTAATTCTATGGTTTAATTTGCATCTATATTATGCTTCATTGTTGTTTAATTCTTGATCGTCAAACCCCATAATAATTTTTTATTTGTGATAAGAAAAAGCATTAAGAGTTTGGTAGAGTGGTGATTAAAACTCTTTATTTCACGTGCGTGGGTCATGGGTTCGAAACTACATAATGATAACATTTATAATTTTTTCTTTCTTGATTATCATTTAAACCCAATAATAATATTATTATTTGTGATAAGAGAGAATTAAGAGTGTGGTAGCACAATGGTAAATCTCTTTGTTTCATACGCGGAGGTCATGGGTTCAAAACTCCATATAGACAACATTTATAATTTATTTTTTCTTTCTTGATTGTCATTTAAACCCCATAATAATATTCTTATTACTGATAGGTTTTAGTCGTATCACCTAATAAAAAATAAACCTACGGTCCTCTAACTAAGGTAGTCAGTGGTAGCAGGGTCGAATCCGCAGGGAGACAGAGTTTCTATATTAATATCCA